>VWZS01006719.1:898172-966226 GCA_013397075.1 Rhabdornis inornatus
GGTGGCGGCTCCCGTGGCCCCTCCGCCCCGTGCCTGGGGGGCTCCGCGCTCGCTTCGCCGCCCCCCCCGCGCCGCGTTGCCATGGGCACGGAGCCGCCGTTGGGCGCCGCCGCCGCCGCGGTCCTGCCCCCGGGCCGGGATGGGACGCGGGCCCGGACAGGTCAGCACGGGGCCGGGCGGCGGAGGCGGCACGGCACGGGCGGGGAGCCGCGGGGCTGAGGGCCGGGCTGTGTGCGGGTTAGAGGAAGAAGGGCGAGACGGGAGCTCCTTCAGGGCCGGTTCCCCGTCCTCCTCGCCTGCGTGTCGGGGTGGGTTTTGTTTTGTGTGTGTTTGAGCTCTTGCCGCGCTCAGCGCGGACATGTTGCGTGCGGTGCCCGTCCCTGCCCCTGCCAGCGGCCTTTTACTCCCGGTGTCAGAACGTTTTCGGGAAGCGGGACTCCTCGGAAAGACAGAGCGGGGGAAACCGGGTCGGTGCTGCAGGCTTGGCGCTGGCGGTACCGGGGCGGGCGTTCGGTTGTGAGCGGGGTCCGGGGCACGAGGCCGCCCGGAACGGAGCGCTCGCGGCGCTGGGCTCGGTCCCGCCACAACCAACGGCCCCGGGACACGGAGCTCGGAACTGCCCTGCGCCGAGCGCTCCCCACCGCCTGCTCGCCAAGGGTAAAACTCATTAATTACTTTCGCCTCTGCTGCCTTTCATTTTGTAGCGAAAGTAAAACCAAAGCGGGGCGTGTATTTGTGTTCCGCGCTGCCCCGGGTTGTTTTTGCTCCCGGCGGCGTGTGCGGTGCGGTCGGTGATGGAGCGAGGTGACTGTGCCTGGGCTGCTGCCGGAGTAGTTTCCTCCTGCTGCTTGTTTCTGCCTCGCTGTTGCCGTGTGCCCCGCTTGCTTTTTTACACTCTCTGCTGGAAGTGTTTGGTTTGTACTGAGATAAAGGCGCGTACTCCCTGGCTGAACACGGTTCTGTGAACGGGATCTTGTATAAAACCCTCCTGAGCTGTGATTTATTGTATGCAAAGCGGAGGCCAAACATAAATATTTAGATCCGAGTATTAACTGATGCGTGTTGTGATGAGACTGCGAAAAAAGAATCTAAACAACGCTGATGTAACACTCCAAATGGGAGGAAAGCAACTATTTGTTGTTTTTGCTTGTCAGTATCATACTGGGAGAAGTCTGTTATGGGAATAGCAGAGGGGAAAAGCACTCAATACACATGGCAATGTGAATTTATGTTCAGCAGTGGTACGGGAACAGAACATGTATTTACAGTGAATAGTAGGAGAGCAAAAATACCTGTGTAATGTCTGTGCTACTTCACCAAAGACATGTGATATCCAAATTAATTATATTAACAGATTTTGAAAAAGTGGTGGATCTGAGTTACTCTTGACATCCACTGATATTTGCAGGTGTCTAGTGTTTGATACCTGGAAATCAGTAGTCAAAACTAAATTAGCAAACTAAACTAATAACTAAACTAATCAGTGCTAGTGAGTTGTCAAAAATAAATTTAAAAATATGTGAGGCTCCCCTCATTGGTTAGTATAATGCCAAAGGTTTTTTTTGTGATAATATTCTTCTGTTTGCTTTTCACTGCAGTCGTGATTCTGGTTTTTGTCCTGCAAATAAGTTCGTAGTATGTTGTTGAAACCCCTTCCCTTTCCATCAGGAAAAGGAGATGTCACAGGTATCTGCAGTTTGGAGTCTGGATCTTACCTGAAAATCACTAAGCCCAAGAACTGTCATCTTAGTGTTTGAAATGGACAAGGATGTCCTAATTTTTCAGTAAAATGAATGAATTTTTCATTTTTTCTGTAATCATCTTTAAAATGGAAAGTGTGTACAGAGTAGATTTTAAATTGAAAATTTAGAGGGGGAAAAAGTCTAATTAAAGATTCCACACATAATTTGTCTTTTTGGGACTAGAAGTTCTGTGGTTTACTGTGCTTTGTTTAATCTGCCCAAAGTTTTATCATTAGCAATCAAGTTGTGCCATGAATCTGAAACTGCTTCATGCTTTGTTCTCTCAGTTATTTTAGTATTACAAAGCAGGTTATACTTTAAACCCTCAGTTAAGTTTATGGTTTCCCTAAACTTAAAAAGCCCTACATTATATAGTATGATAGTAGCAAAAATTTACATATAGGAGTTGATAATTGATCATATAATTATTCAGCAGCTTACTGTGCACACAAAATTACACATATTTAAAGAGGTACCATCTTGAAACATAATCAGCATTTTATAAAGGACTTATTATCAGTTATTGCCTTTATTCTTGAGGGCCGAGGATTTGTTTTGCTTTCTTTTGCGGTCATCATTTTCTTTTTTATTGTTTACATTCCTCTTTTGTTTTTCCCTGGCAAAACAACTTACATAAGTAGAACCAAAAAAGATGCTTTTTAATTCAACTTCTTGGTTTATAAGTAAGCATTGTAAATGATGGGTGCAAAATACCACAAGGAATGCTGCCAAAATTGTATCCAAACAAATACTTCTTGGAAGGGCACAAGAAACCCAGGTGGAAATAAATTTGCAAGTGTTTTATTGCTCTTCTTTCCCAGGATTTCTCAGAGCTGTATACCATGCTCTGTGTCATCAGGGGTGTGTGGTTCCCAGGAGCAGGAAAATGTTGGCCAGACAATTCCTCCTGAATCCCAACAGGCCAGCACTTGATTGTGCCACTGCTCAGCTTCTTTTAACAAACAGATCTTGGTAACTATAGTGGTTTAAAATGCTATGAAAGTGTAAGAAATGCCACCAGCCATTAGCTCAGCAGAAGTTAAAAACAATATTGATACAGTTTTGATGGAAAAAATCCACTTGGTGCATTTAGTTCTGCATTGGCTGGAATTTTCTTTTTAGTTGTTTTTTTTGGTTTTTTTTAGTTTTGGGGGTTTGTTCCCTTGCTTGTAATCATTCTGAACTGTTCAGTTTTTCAAGTTCTTTGAGGCTAAGTGACAGGATTTCTCTTAGTCTTTCCTTTCTGGAATACTTTGGATGTTCTTGTGTCAAATGGAACTTTTGCCTTGTTACAGATATGAACAATGACCATAGTTAACAAGCCAAAATCTTCAAAGTCTAAAAAATCTTCCTCAAGACGGTCTGACAAATCTATGAAACCCCGTACTAAAAAAATGACGTCACGCACTGCAAGTTTGGGCCGGGTACCTCCTACAGAAGATCCAAACAAAGTCTCTGTGGACAAAGGTCCTGGGGGGCATATTTATTGTAGATCATCTCAAAAATCAAAGCCTTTTGCCCAAAGAGATCTAGGTAAGTGTTTTCTGTCCTCCCTCCTTTTTGTTAAACGCAAAACCAAAGTAGAAGCAGATTTTAGTTGTTGCATTGCTATAAAATGAGATTACAGTGAATCAAGAGCTCAGCCACAGACTTCAATTTTGTGCATCCCCTAAGGCAGCTGCAGGGATAGGTGTTGCAGAACTTGGGTTTATCTATTTACAATTGATTCGTAAAGTATTTTTTATTTATGTAAAATCAAATATGGGGATCAAATATAATCCAAGATGTACCTAGGTTTCTTCTGTTCTGGAGATAAAAATACATTTTATCACGTCTATTCATGGCTTCCATTATTCACAAGTCTTTGAATAATAACAATGCCCAGGAAGAGATCTGATATCTATGGGGTTCCTTTCTGTCCTGCTTTCTTGTTTGTCTGTCTGAGTTCTTACTGCATAATCACAGATTTAAGTTTGTGGTTTAAGTTACAATAAGGAAAAGAAACAATAATATATTTAAGATATTAAAGGACATAGAGTTAAAGAAATTGGGTACTAAAATCAGAGTAATTTTTCTTTTATTAGAAGAATTAAAACAGATGGATAAACTATTGTCCAAAAGAGAGTGTTGACCAGCAAATTCCCATGGCAGTGTTAAAGCTGTGCATCATGTGTTGCTGTGTTTTGGAGTAGAGCTGGTTCTTCAGACTGCTCCTGCAGAATCCTACTTTTTAAATACCCTCTTTAAAACAAAGCCAGTACAACTCTTTTTAAAATACAAATTTCTTGCAGTTGTTAATGATGGGATTGCTCCGCCACAAAGAATTCTTTTTCCGCCTGAGAAAATCTGTATGGATTGGCAACAAACACAGAGTGTTGGAGTTGGACTGCAGAACCTCGGCAACACTTGTTTCCTTAATTCTACTCTCCAGTGTTTGACCTACACGCCTCCTCTTGCCAATTACATGCTTTCACTTGAGCACACCAAGTCATGTGAGTATTTTCTAACACTATAAATCTGTTGGACAGCTCCAAAGGTGAAAGAAAAACGGGTTCTGTGAAGAAAACTCTTAGTTTCCTATTTTTCCTGTAGAATCAGTTTTTTGAACGAGAGCTTAAAGGTCTTTTTCAGCCTAAATGGTTCTATGATTCTGCTAACAGGAGGCTCAGAATTATAGGAGGCATATAAAGTGAATTTGTTAATTTAATGTGCCACGGTAAAACTTAAAGAAAAGATCATTTCTTGCTTCATGTGAATAATAAAGTACATTGTAAAGTGAGGCATTTGATGAACATTTGGCATTTGGGTTTCCTGCTGGTAGAAAGGTGATAAAATTTAGGATGTTGGTGTTGAAGATTCTTAGTCTTCACAGCCAATATACTGCAGTGCACTAATGCTGTGATAAATTATATGTTCAATGTTGACCTGTTAAAGAACCCAAATATTCTAGGAAGCGCTACGAACTAATCTCTTATGAACTCAAATAGAAATCTGGGGGAGACTGTATGAAAATTTAGGCTGATTTTGTTCTAAATAATTAAGTTTGTATTTTTTAAAGCCTGGAATTCGTGTTCTTTGAATTTTGTTTTTATACTTGAATTTATTTAAGCTTAGGGGAGCTTCTTTTTATATCCATAGATGTGGGTTTTTTTCCTAAGGCCCCTGTATGCTTTCTAGCCTGGTATCTTAATATGTATTCCTAGAAGTTGGATTGTGTTTTATTCCCATATATAAAAATTATTTCATTTAAGAATCATGGAATCATTGGAAGGAACCTTCAAAATTTAGATCCAATCCTCTGCCATAGGCTGGGACACCTTCCAGTGGGAGTGTTCCAGGCCAGGTTGGATGGGGCTTTGAGCAGCCTGGTCCGTGATTTAATGAGTTTTATTCTGTACAGTTCTGCATGATAAAATGCCACAAAACTGTTGGGATATTGATACCTTAGGAGAAGAGAATGTAACACAGAGAGTGAACATTGCACCCACAACTTAGATCATTATTATTTTGAGGTGGAGTCTTTTTAGCAATGTGTGTTTGACTAGAATGGGATTCTTTCTTCTTTCACTAGGTCATGTAGAAGGATTCTGTATGATGTGCACAATGGAAAGTCACATCAACCAGGTCCTGTGTTGCTCTAATAATGCTATCAAACCTACGTCTGTTATCAATGGCCTTAAAAGTAAGTAGTTTGATATCAGTTTATCTTTAAGTTTTTAAATTTTCTTCTGAGCTATTTGATGCATATAAATAATTTTGTTACTTTAAAGAAGAGATATTTTAGAACTGTGTGTTTTCTTTCATTCTATAAGAAATAAATATATGATAACCTTCTTATTTATTAGGAATAGGAAAACATTTCCATTTTGGCAGTCAAGAGGATGCACATGAATTCTTATGCTTCACTGTTGATGCTTTACAGAAAGCTTGTTTGAATGGAAGCACCAAGTAAGCATAAAATAATTAAATTTCATTTTTTCCTAGCCCCTCTTACTACTTTATTTACTATCATGAATTAAAATCTATGTCATTGGTTTTCATAAAACCAAGATTTGTTTGAGGAATTAACTCTTGGTTTCAGTTTTCTGAGGTCTGGTTCTATTTTATTTCCAGATTAGACAGATCTTCTCAAGCCACCACACTTATTTATCAAATATTTGGAGGATATCTAAGATCTCGAGGTACTTTTTAAAAAAAATTTACTGTCTTTCGAACTGATGTGTGTCTTTTTGTCTGTCTGTAGCAGAGGAGTTTGTAGTTTGACTAAAGTGATGTGTATTAATAATTTAAATTCATGCAGTTCGTCTCATTCACATGATGTTAAGCATTTGTATTTTGATTCCAGTAAAGTGCTTGAACTGCAAAGCAGTGTCAGATACATACGAGCCATTTCTCGATGTTACTTTGGATATAAAGGTAAGATGTTTGTGAGCATGGGCTGAGATGTGTAAAGGCTTGTAGAGCTTCATAAAATAAAGTCATTTTGCTTAGAAACTTATCTTGTTGAAACAAAACATCTTGGTGGTGGATGGTGGTGGATTGGACTTTGTTGTTCTGTGGAAGCCATGGAAATGCTCTCCGTGTTTGGATTGGATTTAAGCTGCAAAAATAATAATTATGGCTACACAAACAATGATATAATCATACTTCTCAATTATTCTACTTCAATATACATCTGTTGTTAGACTGATGGGTTTGATTGTTCTCATTATTGATGCCAAGGCATACCATAGATACTGTCTAGCACTGAAAAGTTTATTTTTTTTTGAAGTGGGATCATTTTGGAATGAGGTAAATACTCAGTGAACTCTGTTTCTGTCTCCTCCTTCATGTTGTTTGCTGGTACACAGTAGGCCACTTAAATATAAATTAGCAAGATTCGCTTGTAAAGTGCTTTTAAGTGCTTGAAATTTTGCATTTCTTGTGACTTAGTGTTCTACTTTCTTACTCATCCAGGCAGTTACTTCTGTCACCAGAGCTCTAGAACAATTCGTGAAACCGGAACAGCTGGATGGTGAAAATAGCTATAAGTGTAGCAAGTAAGATTATTATTAATTACACCTTAATACAAGATACATGTTCAATGCAGTGCAAGACTTGGAGGATAAGTAACCTCTTGACTTTGTTTAGCAATAAGACAGACATGGCTTGCTGTTTCATTTAGTTTTGTTTACATAACTAATATACAGAAATCACTCAAAGCTTGGAAAATAATGCACTTGTTTCTAAATGAGTAGTTTTTATATTTCTGTTTGAATATTTGGAAATACATTATAAGAATTGTATTGCTCACATTAGACTTTTATTCCTAATACTGTCTGTGCTGGGGCTTGTCAGCCTTCCTGAGTGTCAGGTTGCACACTGAAATACTCACAGCCAGAAGTTAAAAGGCATGTCTGATAAGAAGTGGTGAGCTGGAGCACAGGGATATGGACAAGGATTTGGGGTGCGAGGCAACACCTCACACACAAATCCAGAAGTTTAGTCTTTTTCACAAAAAGTTTGAAAAGAAACATTTGGTATATGTACAGTGTCATTTCCATTGCTGGCAAACTATTTTAATACTTTTCAGTTTTCTTTTTGTTTTCTACCATTATTTTCTTTTCATAAGGATTACTGCTGCCTGAAACCTTCATCTCTAAATACAAGTTTCAGAATTTTATAAACCACTTTTTTTTTCTTTTTTATTTTCTTATTCTGGGTGGCTCTCTTATTTTGTTTGTTGGCTTTCTCCATCAGTTTGGAATTCTGTGCCTTGTATTTTAACATCAGTTTGAAAAGAGGCTATTAAATTCTTTCTGTTTGTTAGCTCTCTGCAGTATTTTCTTGACAATGTAAAGTGACATGTTTCAGTCTTTGTGCTGATGGTTGCATTTCAGGACTTAATCTGTACCTCCTCTGAGTGTGCAGTGAAACAAACAAAATTAACAATTTTGTTTTGAAGGGTTTCAGTCTTTCCAGGAAACCTCAGTACAAGAAAACTCAATATTGTCCCGTATCTGCCTCTTGCAGAATGGCTGTTTCCTTCCAGTGATTTTTTTACATTTTTTACTGCATTACCTTTTTGACATAAGAAAGATACATGTTCAGGCATTTGTTTGGCTATCAAGAGATAATGTCCTAAATCCTTTATTCTTTGTTCTGTAGAGCTGTCTCTAATATCTGCTATGTTCTCTCTGTTAGCAAAGCTGAAATGCAGTTTATGGATTTAAGAAAAGATTTAGCATATTATACAAGCAAAATATCATTCAAATAGCATAAGCATGTGTGAGAGATGAAAACTTGTTTGACTTCTGGGTGAGAAAAGAATATACTGTTAAAAATATGTCTGTGCTTGTTTTTAAGGTGTAAAAAGATGGTTCCAGCATCAAAGAGATACACGATACATCGCTCTTCCAATGTTCTCACAATATCACTGAAAAGATTTGCAAATTTTACAGGTGGAAAGATCAACAAGGTATGTTTACAGCTGGAATGCTGCTTTGTCTTCTCAGAAAGGACATTTCCCAAAGAGGAATACTCATTTTAACGTGTTCATATTTCAGGTAGTAACTACAGTGTAAGAGAAGTTGATGTAACAACTTAGCTGCTGTGGCTGTTACCTTCTTTTTTAATACTGGTAGAATTCCTATGTGACCATAAGAACATACCTTGCCCTTAGAGAGCTAATTCTGTAGAAAATAGCTCTCTGCAGCTTAAGGTGTTAAATGTTGTTTCTGAGAATAGGCATTTTCAAGTGAATTGAAAAATATATTTATATAGTCCTAGTCTGTGTCTTTTTCAGGCTGTTCCATGAAATATTTCAGGATAACTTTTGAATCTTCTTTGTCTTTGTTTAGGATGTAAAATACCCTGAATATTTGGATCTTCGAGCGTATATGTCCCAATCTATTGGAGAACCCCTCATCTATGCTTTATATGCAGTTCTTGTACATAGTGGCTTCAACTGTAATGCTGGACACTATCTCTGCTTCATTAAGGTAGGGATCAGCTCAACTTCTAACAGGATAAAATCTGTGCTTGCAAAGAAATTAAAATGTTACTGGTAACCATTGGTTTTAGGGGAAAACATTGCATCATGTGCTTTGTTTGCTTTGTTTTAGTATGCTTTGTTCTGCAGTGCTCTATCTGTGATGTCCTTTGGAACACATGCAATTCATCTGAAGATATTCTTTGTTTGCAGGCTGGTAATGGACTTTGGTACCGGATGAATGATGCCTCAGTAGAGCTTTCTGATATCAAAACAGTTCTCAATCAGCAAGCTTACGTACTTTTTTATATCAGGTAATAACACCAGATGTGCTCAGAACATTTTTACTATCAAGTTGCTGATACTTTTCTTGTTTTCAAGTCTTTTTCTTTTCACCCTAGGAGAATATTACTATTTGTATATTTCTGTCTAAGTGGAAATTCCCCGTGTCATTTATTACCTTTCATTGCTTGACCTTAAACTTCTGTGCTTGGGTATGCTGCTTTCTATCTGCTCTCTGGAGCTGGCCAGTTTAGAAAAGAGGAGAAGTCATGGCCATAGATGGTGAGAGGCTGAATCATTGCTCTGGGAAGGACAGTCATTTTAGGAAGACTATTATCTAATCTTCAGTTTGTAGTCTTGCCTGAATATTCCGGATGAGTCTTTAGTGTCATGTACATTGTTGCTGTGAGGTGATGGGATGGGGTTTAATCCAGGAACAGCTGTAAGAAGAGCTCTGAGCTGAGCTGCCCGTCCCTCCTGTCTGTCCGCAGGCGCTACGATCTGACGCTGGGGGAGCGAGCGTTTTACCTGCCCGCGCCCTCCTACCCCCGCTCCTTCCTGGGCCAGCGCGGGGCCAACAGCAAGCAGGCTGCATTCATGGGACCACGCCTTCCTCCTCACATGATGAAGGTAATTGGAGGGGGGCAGATAACAGCACCAAACTATAGTGGGTTTTGATGTGGGGCGGGGTTTTGAGAGTTTTATTTTGCCTTCCACACTGCAGGTTTCTTCACAGTCCTCGTGCTAGACAGAGTTGTTGAAACAGTGGCTAATGCTTAATTATGCAGCCATGCTACTTTGTTACTTTAGCCTTCCAGCTCAGCTTTCTAAAGCCTGAGATACGTGCTCTTGAGACAGTTTAAGTAGTATATTAATGCCTAAACAATTTAAATTTTAAAAGTAGTCTATTAATGCCTAAGTAATTTAAATTTTAAAAATAAATATCTAACCTGTCCCTATCAGTGTCACTTTAGTTGAGACAGTGATAGAATACAAATTGTCTTGTTCCTGAGTACTAGCAGAATTATTCCAGTGTTGTGAGGGAGTGTTTAAAAAGGAAAATAAATATTTTTTAAAATAGTTTTAGTCAATTTTAGGTTACTTGAGTGGGTGTCAAACTGATGCTGATTTGATACCAAAGGCAGGATTTGCACACACCTGTTGGACATGCATTTAATTGGAAGGGAGGTGAGGTTTCTTCTTAGGTGTTGTGGCAATCTGTAGAACTATTTAGTATGAGAATTTAATGTTGTGAAGCTTCCAATGCTGTGTGTAATCTTACAATCTCTTCAAATCCAGAGCTCAAGTCGTCTAAATGGAAATGGACCCTTGAAAGAGGATCCCAGTACCGTTGGTGTTGCTGTAAAAAGGCCATCTTCAGCTCCACCAACAGCTTGTGTTCAAAACTGGGCAATTTCCAGGCCTTCAATGGCAGACCCTTCCAAGCCCCAGAAGATCACCATCAGTATTCACAACAAGCTGCCTGCACGGCAGGCGCTGCCGCAGGAGTGTCCAAGCAGCGCTGTGGAGGAGGAGGAGCTGAAGCCCCTTCCTTCAGCCACAGTTACAAACTCTTCCACAGCAGAGCCTACCTCAAACCTCTCCACAGTGTCAGTTGCTACTAATGTCTCCAAGCAGGAGGTTCCTGATGAAATCTTTGTTGAGCCAGCAGTGAATGGAAACCCTAAGCTCTGTTCTGATAGCATGGTCCCTTATGGGGCAGAACCTTCAGGAAAATCCGAGGAGTCAAAGGGCTTGTTCAAAAGGAATTGCAACGTCATATCTTCCAATGGAATTCTGATTGGGAAGGTGGTCCGTACATTGCATAATTCCCATTCATCCTGTCAGAATGCTGAAGAAAGATCCCAGCACGAGCTGCCAAAACTTGATTCCCTAAATGGTGCTATTAGTTTAGATAATGAATATAAAGAAAATGGACTGAAACTTGATGATTCCACTTGCCAAGTCCAACCCATTAAACCTTCTGAGATTTTCTTCTCTAAAGCAAATGGAGTGCTTGAAACGGTGAGTTACACTTGTTCATCTTGACTTTCTCACCTGTGATGTAGTTAATATTCATAAGCACTACAATGTGGAATACCAAGAAAACAGCACAGATTTCATTGTAACCCTTTGTGCTATTATCCCACTGAATTTGCAGAGCTGAGCTGACATATGACATATGTCAACATACGAGAAGTTCAGGGAGATAATAGTTCATAAGTTTCATAAAATACATTTTTGGGAAGAGGGGGATGGTGTATAAAGTGGGAATAGTGCAGGTAACTTAGTGTGATCTTGTTTAACATCTAATGTTGGAAGTTTGTCAGCAGTAGTTTTCTAGTAAAAATAGCTTTTTCTTTCTGTTTGTTAACTTCTGTGTTTTAATTGCAGATGCCTAAAGCTTTGTCACCAGATCCTCAAGGTATCTTAGAATCTCTTACATATGGCCAGTTGAACAGCTTGTCAGAGGAAAAAAGGTAAAATGACTGTACTCTGATTAAAACAAGATTTCATACAAGTTTATTACTATTTTACCCATCTACTAATTCTGCTTAAGAGATTTACATCAGTACAGAGAATTCCACACTGTACACCTGGCATTGCAGACATCAGCATTGGGCACACATTATTCTGATACTAAATACAGGCAGATGCCTCCTGTAAAACTTTCACAGGATGTTTTTGCATTTTTCTTCCATTGTCTGGAATAATTTTTCTAATCCTCTTTCCCATTTTTGCATCCTAGGATGAGTGAATGTAAATTCCCACAATCTGCTCTCCCACTTGGGAGGGTGGGAAATCTGTGTGTTAACTTTTTTTCTAACTGGGGGAAGAGCAAATGTAGTTGTTCTGCCTATTGATGATATTCAGAGCTGCAAATGGAAGGAGCTGGATGTGTTGGGAATGGGTTTTTTAAGGCAAGACCTGCAGAATTGAAAGAAGAAAAACTTTGCATGGGAACCAAGGGAGGTGTAAGAATGGTTTTCTAAAGACAATGTCTTTTAGAATTCTAGATGGACTTTTACAAGCTAAAAATATGGGTTTTTTTATGTGCAGTGTCTCTGGACCTCAGAAATCTTCTGACAGTGATGGAGTTATGGAAACTGTAGTGATGGAAGCACTGTTTGCCTATGAAGAATCCAGGAAGGTTCCTTCCAACTTTAGCTGTGAGGTTGAGAAACTTTTTACTCAATCAGATTCTGAAACCATTTTTACCAAAGAAGAAGTTGCTGAAAGTATTATAACAAAAGCTGATAATGCACATCTCAATATCAATGGTCAGCACAAGGTTAGGAAAAAATCTTTGGATACTGAAGGTGAATTCCTTGGGCAGTGTGAGTCTGAAGACATCAGAGATAAAGACAAACTAAGAAGATCAAAAGAACCTGAACTCATTTCAAAAGAAAATCCTTTGTACATCAAAGGGTCTCCTGAGAGCAAAGAGAAATTAGGGCAAACTTCCTCTATAAAGCCTGACATTGAATGTAGTTCTAAAAAACTTGCATCTCTAGATATTACAGATAAATGCCAAGATACAAAGGACATTTCTAATAACTATGTAGAGGTACCACCCGTTAATGACTCTTCTATTACAAAGCTGGATAAAGTATTGGAAAGTCAGTTTTCTAGAGCAGATGAGGGACTGAATAATAAAATATGTGAAGATGATGATAAACATATGAAAAAAAATAAGAAAAAAATCCATGACTCTAAAAGAACTGACAAAGAGCACTACCGCAGGAAGAGAGAAAACTCGGACACTGAGGAGAAGGAGAGGCAAACCAGAAACAAACCAGATGATCATTCCCACAGGAGGAGGAGCTCTCACAGCGTGGAAACAAACAAACAAAGCCGTCATAAGCAGGAGTATTGCAGTGAGAGCAAGTACAGATCCTCCCACAACGAAAGAAACAGTCCCAGTAATGGCAGGAGCTCAGGAAAATATTCTCGTTACAGATCCCGGAGCAGAGAAAGGACAGATCCAGACAGGAATAGGTATTATTATTCCAAAGGAGACAGACCTTGGATTAGAGAAAGATACTATCAAGATGAACCACGGAGATGGGAGAAGTGCAGATACTACAATGATTATTATTCCTCCCATGGAACAAGGGATGGTAGGGAGAGGAAGTCCTCTCATTGTGATAAAGACTATGACAAATTGAGCCAAGCTTACAGCAGGTCACACAAGGATTATCATTGCAAAAGCAGATGGGCTCACAGCACACTCTCCCGAGAGGAGGATGTGCATCACTTCAGCAGCCACAGAGCAAACTTCCACCATTGTTCAGTACCTCAGCAGCACTCAGAAAAATATTCTCGTGAAAGGCATGCACTTCCACCAGTGTCAGCTCACTCAAATTTTGAGGACTCTTCCCGGGAAAATGAAAAACTAAGAAATGGCAAAAGAAAATACTCCCACCAAGAAGAAAGTGAAAGTGACATAGAAAAGAAATGCCGAAAGACAGATGACCAAAGAATCAAAAAGTATAAGAAGGTCAAGAAGAAAAAGAAGTCCAAAGATAAACATCGAGAGAAGGATTACAAGTAAGCAAGGATTCCAGCATAATCAGCAATTTTTTCCTAATTATTTTCCGGGTATTTCTCATGTCTGCCTTTTTTTCACTGTTTCTAAGTAACTTATCTGTCATAATGTGACGGGATCATGCTATTAGGTTGGCCAAGAGAAGATAGGAAAGATGTTGCTGAATTGTGTTAGAACACTAGAGCTGGACAATGTAGTCAGAATAACATCTGCACACCGTTCTTGATTAGGTTACAATTTTAATTTTTTTTTTTAAATTCCCCATATGCCTGTTAACGATTTGTATACAAACCAGGACCTCCTGTCCTTCATTCTGAGGGCTTAAAGTTGCTGCATCTAAATTAAGTTAGATGTGCAGAAAGTACCACAAAGTAGCAAACACTCTGCAAGTCGTCACCTGTGGTAAATAAATAACATTTCATGTGTACATCAAGTGCCACATCTGTTTTTCTATTTTTAACTTGCATGTTTCCTTCAGACTTTATGATTTGGATTGCTCTGTGCTCCACTTTGACAATGACAATCGCAAACATAAGAAAAAGAAGAAAAAGAAGCATGAAAGAAAACTGAAGGACTTATTGGAATATTTAGATCCTCGTTTCCAGAAGAAAACATGGGAGAAGAAGGAAGAGTCCCGTCCTCCAGATGACCATTTATGTGAGCAATACAGAAACCAGGGCAGTAAACAACCCTACAAGGAAGAGAAGCCTTCTGGTGCAGGTGACAGCAAGAAATACTACAGCTCCATGGCATCCACGGAGTATGTCAGAGGTAAGGGGCCCTGGGATGTTGGCACGACTCCTGGTTATTCATAACAATCTTTAAATGCTTGTGTGATGAAATCCCTGGGTTTTATCATAGCTTCCAAACAGTATCTTGGCAGGGGGTTGGCAGTAGATGGTCTTTAAGATTCCTTCCAACCCAAACCATTCTATAATTTAAATAAAATACTCCATTCAGCTGTTCATAGCATAGAAATACTGCTGGCTGCTCACTCAGAATAACAGGAGTTGGTGATAATACTGAAATATTGTTGGTCCAGGTGTAGCTCTGCCTTCTCCTAAGCACAGCTGTCAAACCTCCAGAGGACACTTCACAATTTAACACCTGGAGAGTGTTAAATTCCTGCTATTGTTTTATTCAGCTGGGGGGTTTTTCTGTTAGTGTAGGCTTAACAATACATAGAAGTGGGCTGAGGAAACAGCTCTTTCCCAATTTTTAAGATTTGAAAAAGTCTGTCTAGTGCTTCTTACAAAAAACCCAAATATGAATTTGTGTGCCTGACTAAATTTACACTGAGCTCTCAGCTGTTGCTTGTCATAATCTCAACTTGGGCTCACAGTAGATAAATTAATTAGTTTAAATTAATTAGGTCTAAAATTATGCAATGAAGATGATTGCACACTGCAACAAATTCAACATCTAAAATCAAACTTGACAACATTTCCCATGAAATTTTTGCTCAACAGAAGTGTTTATTATAGAAATAAAACCTTATTAAATGCCTGACATAAACCAGTTCCAGTTACTCATCTATTTTAATAGAAAACCAAAACAATCCATTTTACTCAAAGATAAGTGAAGTAGTCCCTGAAGAAGACAGCTCATTATCCAAAAGCCAGTTTCATTGTTAAATTTTCTACATTTTAAACCTACCAACGATTTAAGAATTGGGTTAATGGTCAGTGACAGTCCTGTTGCTTTCTAGTCATGTTGAAACTGTCATTATTATAGCACAGAAAACAAAAGAATTGGAGAAGTTTAATCTCGAAATTCTGGAAAACTAAAATCTCTTTCATGGGGTTTCCACTCTTAGGCAAATTGCCACAGTCAGTGCACTGAATTCTTGCACAGGAAAGTTTGCACAAGGCAAAGGGGAAGTGCATTTATGGAAAACTGATTGTATTTTAAGACAGAGGTAACCAAAAGTTCTATTCTAAAAATACAGAGTGGAGGGAAAGCTGATTGTTCACCCATTATCCTTTAATGTGAAAAATTTAAGAACTGAATTGAGGCCTTTCAAATCTTAATGTTGTAAAAGGACCAAAATAACCCTTATTGCACTAAAAAGCTCTGTTCTAGCTGACAAATCAGGAACTAAACAGAACAAAATGCTTGTGCTCAAGAGTGGTTTGGCCTTAGTGATTCTCTGGCCAGCAGATGGCAAACTCGGGTTTTTCCAAACCAGTCAAGTTTAGTGAGGAATTAAATGTTCTGCATCTCCCTGCTCAGGGTAGGGCAGTGAGGGTGCTGGGCCATGCAGGGGAAGGAGAAGGAGCTGTTTGTTCATTGCTGAACATGCTGCTCACAACACGAGGGGGAGACAAGGGCTGGCAAAAGCAGTTAAACCTTGAGAATTTTAGTATTTCCTCAAGTCCATGGATGTTAATTAGCTCCATCTTCTGGAAGGTCTTTATTTTTTTATATGGGTCTCAAGTAGGATTCTCTGAAAGATGGAAGCTGCTTTTAAAAGAGGCCACTCTGGCCTTGTTTTTAGAGCACAGGCAAGGAACCACTGAAGAATTGTGAGGTTGTGCCTTTTCATCTGACTCCTGTTATTTTGAATAAATTAATAAGGATGAAAACAGTGATAAGTTGTGGTTTAAGGAAAATTTACACAGGAGGGGGAAGCAGCTTTGAAGCAGTTTGGTCAGTCTGACCACAGATTGTTACTAAAACAAGAATGCTTTCTAGGCAAAACTTCAATTAAATTTGTTTCAGCCAAGGTCCGACCCTTGCTGTTAAAGCAGGTGGCTCTGTCCTAAGGCTCTGTACACTTCAGCAGCCTTAGCCTAGAACTGGGGTGCAGTTGCTGTGCAAGGGAGTTGGATCCTGTCCTGAGGGAGCAGATGGAGCTGGGGCAGCTCTGAGCTTGTCTTTTAGAGACAGTTTAATGTTTAATGTCACAGCAGGACTGACCTTGTTTCCTTTTGCCTTTCAGGTGTGGAGCTGACTGAAGAAAGCCTTCAATACTCAGACTGAACCCACCACCAACCCCAAGGACTTCTGACCACCAACCCCAACAACCCTTCACCTTCAAAACCAACAACTTCTCATCATCAAAACCAACAACTTCTTACCTTCAAACCTGACATTACTGATAGTGACCATCAAAACTTAAAATTTATTATCAATTACCATCAAGACAAAATCCAGTCATAAGTGGTGCTTAACATTTCTGTACAGAATTTTACCATATAAGAACTTTTTTTTAGTTTTTAACTTGAGACTTTCTTTTTTAAAATATACTTCTAATCCAAAAGGGTGAAAACTTTTTACAACTGCTGAACATTGTAAATTACCACATGAATATCTCACTGAGCTGAGATAATGCCCTGGAATAGACCATCTCAAATGCTGCTTAATTACAGACTCAGGTTGACTTTATGTTATTCATGTAATGTTACTCCAAGTTAAGACATCTGGTGCAAGAGCGACCAGGAATTATAAAAGTTGCAACTGACAGTCTGTATATTTAATTTAAAGACTTATTTAAAACTTCACGAGTTTTGCAAGAGCTTCATTTTTTTTTTCTGTGGTCTGACACTAGAAACTAATTTACTTCACATTTGAGTTATATTCAAGATCTGAAGAAAATCTTCTGGTTTTCAGCATTGTGAAACAACGAATATGCAGTTCTGAATGTATCTCTCAAGAATATTTGTATATTGTTCCATATGTTTTTATTACATTTTCTTAATATACTGTCATTTGTCTTAAGTCTCAGTTGTCTGTTTTGTCTCTCTAAAGTGTCTAGTTACAGACAAATTCATACTGTGATTTTTATTTTTATTATTAAATGCTATCAAACTGTGATGCACTTATTATTCACTGGTCCTGCATCAGGAGATGAGTGGGGAACCTGTATTAAATACAGTTCATCTGAATAATCTGTCTGGTTTATACAAGCTGTGTTGTTCAGAGATGTCTAAAGTTTGATCTTTGTTTTTTTAAAGATAAAAAGCACTTGCCCCACTGTAAATATATAGCATGTAAAATTTATATAGTATATAAATACAGCAAAGTTAAAATGGATTTTTACTTGAGTTTTACTTGAGTTATTTAACGTGCACTGTGAGATGGGAGCTGACAGCTGTCAGAGAGTGTTTGACACTCGAGAAGTCACAGCTTCCTCTCAGTGTAGGGGAGAAGATGCTGTTGATGTGAGCCAGAGAAGATCAGTAACCTGGGACTGCAGCAGCCTAGACAAGGATGCAGAAGGCTTCTCCTTTCAACTTAAAGCTTCCACAGCCAGGCACCCAGCTGGGAGCTTGGTATTGGTGTGTGACAAAAAAAAAAAAAAGGCAAAAAAGAGCAAGGTTAATGTCTCACTAGATAATTTAAAAGTAATATTTTGGTACATGGAGAACAGCATTAAGCCAAACCGTAATGTACCTGCATAATGTTCCTATGGCAACAGTTATGTGACGTTACATAAAGTAACATGGTAAAGTAACCAACATTCCTGTCCTGTATCTGGCTTTTTTTTCCTCTTTTGTCCTCTGGCTCCAAGGTTTGGTGTCTTGACTTTTGTCTGATGAGTAACTCCAGCACAAGTGTCTAAAAGGAGTTCATGTTGTTGCTGTGCCTCCCTTCAGAGCCCCACAGGCAACAACTGCCCCCAGTGGCTCTGGAGCAGGGAGGGCACTCAGTGACACTGCCCCAGAGCTGTGGAGCAGCAGCACCTGTTTCTAATTGCTAATTGAGGAAACTAATTAATACTCTAGGAGCAGAGATCCGCTTCCCCCCCACATCTGACTGAAACTCCTGGCAGGGAACGGATAAAACACCTCAATTTAGGGTGGCTCTCAAGGGAAGCCAGCTTTTACTGGAGTCACACTCACGTGGTAATGCACTTTACTGAAACATTTTGCAGCTGAAGGGTTTTTTCTCTGAAAAATTAAACCTGATAATTTAAATTACTGTGCCGAAGGATAGGGAAAAGAGGCCTTTTACTTACAAGAGCAGCTGTAAAATTAAACCTTAACCTCTTAAGAGTCAGCAATTGCCTCCCATGTATTCCTGGTAAAGGAGGAGACAGTACAGTTTCACACTTTATTTTTGAGAAAACTGACAGACTTAAGCAACATTGTCTTAATGATAAATGAAAACATTAATATTGCAGTGGCTTTACATAAGAACATCACCGTTATAACAATGATTGATACAGAATATTTGTCATGCAAATCACTTGTATACACCAAGTAATACTCTCATCAATACATACCTGTACATTATTTACATTTTATATTTAAACTCTAGCTAGAAACATTTTCCAAGAAAATATAGAAATGAAACTGGTAAGCCACAAGTCTTAATTTGTAGTATCTGGTCTACAACAGACCTAGCTTTTCCAGCAAGCATATCTACATAGATATGTAATAAATCTTAAAAATATGCAGTTTTTTTAATATATGAAGCATTATAAATGCTGCTCACTTTATAAAGGTTCAGTTTTGTACCAGTTTAAAATGGTTCAAAATATTAAGTGACGCAGAGCTTATTTTATCAGAATATCAGAAATTTAAGTCAGTCCAGCTGAGCTTAAGTTTTGTGTACAGTTCCCTCCCAGCTGCACTGGCACCACAGCTCTCACTGCCCCTGCAGTTGTAGAGGGCAGAGTCAAAAGCAAAGAGCTCAAGAATTACTCAAGTTTCAGTGCCACAGGAAGGGAGAATCTGCTGTCCCCAGAGGACTTTTCCTCAGCATGGCCAAACTGTAACAGATCCTGCTTTAGGCCACAGAGAAGCCACTTTCAGTAGCCACCCCTGGACTTGAAGCCCAATAAAAAAGGGAAAGGTTGAGAGATTTTACTTCACCCTCGTGGATAGTACCTGATATGGCCAAAATTTTCACAAGCCACTTTGTTTTACTGGCCTCATGGCCAGTGGAAATTTTGGGCCAGTTTCACTCCCTGTTAATACTGTTACAAAGAACATTTGAAATCAAATATTAATACACGCAAAAATGCTATTCCATTAGCTTTGGTAAATTAGATAGATACACTGAGCACCACAAGTAGCTGTTTAAGATGTTGCATTTCAATGCTAAGAAATAATATATTTCCTGCTATAATATCCTCAGTTACATGTTACTCTAAATAATTATTTCTGCTGGATATAAGAACTTTAAACTAAATACAGCAAATTAACTGTCAAGGGCTTTCCTTCATGTTTATAGGCAGACATCCTCACCTGGTCAAATAAATAGATTTCCTCAAAGGTGGTATTTTAAAAGATAAGAATTGATACAAAAGTGCTTCATGGCTTATTAATGCTTTTGTAATCTCACATTTCTCCAGAAATACTGTATTTGCTGTCTTTCACCTTTATGCTCACTAGTACCACTGATTTGGCTTGTCATTATTTGCATTACAAATCTACTTGTCCAAAGCTAAGACTGATGTAGGCAGTGCCTGAAAACAAAATGTCACTGCAGAACAGAAGACTCAAAATAAGTGCTGGCAGCAGCTCCATCATTGTGCTGCTTTGCAAACACAGGACACACAACTTAATTCATTTCTATAAAGAGTTTAAATGTGTTCCATTAAGAAAAGATATCCCCACACTGACACTTATTCAAGGATTCTACCTCCTCTAGCTGAGTTTTACTCCTTTGGAAGCACTAAGATTTAAA
This sequence comes from Rhabdornis inornatus, assembly GCA_013397075.1. NCBI lineage: Eukaryota > Metazoa > Chordata > Aves > Passeriformes > Rhabdornithidae > Rhabdornis > Rhabdornis inornatus. The sequence continues at coordinate 918,352 of VWZS01006719.1, forward strand.
CATTCACCCAAGCAATTCCACACATCCTGGGGAAAATCTAAAATGCAGGAAGGCTTACTTTGTTCTTTTCATCTCAGCCTCTTTTGCAAACATGCAATAAAGCAAAACACTCACAAGGCTGACACCCCATGCAAAACAAGGCAAATCAGTAAGACAGAACAGTGAAACAGACTCTCCCTTACAGTTCAAAGGAGATTTCAAACAGATCAGCTTGGTAAGTCTGTGGGTTTGCCAGTGCAGCACATCTCCTTACAACAGACCCAGAGGTACTCCCATAACCAACAAGCAAAGCTGCTTTAACATTTTGGGTCTCCAACACATTCAGTGGCACAGTAGGCAGGGCTCAGGTTCAACAAGTTTGGGAAAAACTGAGTAGTAACAGAAGCAGTAGAGTCAAAACCTCCCACTTTTTGCCCCCACTATGGAATTAGGGGCTTTACCTTAAGAACAGTACGTGTGCTATCAACAGAAAAGCACTGGAGTAAAATCTGCTGCAGCAGTTGATGTGTTCCTGAAAGACCCATCAGTAGGATCACAGAAAGATCTTCACAGGTTTCAAAAACAGAGACACATGCCTGTGGGGAAGTCTAGCTGCACCAGGTAATCAGTACTTTATTTTTTAGTAAAATGGTCTATTTTATTTAATTTCAACTGCTGCAGCACAAATCTGAAAACTGCCTTTAAGAATGCAATAAAAACACTGAACTTGTATGAACTTGCAAGAACTCTGTATGTCCAAAGTTTGTTATCAAGCAAAGGAATGAATCCTGCTTGCTTAACTCTAGGGCTGCATCTTTAAAAATATTCAGTACATGTGAAGTTATTTGGGGGGGGGGGGTTTCATATGCAAGGCCTAAAATCACACAAGCCCTGTCATCTCTCTCCTTTAGTAGTAACTTAGTGTTAATCAAATTACAGCATCTCAAACATAAGAAGGACATTACTATATAAAAAGCAGATTAAACCAGTCATTAAACCTTAGTGTTTGTTGTGAGTGTATGACAGACAAGAATGAGTTTTAGCCAACTGGCAAACACCAGACAACACCTGGCACTTCATGTCATGGCCACAGTCTCAAACCTCTGCTGCTGGGCCCTGCCTGTAATTCAGTGCACACTGACAAACCCTTTGGCACCACGAGGTACCTACTGAGCTGCCAGTCACCATGTTTCTGAAGAAAAGCTATTTCCATAAAGGTAGGAGAGGAATCCTGAATGAAGGCTGCACTCAGCTGTTATTGTGAAACACACATGACTGAAAACTGACGTTGGGATTGTGAGGTCTCTGCTTACAAGAAAATGCAGTGCCAGATCATGCTGTGCTCCACTGTTGGTGCTGCACTTTAGTGAGAACTCAAAGTCTTATAATCACTCCTTTTATGGGAAATGTGCTCAGGCAACAGGTAGAGGACATTTTAGTGTTAGCCCTGAACTCCTTCCCTCCCAACACAAGTAAACTGGAGTTGTCACTAATGTAAGTGAAAACAAGGCTTCCGTGTGTTCAGTTGAATTAAGTTCCAATATAATCAATCATTCTCTGGGATTTGAAGCTTACTTCAAATGATACACCAGTAACTATTTACCCTGAAAAGTTTTGCCAAGTTTTTATGCCATAGTAAAATGTATATATATATGTGTATATATATATATATATATAAAATTTACAGTTGTCTTCATTTCATTTGTCCAATTTATCACTCCACAGTATGCTCAGTTATAGGTTGATGCAGGTCTACATGTTGCTGATCATGTTCTATTTCTTATTTGCAATTCTTCTTTTCCTTGTTGCCAGCATATCATAAAAGGGATCCCTGCTGATACTTGCTCTGGAAAAGAAAAAAGGAATCATCGGTTTGGTTAACAAATACCTGGTTTTGAAAACTAAAACTTTTGTTCTCTCTTCCTTGTGGATGACTCCACACTCTTAAGATGGATGGCTGACTTCTAAGCACCACAGGTATTTCTTCAGCACAAGGTGTTATTCTACTGTGATTTAAACAGAGTTCACACCTTCACACCTTGACTATTATTTATTTCTTTAAGTGTGGATCTACTTAGAAGCCTTCCAACAAAGTCAAGCTGTAGAAGTTCAAAGCTGCTTGTGAACATGCTTAAGACACATGTCACTAAAGTTAATTATTGGGTGAACTAAGAATCCAATAGAATTAGGTTTAAAGACAATTCCAACAAGGTTTTACACTTGCATAGAATAATAAATCCATATTCTCCTCATTTGAGTTAGCAGCACTATTTCCTTAGGACCACATAGTAACAGATTGGTGTCTTGATCCATCAACCCCACAGAGCTCATTGTTAGTCCTCAAGGACATTGCCACAGAGTTCTTCAAACAAGTTAAAACAAATTCTCTTAGTACCATACCCTGAAAAGAGCTTACACTTCACTTATGAAAGACATTTAAGATTTGAAACTCACTTGATAGATTTAATCCACTCTTCCTTTTCTTCTGGGGTGGGAGCAGATATTCTGTACACTACGTGGTTGCCTTCCACCACTCTACCATCAGCTTCAGTTTTACATGCTTTAATTACTTGACCTTTATGACTGGGGTTGTAGAGCTCAAAGCAGTTCTGGAGGGTAGAAATGAAGTACTAAATTTAAAAGAACTGAACAAAACTGACAAATAAATTCATTTAACAGTACAATTAAGTTCCATATGGTTTACTCATCTTCATTTAAAAAATAAATATGAAACTGTCTTACTGGTTTTCTAGGGTCTTCGACTTCTCTTATGCTAAGATTTTCTAACGGAATAATTCCTCTAGGTTCTTTGTCCTAAAAAATTAGGAAAATATCACATTATTAGCTACTTACAAATCTTGATTACAAAGAAAATTCACCAAGATATATATACTCACTGTTGTGTATTCAAAGTAATACAGGCAATTATCAGTCAGAATAAACCATCTCCGTTTCCATGTTTTTACTCTTCCCCCTACAAACAAAAGGTATTCCAGAATTAAACATGTGCTGCTGTCAGGGCTTCAACAATGGGCAAGGAAACAATTAAGTTTTCCTTATTCTTCCAAGTATGGTTTAATTGCTTAATGGTAAATGGATCAGGCACAGATGAGTGAGGTTAAAGGAACGTGTTACTGCAACTTGTCCTGAGGCAGCATCAACTATGGAGGTGCCATCAGCCATGAGAGCTGTGGGCAACAGCGAGTGGCCAGACCTGCTCCCTCTGTCCAGGCCCTCACATGTGTTCATAGCACTAAAAATACCAGCTCTGCACAGAGCTGGACACAGCCAGTGCTGCCAGGGTGTGGGTGAGGCCAACCCTGGGCTGTCTGACATCCACAGCTGCTCACACCAGCACTGGCTGCAGAACCAGCAACTGTGTCCCTGCAACAGGAGCAACCCCCTCCACAGCTTGGGCAAGGAAAGGGTCCCATCAATAAAATTAAGGGCATTTTATCACCTTCCTGTCACTCCACCCATGAGTAAACATGATTAAGAACCTGTCTTTACTTCCAGATTTAACATCAAGTGCGTAAGGTACTCATAAATATTTAAAGAACAAATATGATGTGTCATCAATAAGGAGCAAATTCTATGCCAAAATTTACCATATTTACTATTTGTCATCTTTCAATATTTTAAAAACATCTTCTCTTCATGGGTTAATATATCATTGAGCACACCTGACAGAAGAAACAGCTACTGCTCCAAAAATGCCAATTTTTCCTTCATTAACAGTTTAGACAACAGCAACCATTGAGTTCTTCCTTACACCTGCTAATGTCACCCTGTAGGGAACAGCTGCTTTTTAGAAACAACTGTATTGCTCTGGCCCTTTCAGTTGTTTTTCTGACATTGGCTGCTTCAGAACCCACCTGGCTTCCCACATTACATTATTTTTAAACTCATTTCCAAGAAAGACAATTGTAGATAGAGCATGCATATGTTATTAGTTTAAAGGTTTAGGTCCACCATAGTTATCTGACTTCAGGATTATGTCACCACCTGTGCATCATCCATTCAGCAGTGATTTAATTTCATTAAACCAACATTTCAAAAGAGTTAATCTTGCTATTGAACACCTGTGCATAGAAGAGCATCATCAATACACATAAGACACCCAGTTTAATCCAAGTCATACAATCAAATTTAAGACATAAGTGTAAGTTTTTCATCTTTTTGTTCTGCTTAAGATAGCTGGGTTTTTGTTTAATACAGAAATCCAAATAATATTTAAATTAAAGAACAATTCTAGGAATATCATGACATTTCTTGATACCAATCTACTGCATATTTGCATTGTTGCAAATGTTGCATGTTGCACCCTTCCTTTTGCTGGGTTTCACAACCTCCACAATAACCTGGTGCTAACACACTGCAATATTCAATGTACTCAATAAACTTTATGTTTCCACCAGATGCACTCATATCTTAAGAAAAATTTAATCTGCAAGCAGGTGTGGTGAAATAAGCGAAGGCAAAATAGTGCAAGATGCAGAAGCTGTGACACAATGAATGGTTGAGTGAACTGGAGACAGTGAGGGAAGAACTGGTGGCATTTTAGTACAACCACCATGACAGCCTCTTAAATAAAGCATTGCAGAGATGTTCAAACTGGCACGTAAGTCACTAGAAAAATTCCCCATCACCTTGACCGAGAGCTGGCTCAAGTATCAGGAAGTATTTGGGCTTGGAATGATGAACTCAAGCTTGACTCACTTCCAGACCAATGGAGAGCAGTCACCGAGTCACGGTGACTGCCAGGGCACTCCCTGCCATCACCACAACGTGACTGCTTTTCACATAGCCCAGCATCAACTGCCAGGGCTTTAAGTCACGTTCTGCTCTCCAAGGTTAGCAGATTAACATCACATTCTTATGGCCCTAAACCAACCATGTTTTTCAGGCTAACAGGTAACATCAGCTATCAGAGGTCATGGCTTCCCGGTTCTAGTAGGAAAATAGTTCAGGAGGAGAGAGAATGAATTGAACAGGGAAAGAGGTTACTATCACAGAGCAGATTAAAGTCAACAAAGATGTTTCTCGTTAACTATGATATGTCAAAACACAATTAAAAAATAAGTAATAACCACATATTTAAAAGAAGACCTGTTTATAATTTAAGAAAGAAACAACAGACCTAAAACACACACTCTCAGAACAATATGAATTGCCCAGCAGTGAACAGCAGCTGAGTTTGCTGAATGTTCTCCTGACAACATCGGCTCTCTCTGGAAAAGACAGATTTATCAAACCTGAAACCTTTTGTAATCATGCTGCAGTTCTGAGGAAGCTTTTGTCATGAAACATCTCCCAGCTTCACGGAAGCCACAAAGAAGATGAAGTATTTCCAACAACATCCCTCTTACTGCTCCCTTCAACAGCCAGTAGTCCACTGGGTTACAGCACTCATGGGAGCCCTAGAAATAGACCTTAAGTCCCTGCTCCACCAAGCTATCAGTTACTCTTCCAAAGCAAAAATAAAAAAAAAGAAAGAAAAATAACCCAAAAAACAATAAAGCAGTTAAGCAGGATTTTTCTGGTGGGATAAGGAACTACTCTCATACGTAAGTCTCTGTCTCCCCATCGCATTACTGAGTTTCAGCTGTCAACAGCACAAAAACTCTAATAAAACTCAAAATCTAATCTGTACTAATCAATTTTGCAAGGATCACCACATCACATATGTTTAATATGCCTCTACAATGGGCTGCAGCCCAAGCAGTCGGCTGATAAGGTGCTGTGGCCTGTAAACTGCACACGAGATTAATAGGTAAAAACACGTGATAACAAAACATTCTTGTCCTCAGCTGAGATTGCTGTAGGCTCACAAAACAACAACAGAGGGTTTAGCACCATACTTCATCTCTTATTCCAGCTCCCAGCCTTTTAAAGATTAAGACTGGAAGGAATTAAGTTAGCAGAAGAGGATCAAGAAAACTGGAGCATGAATCCATAAACATTTACAGAAATGGAGGGGTAAGTGACATACTTCTGAAAGATCAAGCTGATTACAAAAATACACAGACATCTCAAATAACGAAATATAGAAGCACAGTATCTTCCACGGTAGGTGGAAATGTAAGTAAACTACAAGAAAAGGGTATAAGGTAAAATGTACAAAAACAGGAACAGAAACCCTCTTCACCTTTGTAACTCAGCATAGGATTACCTTTTTTTTGACTCTGGGCAAAGTACAAACTAGGCAACAACGTAAAAGAAACCATCTATAATAAAGGGAAAAATAACTGGCAATGACTGACAAAACATAAATCTCCAAAATAAAAAAGGCCTTAAGGCTAAAGGCAGCAAGGTATCTGAAGTTAGAAAGTTCTACTCCAATCTTCAGCTAATTTATATAAAAGTTTTAGAGCTGAGGGAGACAGATGCACACACCAAGAATGCTTTTTTCTCCTGAGTTCATCTAGATAGCACCAGACAGAAGAGACTCAGCAACGACACAGTTGGTTGGATCAAAGTTTGGCTTTCTGTTAAAAAGCATTTTCCCTTGACCACAACACTGACTGCCTCCACCTGGAAGAGCCTCAGTCCCCACAAGAGCCAAGCAGGTACCGGAAGGCACTGGTTTCCTGATCAAGCAGCATTGCTCTCCCACCCCAGATTAGGGAAGAGGAACAACATCCTCCCAAGGACAGATGTGCTGGAACAAGCACTGCTGGCGGGACAGGCCGGATGTGAAGCTTTTGGATCCTCTCCAAGCACTCTGTAACCACCTGACTGGCAGAAAAAATTAACACACTTGTGTGTCTGGCTAGAATCATTTCCTTTCCAGCTTGGGGGAGTAATGTCATAGTTTCCCTCTAACTAGAAGAAATTATTACACAAACCAAGCGATTTGCCAAGAGAAGCTGTTTAAGGCAAGGACACACCTTCCTGGCAAAACAGTTCTAACTTGGGCATTCCCAAAGAGAGCACAGGCAACAATTTCAAAATACCTTAGAGTGGATGGCAGAGGCTCATAATGTGTCAAGCTGCTCCAAGGAGAACTCACTAGCACTCAGCAGCTTTCAGTTTTTAACTTGCTGCATTCATTTTCATTACACCATGCTTCAAACGATGCAGAACTGAATGATAATTCAGGCCTACCAAGATAAAGATGTCTATTTAAAGGTACTGGCTAAGTCTAGATAGATAAAACCAGAATTGCTGTCTGGCTGCCAGGTTTAGCACTTGGATTTAACACAGTAACCTCTGAACAATTCAGAGCAACAAACTCTCCAAAAGCCTTCTGTACCCTTGCAGCCTTCTAAAACCCAGACTGGTCTTTTGGACAGATGAATTTTACAATATATTAAAGTTTCACAATATCTATCTTCTGCCCAGAGAAAAATCAATATAGTGAGGGATGGAATACTAAAAAAGAGGCACAACCACATAAATGGGAAGAGCTGGCAACAAGAAACACCAGATACAAAATACTGTATCTTGATATACTCAGAGTCTGCAAGTAGTCTTAGTTACGTTTATAGTTTTATACAAAAACTTTCTATTACAACTTTTATGTTTTATCACAACTGAGCACTTAAATCCTCATACAGCAGTTTGTCTCCTTAGCATTTCAACAATACACAAATTTTTAATATCAGAACCTTCCAGAACTGAAGGAAACCCTACCCATTTTACAAGAAGTGATTCCCAAGAGAAAGTACTGTAAAAATGCAAACTATGTGGATTGAGACAGCATTCTCAACATACAGTTAAATACTCCTAGCAAATAGGAAACTCAAAGGAGAGGAAAGAAATAAAAGGAGGGAAAAAAAAAAAAAAAAAAAAAGACTGTCAGGTTTATTTCTGGTCATTGCATCTAAACTAGCAGTGTATTAGTCTGTACCAGTCTGTGTCTGTGGAAAAATGCAGTCTTTCACAGAAGCACAGCTCCAGGCATTCCCAGGCTGATTCACCAGAGGCTTCTGGACACATTTCATTTCTTTATTCAAATAACCCTCATATCGTGGGAGTGTTATGTGTAACACCCTTCTGCTTCACACACCCTTTTACTACTGGGTTTTCTGTGCATTGTGCCTCATCTGCATCCTACACACCAAAGACTCAGGCAGAGTTTTCAGTCCTGTGGTTTATTGACTTTGCACCACAGACAGAGACAGACTGTGCAGAAGTTCCTGGCAGCTCTCACTTACTTTCAGTCATCACTTCCTCAATTTCTTTGTTCCTCTATTTTTTATTAGATCTCTTTTATGGGCAGTTTCTTCCACAGAGGATGTTGTCACTCCTCTACACACACTCACACTTGCCTGCACTCTCATTATGTGTGTAAGCCCATGAGGGAGCACTGGCAACAGCAACAGGCACAGGATGGCCTTACACTTAACCTCTTCTCCAAGAAGCACATTCCACCTACACCAGCCTGAAAGGCTTTTCTGTTAACCATCATCTCACACTACCAAACAGAGAAAAGCTGCAAAGTCATGTTTGAAATTGTGCCAGCTGAGCCAATACAGGTCAAAAAGCAAGAGCTTTGCTTCTTTGTAGTTAGAAAAGGAGCTCCACAGCATCTGTAGCAGAGAGGTCAGAATTCAACATTGGGGAGCATGTGAATGAATTCCAAATGTTTCCTTTTCACATCCATTTCCTTCCAGCACAAGCATGACCACCGAGTTCCAGGTGCAATCAGCAGAGTGGGCTCATGGCTCTATCCAGGCTCTACTTTCACCATCCTCCCTATTTGCACCCCAGGACACATACCTTTCCAAACTTTAGTTACCATTCTCCAAGTGCAAAGTTCCTTCCACTTTACACATTAAAGTGGACAACACCTGGCTCCAGTGAAGTGTGTGCTGGTGTTTAAATTTTTAAAAATTACTGTTCTGAAAAATAACTCTTAAAACAGAGTGTCAGTGTCCTTTATATAAGAAAATAATTCTCTAAGGCCAAGCAAAAAAGTAAACTCAACTTTACAAGAGTCTGTAAAAACAAATGCATCTTCTAGTGCCAGGAGACTGAACTACCTGAGGTTTCTGCAACCCTAAATTTGAAGCTCATTTAAGACCCTGTTAAATAAGCTAAATATATTATTTTAAAAGGAAAACAAGCTTTTAAAAAGGAAAAAGAACAGCTTTTACAAATACGTAGCTCAAATGTAATCAATCTTTCAAGAATCTATTATCATTGATTAACAAGTGTCAAAAACACTCTGAAACTTCATGACAGAGTAAGGTATGTTGTTTACTCTCAGTAGAGATTATCCTTTCCTTGTTATGTTCTTCCATGAATGAGAAAAGTGTGCTGAAGTCATCCTTATTTTTCTGCTTTGCATGTAAACAGTTTCTTCTTTTGCAGAACACACTTCCATGTGAGTCAGACACTGACATGCCAGTCCCTCAGAGCACCACTGATGACACTGTTAGTGACACTGAGTGAAAAAGCAAAATGCTACAACGAATCTGATTCAAAAAAAAAAAAAAAAGAAAAAAGAAAAAAGAAAAATCCAGGAGGAAGGAGGAAGAAAATAAAAGAATGAGCAACTGAAGAAGAGGGGACTGGAAAGCAATCAGATACGTACCTCCTAATGCAGAATAAGCAGAGACAGCCAGTCACAGAACAGAAAGGTGATAGGTCATAGGCCATAAGGAAAACAAGAAGGCACATTTAAACCACTCATTAAAAAATCATAGCCAAAACCAAACCAAGAGAAACTCACAAATAATATGGAAAAATAAAGACATACAAAAATAACTATTTGAAGAGAAATCCTTTTTTTGTACACAGAAAACTGTGTTGAAACATCACACAGTTTTCTGAAATGACCTTATGGAGATTTAGTTGTTATTTATCAGTCACAGCATGTGGTAAATACCATGTGGTGTTTTCCTTTTTGTCGACGAGTTTTTATTTCTCAGATCTCAGAAATAAAACTCTGAAGTTTGAAACAAGATTGCTAATTTGGGTATGCAAAATAAGAAGCAACAGCCTTCAGATGTAAAGGAGCTACTTATTTTGGTTCATACATTTTAAAATACAAAGTTAAACCTGTTACCTTCACAAGAAAGCAGGAAGACACGGAGCAGCAAACATGCTAACAATGAACAAACATACAGCAGCAGAACTGCCCTTGTGACTAACCTAATTTCAGCAGCCAACCTTCTCTATCTGGATTAAAAAATGTATGCGTTAGATCATTTCCATCATCCTCTGGAATTTTAAATGGCTCATTCTTAATACTTTCATATAAATTCTAGAAAAATAAAAAAGAAGAGGAAAAAGACCTCATTAATAAATGTCTTAACAGAAAATGCAACCAGGATATCTTACTGCTTCTCAGACTATTAGTGTAAATAGCACATATTATGGAAATACTGTCCATAAAAATCTGAATCACCCCTGTCAATCTTCATTTACTACTTTGATAAAGCTTAAAATCAAACTACTTCATCCATAAGCAAGTCTCTCTTCAGTACAAATTTCTTATGCATTCCTAGCAATGACAATTTTAACTTCGGCATTTAGTATTTCAAAGATTTCAAGATCAGTTTCATTTAGTACAAGTTTTGCCAATGAATCTGGGTTTTCAGAAAATGGTGTAGCCCATAACACCACCTTACAGCAATTATTTTTACTGATTTCTCAAGGAGGGAGCTCCACAAGACATGAAGGAAGAATGAAAGGCAAAAAAGAAGAAGAAAATTTTTACTATTTTTTCTGATAGAAGTACTATTTTTTTTTTCATAAGAAGCCAATTCTGCAAGAATTTTGCCACAAGCAAACTATGAAGAGATACACAGAGCACTTTCTCTGAAACCTGCTCTCAACAAAAGGCTGGATATAGGGAGAACTAGCTCAAAGTAGCTGTGAATAACAAAAAATGCTTCTTTCAGCTACTCAAATGGTTACACATGCTTTGTTCTTTTGCCTTTCCTTTACAAATTTGCTTGAGAACTCCTGTACACACTTTCAAGTCTGCTATTAAAAACACAAATCCAGGCTTTGTCTTACCCAGCCCAACTTACCCTCAGCAATTCCTCTGGAAGGTCTCCACCTTCATTAATTCCACGATTCATGGAGATAAACCTCTCCACTGTGGGTTTATCTCGCACGTTGTGGTTGTGCAGGCTGGTATTCAACATAATGATGGCAAATGAAAGCACGTAACATGTATCTGAAATCACATTTGAAAAATGCTTTATCTTCCCATGTGTTGTGTGTACAAACCTGTAAAATTAGTATAGAGCTCATCCTGACTGATAAAGAAAAAGAAACAGTAAAAAAAATCCTGAACACTGTATTTAAAATCTAAATTCCCTAAGCTGTTGAAGTAACCCCAAGAAGAAAAAAATGTTACAGTTCAAATAAAAAACAAGCATAAGAAAAACTGTACGAGAATCCAAAAAATTTTAAACTCTTATGAAATTATTGCTATCATCCTAAATTAACATTTCACTTGAAATGCTGAAGTGTAGGGCAAAATGTTCTTTGCACAGATTTTGCCTAAATCATAATGGTGGATGCTATAATAAACTTGGTCCATCAGCCTCCTCCTACTCAAAGTACTTCCAAAGCTCTCTCCAAAGAGAAATAATGATCTCTTCAAAATAATATTTTGACTACATTTAAAAAGAGTGAAAGTGACATTGACTAAATTCCTTGGCATACAGGAGGTAGCTAGCACTACTAGATAATATCAAAAGATGACAAAGGAGATTTTAAGCCTCTTGACACGGTTATGATTATAGTAAATTCTCCCAGAATTCAAGTACCAAATCATGGGTAAGAAAATGCAGGATGAAAATCTGCTACAGAGAGGAAAAATGTGCCTGCATCTTCAGCAGTTTGTTTTCAATAGCAATTTTCCTCTCTAGCTGTCACAGACCCACTTTACACCAACCTCTTCCCATCCTATCTGTTCCTTAAATTAAGTGATCAAGAGCAATCTATTTGTGTATATAACCAAACAGAACAGCAATGCCAGGGCATTCTGTGCAGTTCTGTGATGTTCTATAAATGAAAATGCATTCTGACCATAAGCTTGCATCTCCTGGATTACACAGTCACATTTTCTCAGTTCTCAGGTATTTCTCATTTCACAGATTATTTTACCCCTGATTTCCAACTGGCCATTATCTCCTTGCATCAGATGTAGCAGAACATACACACACACACACACATATATATACACATATACCTCTATATATATATATGTATATATATAAAATATATATATTTGGATTATACAAGTACTTCAGAACTCCTGTGGTTTCCTGTGACTGACCTGTAGACTGGAAGACTCCTGGGTTACAAAGGCAATAGCGTGAAGCAAAAGCTTCCATCATACGGTCAATTTTTTGAGCCTCTCCTGGGAGTCTGAAGCTCCACAGAAACTGCCTACAGAAGGGAAGAATAGTTGTTAGACTCATTCCAGTATTCATATATTAAATATTTATTACAAATAATCCAAAACAAACGGAAAAAGAAAAAAAAATCAGCATTGTCTATATAGAATGTCCTAGAAATATATTCTCAATCTCTCAACACACAAGTCAGGAGCTATTATAAAGCAACATGCACAGATGGCTAGCCCAGTAACTCAGCCAGCAACACTGCATGCTATCAGGCAAGATAATATGGCAGTTCATATTCTGAGGCTCTCTCTTTTTTCCAGACTAGTAAACAATTTTCTGTATGCATCCCATTTTTGCCATGAGAATGCTATGTGGGAAAAAAAATTAGTTCAATCTTCTCTGGGTTTCCTGGCTACAAAAAGCAATGAACAGTCAGCTAGACTTTATTCACAATGTAAAAAGACACATTATACAAAACATTTCTGGTGTAAGGAGAGAGAAACAAGGAATACAGAAGGACTTAACATATTCACTTAAATTCATACAAAACCTTTTAAAAGTTGTAACAACCAGAAGAAAACCCCGCTGCTTAGAGAGGTGCTGCCTGTCTACTGTAAGCTCACCCTACAAGAATCAGACCTAGGCCTCAAAAAGAACAACTCATGTCATCATTTCAGTAATTTTGTAATATATGCAGCAGATCTTGCTGCTTCTTAGCAGCATAAACTGAAATACAGAGTTCACTTTTGTAACTTATTATTTCTACATAGAGGTACACTGGAATGCATACAGGACAGAAGTCTTCACAAATTTATTTTGGCACACTGTGGCACTAAAATGTTCCAATGAATTTCATCATTTATTCTTTTATCTTGTAACAAAAGAATTACCTGAATTAAACCAGGATCTAAACCAGCAAAGTTACATGCTCTGCCATGCAAAACAAGTTCTCACTACTCCCTGTACATTGGATGCCAATATAACAACCATTTATTCCTATCTTCATCGGTTTTCATTTTAGGACATTATATTCAAGTGTCACAGGCCATCTTTAGTTTGTCAGCTCTATGTACTGTCTTTTACTCACCTCGTGCAAGGTTCCAACCCAGATCACGAATTTTGTAAGCTACCAAAATACAAACATTTAATAGTAGCAGCTGCTAAGGAATAATAAAGTTAAACCTAACATCAAATTAGGTAAAAGAGACAGGAATACGAAGCTTCCCAGACAAGCTTCAGCAGCCACAGAAAAGGCTTCTTTGGCCCAAGCCTCAGGCAGCTCAAGTTATCATCACCACATCACTCAACCATAGCAAAGCTGTTCTGACTCCACATCACAAGGCACTGCACCAGAAACAAAGATCACACGGACATTTCCATTTATCTGGTGTCAGGAGGGAATCATTTGTGGCAAAAAAACAGGCAGAACTGTCCAAGTCAACTTAATTTGATCAATCTGTTACAGATTTTCATCAAGATGAGAAGGGATCTCACAAGGTCAGGGTATGCAAGCATCCCAGATAAATCAAGAGAACTGTTCATGTAGCAAGGGAAAAAATAAACTAAGGTATCACACTCTCTTTCACATGACAAGTAGGAAACTGAGGCAAGCAGAAGGAAATCACTTGTTTCATTACCTCTCTGTGACTGAACATAATCAGTGACTACAGTCAGAGGATTTCTCCCCTCCTTGCCCAGAAGGACAAGTTGGGGTGGAATAAAAGGAGGAAGAAAATTACTTAAGAGTTTATTTATTTTTTAACCTATCTCTGTGCTAAGATGTAAAACAGGTCTTCAAATGTCCACATATGGCAGGCACACCAAGGAGTAACAGCTGTTTTAGTTGTTTGTATTTGTCTGAAATTACTAGGAGTTTTCACCCTCAAAGGCAGCACACACACAAGCCATCAGAAGGGTTAAACAGAGCTGTCTCTGCTCACTTGCACAGTAATTTGTACAGTTGTGCCGAGCTGTAGAGCAGCTTTCTGACAAATAAATCAACACAGTGACTCATATAGACATGCAAGTTGATAGAGGAAGCTCAGGTCAAAAAACAGAAAGAATTTACTCACCTTAAGGCTTGTACAAGATTGAGATCAGCGAACTCATGGAGTTCAACAAAAGCCTGAAGAACTTTAATATTAAATTCATCTCTATGAAAGACAAAAATTGAAATAGACAATTACAATTCTGACCTTTAAAGACTTGTTAGTTATCTCAATTTGCTTACAAAAATAAATAAGGAAATAAACAATCATACTGATCAAATAAAGTCATCAGAAACAATCTACACATTATTTGAGAGGTATTTTCATATTTAACAGTAGTTGTTTGCCAATTTTTGCTGGTAGGTCAGCAAAAGCCGGTACATTCGAACTTATTTTAGAACTGCTTATATAAATTACCTAATAATAGCCGTGCCTTCTTTGCTTCACATTTACTATTACTGTACCTGCCTTGACACAGGAGGATGCCTGAGAAATTTATTCAGTTAAAAGCCTTCTGCAGAAATTGTCATGAATTTTCAAAACAATGGTTAATGCAAGACTAATTTCTTTAGCCATAAAACATGCAACGAACAAACTATCTTTTTTCCACTCTAAGAACAGAAAATATTAAAGCAGTATCTTAATTTATGTACAGAGATAAGAAACAAAAATGCTTCTATTGATTGCATCCAAGAAAAAGAACAGCTTTTGAAAAGAGCTATTTAGCATGTACTGTACTCTTACTCCATTCCCAAGAATTGGTACAACAAAGTTAACTAAAATCAGAAGAGGTTTTGAATGGGCTTCCTCTCACCCATCTCCTATATTGGTATGTAGATCATGAGCCAATTCATGTTTTGTTTGATGCAAGGGTGTTCAAATTCAAAAGTAACATTTAAACATCAATGAACACAAAACCATGTGGATGGACAGAACTTGGCCTACACCATCACTGAGTTCCTGTGCCAGAAGAATAAAGGTTTAGAATCCTCAGGGTGTGCTTTAAACACCTCACCAACACAGAATGCTGTGTATCAACCTCCACCCAAAAATAGAAAGGTGTGCACCCACCAGGAATTATCTGTTGCTTTGCTGACTAACTGCGTAGTCAGACTAACCTGCAACTCAGGAGTAAATACCTTAAAACCAACTGTTCATTTATTAGCATGTTCCCACATTGTTTACAGAAAAACACACCAGTTCTGTCAGCAAATCCAAGCAATTCCCATCAAATTTAGTAATGCACAATTCAACTGGGAAACTGCTTTTCAATTAAGTGGCATGAGAGTGCAATAAAAGAGTATAAAAGAGGGGTATGTTTTTACGTTAAGCAAATTATTTATTTTGTTTATAGAGTACTTGTGCTGGGTACACTTCCAAAGACACAAGATAAATAATACAAATGCTCCAGGAAGCCACTTAAAAAAAAGAAGTGAAGACTTACCCACACAGAAAAAAAACATAACTCTTTTTTTAGAATGCAATTCATCCCTTACTTATTATAATTTTTGCTATATTTTTAAGTGTTATCTTTTTCCATTTCACCATTCACTTTTTCAGTTTGCTGAGTGCTTTAAGCCTCTAACAGTAAATAGTATAGAATGCATCCCTTTATGGCAGAATGTTATATAAATATTTCAGTCTGTTGACTAACCTGGTCTTCTCTCCAGCTATATTTAGCTAGAGTACAGAAGTAATTTATGATGGGCCTATGAGAGGGGTGGCAAAGCACGAGAGAATGACCTCAGACATAATTCTGTTGTATAAAAACTGTTGACATGTCTACATATTCTGCATAGGGACTTCATAACAAAGATCTATTTTCAAAATACTCATATTACAGTAAAAACTTTCATTGAACCTATGAAAGCCAAGAGGAAACTGCTAAGCAAAAACCATGACATTGCTGCTGGAACCAGACTGAAGAGTGTCTCAAAAGAGACCTGCCACAACCCATCACCACAGCAGCACATCCTAAATGAGTCACCTTTGAGAGCTCCCTAAGTGGAACATGTGCCAGCACATACATACACACACACTCCAACCCACTGCATTGCTGCCTCTCTCAGCTGCCTCTTTAAAATCAATTATTGGGTTACACAGCAATGGAAGTCACTTGCATTCTGACTGTGTTTTGCAACAGTGTGAATAAATACGTGCACTGCATGTTTATTGTATCAGGATTGATAAGGACAGGGTGCAGCTGCCCTTGGAGGCACCTGCTTAGCAATGGGACGTGTGCGTGCAGGGAAGTCACAACACTAAAACCTGCTTGCAACTGCTGTCCCAGGAAGTACCTGCTTTAATAAGTAATTTCTTTACTGTCCAATTATTACTGACTGTAAATCACTCCTCCTCTGGACACAGTACTAAGAGTTACCAGTAGTGTTGTAACACAACTCTCAGACATTCCAAAAAAGCTCAGGGTATTGAATTCCACACTACAGACAAATGTTTTGGTTTACTCATAATACTAAACTATAGTTAATTAAACACCATTCCATAATGTATCCATTTAAAAATAACAACCTAACAGGAAGAAAACCTATCACAATACTGTAGCAGTTTTACATCCCCTCTGCAGCTTTTAAGGATCTCAGAGCACTCGAGCAGCTCTCTCCTGCAGTGAAGGAAAAGGGAACTACCCAAAACCTGTAAAAGTGCTTTGTAAGCTCAAGAGCAAAGTTCCAACATTTCTACTTTACCTTTCACCGAGGTAATCTCCAATTACCGTTTTATTTAATCCTTCTCCTTTATAAAGGAACTGTGCAATATCTTCTGCAGTGTTGTGCAGGAGGTCATTTTCTATCAGAAACTGTATTCCCTAGGAAAAGAAATTCCAGAGGAAAACGAATGTTATGTCTTCTTCCACAAGCATTTAAGTAAATATCACATAACATTTGGTATTAATATGCTGACACAGACATATACATAGCACATTAAGAGTTACATTACCTACAGATTTTTTATTTATTTTAATAAAATGGTAAACAAATGTTTTTCAGTTAGATGAGCAATATTTAGTACTGGTTTTAAGATGAAAATGAGAACACATTTTTAAGGCTAGAAGTACTAGGTGGCAGTTTGAATCCCTCAACCCTAAATATTTCATTTGAAAGATCAAATATTAATTGAATAATGATTGCATGTTGCTCTTTGGAGCTAATGTGTGAGCTGGCCTGCTCCCAACATTGCATCAATGTCTGCAGAGCCATAATCTGCAAAATCATATAATGAAGAGGTACGGAGAAACAACTTAATTACCACCATGACACAAAATAAAGCATCTGGTGTAATCTACAAACTGCAACCCAATACATCAAGCCACTACTTGCAATAGGAAGTCACAGCTGAAGATACTGAAACCAGTTTAAAAGAGTTTATGCTGACATTGGGATTATCAGTGAATTCTGGTTGTGCTGGAACTAAACTACTCACAAAGGACTGGAACTACACTACTCACAAAGGGCTGCTCAGCCAGCTGCTACCAAAGGCAGGTGGAGTCTTACCCTGTCCCTCAGAGGGTACTTGATGAAGCCCCAGGAGTCCTATCCTCCATAAATTACTGCCCTACAACTGGCACACGCTAGGGAAGCCCAGAGATTTCTCTGGAAAGTGGCAAAGAAAGGAGACTAAGAGTTATACAGAGATCATGGAAAGGATGGAAGGGATGTTGTTGTGACTCTGAGCAGGTCATGCAGAGATAACCATCCTCTGTACAGCCCACAGACACAGATGCTGCTACTCCTGCTGAGTTTTCAAACTCTAATAACACACAGGTGAAAAGCAAAAATGGAAACTTGAAGCAGCCTTAATGTCTTTGATTCCAAATATGTACAGAAGAGGCTAATAAATTATTACTAATATCCTATACTAGACTATTTCAGAATTTCAAGAACACTAGTTTTTAAATTTCTGCAAGTGAAGTACTATTTATTTAATTACAACTGAAAAAATCCCTTTTTTTATAGCATAGATGGCCCTCTAGAAATATTTTAAAAATTTATTATCCTTCTGTTAGATTAATTCTAGTTTTTAATAATAAAATGGTTACCTGCTTGACAAAAAAAGGTCAGTTTTCTGACCTAATTTAACAGGGAAAGTAAACGGTGATGTTACAAAGCTTTACGCTTTCTTTAGAAAGTCTGGAATGCAATTCTCTCAGAACAATTTCATCATCATCTGAAAATTTTCAATACCAGGCTAGTACTCTGACAACTTAATATTTTGATAAGTCATTTCACAACAGATGTGATTTCTTTGCAAAGAATATGTCCATTATATCTTGAACCACAAATTGCTGAGCTTTCCTCAAAACTGACCACTTCAAAGCTTATTTGTACAACATTTGACTACAAAATACAGCTCTTTTTCCCATCCCAAGTTATATACAAAGCTCTCATCTCTGACAATCAAAAAGAGAATTTTTCATCTGGTATCAGAAACAGCACTTTCCCTTGATTCAACACCTGGACCATATTATTCATGCTTAGTATAAACAGACTGATCTGAATAGTTTTTTTGAAGTTGTACAAGTTACTGATAATGGACATGACTTGAAATATGGAAAACAAATTCCTGTGCACAGAAGCAGACACTTTACCATACTGCAAAAATCAATTTAATTTTCTTTTTCCTGGATTTTTTTTACATTTTTCCTAAGATGTTAAAGAACCAGAAGTCAAACAGACAGGAAAAGTAATTTGTCTGGGACAACAACTTCAGTGTCTGGAATAAATGGCAAAATAGGCCAAGCAAACCCCCATCACCTCCTACGCTATCTTTTGTCTTGATGCAAATTTTCTTTCTATACACTGACAGGAGACAGATGACAGCTGTGCCAGTTTAACTTACCCACACAAAACTCATGGCTACAGACATTTTCCATATTCACCACAAATACTGCATGGATTTATATTTTTTTTTATGTCACTGCAATGAAATCTGCTTTGAATTTCATTGCTTTTACGGTAACTCAATTATAAATTCTGCAGTTAATTAAACCCTGCCTTTGTCACAGAGCATTCATTTCCTGGGCCCAACACAGGCAGTACCAACTTCAGCACAGCAAATTTCCAGCACAACTTTGTCTCTGCACACAGATTCTTGAAGTGTTTTACAAACTTTACCATTACAGCCCTTCCCACACAAGCTCACCAAATCCAAACCCCCAGGTACAACATCATGGAAGTACATAAAACACACCTATTTTCAGAGGGGGCAATGGGGAATTGCTCTACACACACACAGATGTGTATTCAAATAGAAGTGATGAAAGAAAATTACCTAATTGTGTTCCTGCTAATACGAAAACATGAGACCTCTGTTATCTGGTTTTAAAGGAGGAAACTTCGTGGGTTCAACCCAAGTGTTATTACCCCAGTTCTTTGGCATTCCTAAATCCAACTTCCCTCCCGTTTCTGAATGAAAAACATCCTTTTCCCAGTGAGTCCCAGGCAGCTTTTCCCAGCACCAGAAGGATGTGTACTTCAGCTGTCTGTAACTTAACACAGCAGCTGCAAACAACACCACGGCCCAGCTTCAGAGCAGACAGCTACTGCAGCCACCACTGATCAAAGGCATTATTAAGAAATTACTACTTTAAGTCTGCTCACCACATTTAAATTATGTTACAGTAGCAATGTGGCCACAGCATTTATTTATAGAAATAATTTCATCCAGCAAGGACCGTAACAAAAAATAGTTAATGCTGGAATGAAAGCATCTGACATCATCTTGTGACTTTGCCACAAACTTCCAGGACTTGAAAGAGCTAGAGGACCACAGGAAACTACAAGGATATTTGGGAGCATTCTGCCCTCGAGAGAACAGAAGTTAAGCAGTCACCAAAACGGAAAATAAAAATAAAAGACATGGCCAGTGGTTTAGAAAGGGTTCTTGTACTCGAGAATTTCTGGCAAACTGGAAACAGTTTGAAGAACAGAAGCCATCACTGTACTTGAAACATTTCAGAAAAGCCACCAAAATGTAACTGAACTCAACACAATTGGAAAGAAAACATGTCAAGAACACAGAAAAACAAACGCTAAATGATTTCCAAAAAGATCTTAGAGAACACTCTTCACAAATTCAAAATGGAATCTGAATTACAAACAATAGAAGACAATAAAACACAGCAAGGAAGATGAAATACGAAAAGCAAAAGCTAAAGGTCAAACATGTCAAAGAAGCTCTTTTAAATATTGCAGGGGAAGTCTGTAAGAGAATGTGCAGGTCCCCAAATTTTCCAGAAACTTAACAACTATTTAAGAAACAGAGGCACTTCAGAAAGAACTGCATTATTTCCTGGCTACATGCAGAGCACAATTCTTGAAACTGGTAACCAAGTTTATACAAGTCAGATAGGAACACATCTACAAGTATATATGTACATACAAAAATACAGATATTCACACATGCCTTTTTCAGAAACAGATTTTAGATATCTAAATAAAATATATAATATAATCCAAATAGAATGGATTATATATCCATTATCCAAATATATCTGCATGAGAACAAATTAAAAAATATGGCGAAGGTATTTTGAAAGATAAAAATAGGAGAGCATTAAAGAATAAGAAGTATGACCTCACTAACAACCACACATAAAAAAATTTTTAATTATATTTGACATATCAACAGAGAACACCTCTACCAGGTACAGAGCAAGCCAGGTCAATCAATACCTGGCATATTTGGTTGTTGATAAGTAACCTCCATTATCAAGGGCTCGTTTAAGTGAAAGAAGCATGCAACTGGCAC
This sequence comes from Rhabdornis inornatus, assembly GCA_013397075.1. Lineage (NCBI taxonomy): Eukaryota > Metazoa > Chordata > Aves > Passeriformes > Rhabdornithidae > Rhabdornis > Rhabdornis inornatus. The sequence continues at coordinate 939,398 of VWZS01006719.1, forward strand.
CTGACCTAATGGCTGCTTCCAGTTTAACCCTCTGCTCAGTGTGTTACAGGACATGCAAGTAAGGCCTATGAACTTACATTATCAAAAATATTTCTTTAAAAAACCACAGACATATTTGTCATAGACTGTACTACAAGCAGAAACTTGATTCCTGACAAGTGAAAGAAAATTCTCTACCTTCTTAGGGTCCATGTTGAATTTCTTCCTTCCCATGGCTATTTGCTTATTTCTTTGTGTAGTTTTGCTACATATGGAGACAAAGAAGAAAAAACAAGCACTTACCAGTCACTCTTTTACAAAAAGACTTCTAGATGAACTTTTAATTTGCATTTTACTACTACATATTTTCTACTACAAAATCAAGACATTCACTTTTTATAATGGAGGAAATTATGATGCTATTTTCAACTCCTTTAAGCAATTGCAGCTTCAGAGACCCATATCCTTATCAACTGGACAGTAAAATATTACACTCTATCCAACATATTCTCTATCCAAACAAATGACACGCCTGCATAGGATAGTCAGGCTTTAGAACAGACTAAATAAAGGTAATCCATTATTTGTTTTGCATGGGAAAGGTATTTCTACTTGCTGCTCCTGGAAGACCCATTGCAAGGTCTTACTGAATCATGTCCATATCTTGGCATTACTTACCTTTCTTCTACACTCGTCAGATTATCAATTTCAGTCATAACCTCAGCAATTTCAAATTTTAATCTCTGTCAAAAGAAGGAAGGATAATACATTCATCTACATCAGAACATCTTTTGAAATCATTATCATATAATAATATTATCAAATAAATTTTATTTTCTAGTATTTGTTCACTTTTCTTCAGGTAAATAAGAATCTTAGGGCTTCCTTAGATATTTAAAGATTTTATCACAATGAATGACTGTTAAGCACATGAACCTGCACTCTCAGTGTGTACTCATGCCAGAGCACCAAGACCAAGCTGCCTTATCACTCAATAGGATTTCTTTACCCACATTTCTCACTCACTCCTATCCTGGATAGAAATCTGCTATTTAATGAGTTTTTGATTACACAAATCAAATGTGGACATCTGCATACATTGCATTACATAAATTCAGAAGTTAATATTTTTAAAAGCACACATATGATGCATAAATCCTGTTCACTATCAGGAGTATTTAGTTTAAGTAGTTTTTATGCTTTTAAAACCATTACCTGAAATTCATATTTAGGCCTGAAGCTTAGCTCTGTAACTTAATCTACTAAAGGAGTCTTCTAAGGATCTTTACAGTAAATCAATTACCTCAATATCATCAATCAGTTCTTTTTTCCTGCGACGAATATTTAAAAGCTCTTCTCTTTCTTCCATGGAGAGGTCATCAGGCACTGGAATGGAGCAAAATGTACAATTTTTTAGCATTTGCAAACATACCTCATCATCACAGAAAACTTAATAAACTGATTAGGAAAAATAAACTTATATGAAACATCAGGACATTTCTTTTATATAATTTTCAGGAAATAAACCCAAAACAAATAAATACCAGCAACACAAATGAAACCTAAATCTAATATATTTGTTATCTGCTTTATAAAAATCCTAAATAAGGTAATTGAATGAATGACTATGGGCAGAATCTATCTTTCAAAAGAAAAACAGACAGTCAAAGGAATCTTGTTATCACATGATGTGACAAGATCTGGTTCTACAGCTTAATTGCCAAATTCAAGGCAGATATAATTCTATTGTATCATAACATATCAAAATTCTTCATGTAAATAAATTATGATTCAGAAGATATTGCTACCTTCCAGAGGAAAAAAGCCAAAGAACAGCAAATGCTATACACAAGATGTGTATCCTGGTGCTGATAAAAATCAGTTGCTACTGAGGATGCAAATGTGTGTCTGTCACTCATCCTACCCTCACCCTGTGTCTCTGACTGACAATCAGCAAACACCAAAAATCATTAGCATAAAACTACTGCTTCTCTTGAACAATCAGATGTTCCCCAGCAAGAAACTTCTTTGGACAGAGATTACTTCTGCTCATTTGTACAGCACTAGACACCAACTACAAATATTCACCTCCTGTGCAACAATCCTGTAATAACAGTTCTAATGCTACCCTCTTCCTTGGAAATCGTTCCTTAATTATAGAACAGCTTTTCCTTCCAGCTCAGTAAAATGGAACAACAAAAATAATTAATAAGGTATGCAAGAGCAACAGACAACAAATGCAGTCATTTGGGATGGTCAAGGCCACTGCTTTATGTCCTATAGACACATAACAGACTATAGCACACGATTACAGAGAAAAGTCAGCTTGAGAGGAGAGTTTTAAACACACATTTGGAACAGAGCACCTGTTTGAATCCTAATAATGAAATACATTGATTATTTCAACATCCAGTGGTTAAGCTCCTTTCCTTTTAGGATCTGAATCATTACAAAATCCAAATGGCGACAGACCTTGTTAGACATGAAGTAATTATGGCAAATGATTTCATTTAACTACTCCAGATACAAACATGATTAAATTACTTTCAGTTTAGGAAATTACAGTCTTCTGTGGAACAAATACCAGACTTCAATATGTTTACCTGCTTATTCTCTTCATCTCATCAGAAAGCCACCCTCTCCTAAAAATTTCTTGCATGCGAATAGTGGTAGGATTCTTTTCACATCCCTACATCACATCTTTGTATTACATGTTTACTCCAAGATCCTAAACCACAGAGAATTAATGACTATACACACACTATGTACATAAACACACCACAAATATTCCAACTGGCTGAGCACTGACAAAAAAAATTAATACTGCTGCCCAATGTTGATTATAAAAAAGGCAAACCATATATAATCACTCTCTTAGTTAGGAAGTACATTCTAATATCCTTAAAGCATTTCTGCAGTATTGTAGATAAAACTACATTGCAGCTTTACAGTAGCAGTATTAGTAAGAGATGCTAAATTTTTAACTGTGCTGCAGCAAGACATTTTGGTAACTCTCACCTTCGCTGGCGATGGAAATAGTAATCAAACCTCAAACAGAAAATCATCTTGAAGCAATAAGTATTTAGAATTCATAGATGGTGTTTCTTTTTCTTCAAGAAGAGTTACAAATCCTCTGGATTTGCCACTACCACAAACCCTTCCCAAATCCACACAACACTGAGCGGTACTGCAGTTTCTTCTCCCTTACTCTACTACGCAGTGAAGGCTGCTTGGGACAGATTTGGAATATCTGGAACAAGTGAAATTGCTTTTTTGAAATCAACACGAATTGTAACAGTTTTCTGTGCCCAAGCAACCCACAAAAAAAGAGAAATCAAACACCTCAGTGTTTTCCTACAGCACCCAAATACTGTCTGCTGTATTTTCCTTTCCTCTGATCACAGCCACAGTAGAGACAAGACTCACAGTATAATTAATGATGCTGTTAGACAGAAAGGAAAAAAGCTAAATGGAGTCAGACAACATTTTGCATTAGGAAACAACATCAAGTATTTATCTGCCAGATACAAGACAGGCAGTCTGCTGGAAAAGAAGATTCTGCACATGGAGAGCACTTAGATAAAACCGGACATTAATGCAACATCTTTAAATAACGATATTTAAATATCAGAGCCAAAATATTTCAGTATCTTTTGACAAGAATAGAAGAGTCAGGATATAACTGAGTTGGAGTTACAGTACTGCTCAACTTCTGGAAACTCTTGGTATAGACAGTATTTTCCTTTCCCTCACACTACCAGCACAGAAAGGGATGACTGACTGGCCAGGATCACTCCCAAGTGCACTGTCCTGTAGTCACATGAATTGGCCTCTGTGTGATACTGAAGATGTTTGCCTCATTATCATCCTTCTACTGATTGACTGATTGTCTAGCACTGCCTCCCTTCTCCAGGGCTGCTCCTTATGCTGTAGAAGATGTATCGGTGGGAAAATCAATGCACCAAAAAAAGGCTTCTGAAGAGATTTCATGTGGTATTACAGCCTGGAAGGTGTCTCCAGGAGACTGTGTGACTTTATGGCTACTCTCCCTGCTCTTTCAACCCTGTCTTAAAACAAAAGCTAACAATATTTCTGTATTTCAATTAAAGCTTTTGAAATATTAGCATAGGAGGGCAACACACACTGGTGGATTAAAACATCTTTACAGTCCTAAGCAAACATTGCAGGTACATGGTAAGAGATGACCTGCTCTGGCAAGACCCCTCCCAAGGCCACCCTTTTGACTCCAGCAAACTTATTTTTCAACGCTGTGTTCACATAATCCTCCACACAAAACAACTCATGGAGCACATATCATGCATTTGTTCTGTAAAACAAATTTTCTAGTTGTCCTCTCTGAGTCACTTCTGTGTTGTTCTTTTTTCTTTCACCAATCTAAACACAAAGCAGACAGGATGGGAGGAGTTAACATGAATATTTAAATACTGAAAAAGAACAAAAGCATTTCCGTACAGAAAGCAAACTACAGCTGCAGCATTCTTTCATGCTATCTTCTAATCTTTAAATAAAGAAAATGTTCTAAAGTAAGCAATTTCTGCGAAATCTTTTACCTTACAGGGAGAGCACTTCCTTTTTCTAGAACTTCAGAGCTTCATGTACTACTAAACAGAAAGTCAATATAATACTGATACTTTATTTACAAGGAACACAGTTGTTGAAAATACAAATTATATTCTTGGCCAAACAGAAAGAAACACACAATACCATATATGTTGCAATACTACTCCTACTACCAATAGAAAAAAATAGAAAAATACTTAATATATTCCAAATTGGCCTATAGAATTCAATTCTTGTAATTGAACTACATGTACTTAAATGAACATCCTGTAATGCAACAGGGAATGGAACACACCTTCAATACAGTTCTGTTTACTACACCATGTTAGGGAAAACAAACAAATTGCACCTCATCACAGAAATCAGTGTATTGTGCATCAGTTCTGAAGTCGCTTGATTAAGTAATTCTCCACTATGGACAGCCCAAGTACAATATCCAAAGAATAGCATTATCACACAACTCTCAATATGAAGCATTGTTAAGCTAGCAAGTACCAAAAAACCCAAAACTTTTAGAGACTGAGAAAGAACTGCAGATCAGGTTGCAAAGAAAGTTCCCACAGGTTATGAAAACTAGGAGCAAATCCCATAATAGGAAACAGAAAGTACTTTCCAAGTCCATAATCATGACACCTTCCTCCTTTTCAGCGGTAAAATTTAAATCTTTTCCAGCTCTCCAATGGTATTATAAGAAACAAAAGTCCTGTGTTTAACTTTGGCCTTTCGATTGCCGCTCACCAGCCAAAGTCTAAAGCAATCTCACCTGACCCCTTCAACTGACTTCAGAGTTCAGTCTCTCAGGAGGACACAGCAAAATATCCACAAGCAGCAGAAATCAAACATCCAGCAGTATCTAACACAGACAAAGCATTAATTCTGTAACCCCACTTACAAACAATAAACACCCTGACTCTCATTGCTCAGCTAACTTCTTGGTTTCATAAAGATAAACATTTTCCTTCTTCTGTGTCAGTCCCAAATTAGTGGTCTTCAGTATTTGCATTCCAAGCAAAGAACAATTAGATGGAATTTAATTTTGCTGCAGTTGAAACATCTTGCAAGTGTAAAGATATTTACACAATGCAAGGCTTAAAACTAAACAAACCTTTCCTCACCCATACACAAAATGGGTAGACATGTTTCTTCTGGCCTTTAAAATAATATACATTCATCCCTGAGAACAAATCTGATTGTCTCAGAACATTTGCCTCGACGGACATTCTCAGGCTATTCTCTCTTCCTTTCCCCCTACATGCTCCCTTTTTTAAAAACATGATTGCAGGAACGTTTTCCAGCTTTCAGACAAGATGTATAAACAATGCTCCAACCACTTGTGGCTATTAAAAATTCCATAGAAGTTTTCGTAGGAGGACATCCTTCTGAATAAATTCACTTCACAGTGCAGAAACAAACTGTATCTACATTAAATTCCATCAGTAAAACCAGCTGGATTTGGCTGCTTCCTTAACTACCTTACTATGTAAATCTGAGTATGTTCCAGCATAGAAGCAATGACACTTCCATCAAGGGGGAAAACAATCCTGTACACAATATCCTTTCACACACACAAAAAAAATCACCAGTTGGTGGTATGAGGAATCTAGGACAGAATCCATGGCTTGCAGAGTTATTTTGAGTTTTCAATCACAAGGGACTCTGTGGCCAGAAATCACATTAGTGGCCAAACCCAGCAAAGAACCTCCAACGCACATCCATCATTCTCATTGTTTAGCTGCTGGAAATCACACAATTACAAGATGTTCCTGAAAACATATTTTTTCTTTAGGATAAGACATACTTTGCAATAAAGTTAGAGCAAAGATACTATCATTTTGTGCTTCTAGTAATGGGGGGGGGGCGCGAAACCCTAAAAATATTAACACTATTACCACATAAAAATACATTTTCAGAAATTTAGATGAAATAGTTTCCCTCTGATCTGCTACACCTTCGAGATTTCTTCCTTTTACTCCTGCTGCAAAGCAGTTTTATCATATCAGTGGTATACATCTGTGTAGGTTTTTTTAAAACAGACAAAAGCATAAAAAATTGGAAATATTAAATACATTGTTTTATATAGAAAAGATCCAGCAGGGTGACAGTACCATCAAGCGTGAAATCATCTCTTGTAAAAAATAAACAGTATTTCTTAAAATCCGTAAGAATTACTTCAAATAAGGCAAGATTATGTTTTTGTTCTGGCCAGAATTAGCCCTACATAATTTGTTAATGTGTTAGTCTCTCTAGTCAAGCAGAAAGCAGGCAGTTGCAAAATTGTGCAAAATCAGGGTCCAGATAACACTGATTTGGAGGGAAGGAAAATTTTACCCGCCCCCCAAAATTCATCTTATTTCAGATATCACAAGTCACATGCCCTGCCATGGTACCTGCAAATGTTTCTGCCTATGGAGTACAAAAGGAAGAGGAAACAGCAGCAACAGCAGGTGTGTCTTTACAAACTGTGTGCAGAAAACACAAGCACCAACAGCTGTGCAGGGAACAGCAGTGTAAAGGCTGCCCAGAGCTCTCGCATGAGCTGCTAATCCTGCCTGGGAGCGATGAGCTGCCCTTCTTAACGGCACCAAAGCACAAAGAGGTGCTTTACAGCAACTTCCACATCTTCACCTTCCTATACAGATATACCACAGAAACTGGAGAGGCACCTCCCTTGCTTTTTAGCTCCTAATTAGGCCTCTGACACAGATACTGGCCATTAGAAAGCAGGGTGTGTTTAAGTTAATGAGTATTTTTCTTTTTACTGTCCATGCTCTTTATTTTCATGAGCAGGCATTTGAAGGTTATGATTATATTATACTTACCTCTTAACTCAGTAGTGTGTCTTATTTCAACGTTTTTATGTATTTCCATTAGGAAACCAAGTGTTTTGCAGCAACTAAATAAAAGAACCACTTTCAATCACATAAAGGAGCATCACCTGGGGAAGAGAGGAAAAAACCCACAGAGACAAGGTCTGAGCAAGATTTCACAGGTAATGAGTTGGTCCCTGCTCCTCTATGCTCCTGCACTGCTTTGCCATTCGATGTCTGGACCCTGTTTTCCTGAGTTGTTTTTTCTCCCCCAATTTAGAAGGATAAATGGTTTCACCAAGGGACCACAGAATTGCCCAAGACAACGAAACAGGCACAGCAGAAACCCCTGGCAGTACAAAGGTACAAGGCACAGCAACACCCTTGAGGTCAGGCAGCCCCAAAACTCGCTTAGCTCAGCCCCAAAATCCCACCCTTACAGGCTGTATTCTCTAATACTAAAAGTAGTTCAACCTGACATTAATAATAGATAAGCGTGGATTTCCTTTCAGAAGCATTTTTCTTTTGAAGTCACTCTACTCTTGCTTCAAGATCAGAAGATGCTTCTAGGCCAACTTTTCTTTCTAAAATATGTAAATACAAATTACTGAATATGAAAAGAAAGCTGAGTTTAACTTAGCATTCTAAGTCTCTTACCCAAATACATTAATACTTGCATTAATAATATAAAGTGTTAAAATATGCATATCCATGCATATTTAAGAAGTGCAGAAAAATTTTATGCCAGCTAATGCAGAAATGAAAAAGGAAGATGTTGGCCACACTGTAGTGGTGTGTGTTTCAGAGAGGGCTATGAACAGATTAGCACAGATACAGGAGATACTATCCAACATAATATGTGCCTTCATCAGCATCAGTTACCAATTACTATTCAGGAATTCTGGTGAATCACCGTTCTGATTTCAGAGTCACAGCTACACACTGTCAACACTATCACATCTCAACATCACAGTCCTCTTCCAACATGGAAAACAGTAACATGGAACTAATGTGGGACAAATGCAATGCTGTGCAGTGCCAAGCACTGTCAGTAAAAATGCACAGTCTTGAACTGTCCTGCTGGCTTAGAGACAGTGGGGCATTTATACTGCCTTAAACTTTTCTTACTCTGCCTTCAGCTTTTTAACAAAATGATTGCATCTATTTTCTTTTCTGCACAGTAAATAATGACAAAGGGTGATCACAATCAGCTTTTTGTAGTAGTTCCACCATTATTAATACACATATCACTCTTCCAAAAGTAAGTGGCCTCAAGCCTTTTCTTTACACTGCATCAGACCAACAAAATACTGTCAAACAGAAACAATTTTTTTTTTCCCCTCCTCATTATGTATGCTGCAAGGCAGAATCCCACAGATAAATAATTTTGGGAAAGCTCAGTAATAATTTTCTCTCTGTGGAGTATTTGTATGTGCAAAACTGGAGAAACAAATGGGGAACTTATGCAGTGCCACAGCTGAAATCAAACAAATTTTCTCTGATGTCTGCATTTGAAAGCCTTTGCTTGGAGTACATTATATTTATAGTATGCATTAACACAAATTTAGTCTTTAGAGAGTGGAAGTCTGCAAATTCTGAATTTCTTTCATACACTTTCATGGCAAGATTTAGGTCAAAAAATTTTAGCACCCCCTGAGGAAGAGAATGATCCAGCAATAACACATGGGGAGACCATGGATAACAGCTGATAGCACATTATGTATCCACTTGCAATGCAGAACAACCGCCACTTTTCAAGTGGGAGTCTTGGGAAGGAAATCAGGACTCCCCCTCAACACTATCTAGGAGGTGAAGGGAACAGATCACCATGCCAACTATGCACAGCATAGCTAAGTGGCACATTAGAGATACCATGTCTTAAGCTGAAACCCTTCATTCACCACAGAGCAAAGAAAGGGCAGCAAAAGAGCAGTGGATTTTGCTTGCCTGCAGCAAAAAAAGAAAATTCTGAAATCAAAATGTGTAGAAGCAATAGCTTTCCACAAGTAAGATCTTTCAAGCCACACAATAGAAGTAGGACGTACCTTTTAACTTGGGGCATTTACGGTTTTGCCCAATACAACTGTAGCATATTACTAGACACAATTGTACCAAAAAATTGGATGGAAAAGGACTGGATGGTCCCATGACTAATTTCTATGACAGCACTACTCACTTCTGATTGAACCAAGCACACAGACAACACTGACAGGAATTAAAAAACATTTTAAGCAATTCTTTGGATGACCAGCACTGGAGAACGACCTGCTCAGACTGGTGATGGAAAATGGGTGGAACAAGTGGGAGCCCATACAGATTGGGAAGCTGGACTGCCTGAAGTACTGCAGCCACTGCTCAGGATTTGGTTCTGTGGTCACTTCAACGCATTTGGGATGACTCCCAGCAGCTCTGTTGAGTGTGAAGAAAGCTTAAACTACTGACAGAAGAAGAGCAAATACTCCTCTGACAACTTCTTTTTTCTTGTCAATCAGGACACGACTCTTTCTCTCAACCATCCCAAGGAGTATGTGTGGATGAAAGGGAAAGCAGGAACACTTCATCTCCCATTGGTACATGGCTCCCAGCAGTCCCTGTGAACAACTGGACTAACCACGCATGTCCTGCTGCCAATGTAGAATTCCCTTAGCTCCAGGATCCAAGCAACTAAGACCAAGGATGGAACAACTCCTCCTGGAAGCAGAGATCATTTAATCACATTCTGTGAGGAAGAGGCAAACAAAAATACTGATTCCTTCAGCTTCTAAAATGGTACGAGAAGGAAAAAAGAATAAGACTGTAGCAATGTGTTTCAGCTTTACCCTTACTGTGTTTCCCCAGTCACCCTGAGTTACTGGGAAGAGGAAGTGGTTGGCTGGCAGGTACCTACATTTTTTCCTAGCATAGACCTTGGAAAATAGACTTGAAAAGCAAACACACCAGAGTAGCAGCAGACATTCCTGTCAGATCCATTTTGAGAAGCAGCACGGAAAATTGACAGGAATGTCACTGAGCAGCTGCAGGGGGGTCCTGGAGCTGGTCAGCCACCAGCAATACCCCCAAATCCTGCTCAATACTGAGGCACAGCTCATCAGACCCACTGTGTTCCCAGCAAAACAGCTGGGGCTCAGACAGGCTTTCTGTCACAAATTTCCAGTAACATCTACTCTTGGCAATGAGGGACCTGCTCACAGCACTGTACTCATTAGTGAGGAGCATTAGCTGTTACTTAGGATTGCCGGCTGTTTCTAAAGCACGCGATCCAAATTTCAGAAAAAACAAGGCAAAGTTGGTATTTCCCTTTCCCCCATCCCTGCCTGACACAGTTCTGGAGTTAGATTTCAGAACAGTATTTATGAAGCTTTCTATTTATTCGTTTTCCAAGATGAGCTGCACACTGAAGGAGGTGGAGCAACTGCCGGATTTGAAAGCAATCTTCCTTCCCTGAGGAATGTCTCCAAAGACAGCTATGGATGCCATACAGGACTGCTCATCTGTCAAGTAACTGCTTGAGCAGCATTTATATTCACCCAAAACAAGACAGATTCCAGGATGCACAACTCTGTGCACAATGTGATGTCCAATGCTGTGTAAGCCTTTTAAATTCCTGCAGTCTCCTCCAAAAAAAGAAGCCGTGATACCTGCTATGGAAACCACTGAGCTGCAGTACTTGGAGAGAAATGCACTACAGCTAATACAGCATCTTGCTGCTTGGCTATCTAAGGCTTGAATTGCTCCAGTTTCTTAATATTACATCAACAGGCCCATTGGTCACATTGCCTTAAGTCTGAGAGGGCACGCAGAGAGACAGGAATTGTTTAATTGTGAAGCATTTTCAGATTCCTCAGAAAAGAGTATACACAGCTCTTGTGAATTGTTGGTTGCCATCACACCATGAAACAATTAGCTTGACAGGTCACTAATTCAGATAAAAAAGAGCTTTCTATCTGGCCCACTGAAAACAAGTCTGCTGGATGGATTTACTTACCGTAAGGTCAAACCCCTGGTCTCTCATTCTTTGCTTTGCAAAAAAACCATCAGCAGTCATACCAAATCTGCTTCACCATACTTCCAAAATAGAGTACATTCAACATCTGCTGAAACTCTAAGTACAGACATAAGCTATATGTTACAAAAAGAAAGGTTTTTCATACTCCAGGCAGACTTCCTGGCATTCTGATCAAAACTCATTTGAATAAATACATTCTTCCTATTTAAACTTTCCCCAACTGTTTCAATTAAATCTGCTGAAATATTACATTGCCCTTTCTAAGCTGTTTTCTCTGCCCCTTACTGGCAAAATCACTGCATTCCTTCCAGAGATCAGTGAAAAATAATCTGAACACATAATCTTTTGTACTTTATTTTCAAGTAACTTAGTAATTTTTCTCAGCTAAGTACCTAACAAGAAAAATATCATATCCATACAACTTCAAAGATCTAAGCAATTTAGTTTTGTTACTCTCAATATCTGAGATTCAGCATTTTCCCTGAAAATGTAAGCAACTGAGATTCAAGCCTCAATCTCATTTTTAAGTCCGCCAGCTCCCACTGCTCCTATTAATAAACATTTTTTCTAAGATTTCCACTTCATCCCGTCATGCTCAAATACGAAACGCTTTTGTTGACTATGAAACAATTAAGTAGGACTTATGTTTTAGTTCTGCTACCCCTCAAAATGGCACAAAAGGTAACAATAAAATATATCACTTCCTAAACAGTTAAAATATACAGCAAATCCTGATTTTTTCACCCGTAGATACCAGTCCCATTGACAGTGTGGTCAGATGTAGCCTCTGCAAAACACCTTTCCAAAGAGGTAGTGCCTTCAGAGCAGTGCCCTACCTGGCACAAGCTTTCATTATACAAAGACAAACTTTGTGTAAGACTGAAAAAATCTGACTCCTATTAACATACTTGCAATTATCCTAAATTTGCCTTAGGGCAACCAGAAATACCAAGCTGTAACTTCTGTTAAGCAGTCTGTAGCAACAGTGTGCAGCTCCACCAACACAGCTCACTTATTGAACAGTGGGAAAACTTATTAGTGCAGTTCAGAAATTCTTCTGTGCATCACAGACATGGACAATGCAGCAGCAAGTACAAAACACTTTTATTGTTTTCATAATTTCTTGAACACTGCAAGAAGTGGTTGGTAATAAAAGCAGTGGCACTAGTAACACTATACTTTTGTCTCCAATAATTCTGACATCTGCACAGGCAGCAGTCTACAGTCCACTTGAAAAATCATACAAAAACTATTTCAAGATTCTTCAGTCATAGCATCTATTCTACCTTTTCTAAATGTATTAATAAAGTGGACCTTGAAACTTTGTTGAAGCATTTGAAGCTCAACCAGAACACCCAAATGCCATACTCAACTGACCCTGCAGATGTTTAACCAGGATCTCCAAATCCAGCTTCTCCAGAAGCTGTTTCTGAAAGCTTCTATTGTGATCCTTTAAAGAACTAAGGTCAACAAAAGTAAGTTATAACAATTTTTAATCAGGTTATTAGATTCCAGTAGATCTGACTGCAAGTATTTTGTCATAAAGGTCACAACTGATAAGACAACTCAAAGAATCTAATTTTTCTTTTTTTTAATTCTTCCACATTCTTTGTACCTCAAAGCAACGTCTTAACATACACTAAAGAACCTCAAAGCATAATTAATTATGAACTAACTAAAAAATGAAAATCTAGCTATCCTGTGTTATCATAGCTAAGAACTTATGAAAATATCATAAATTTTCCATTTTAAATGCCAAATTGGTCACTAATGAAATCTAGGAATATTTTATACTGATTTAATGATGATGTACATGCTTTCACTAAACCCTGCAGAATGCAACTTTGCACGGCACATAATATGCTCGTACTAAATAGATGACATATTTTCCATTAGAAACAGCAGCAATGGAAAATGACAACTTATACAGACCCACAGAATATAATCACGACATTGTTCACTAATGCCTGCCACCACTGTTAACTCTAAACCAGAAAGTCTCGAGAGGAAGCTAGATATAGTAGCAGAAGCTGATGAACTTCCAGCTGTAAGGGGGTGGGAGAGAAAGGAAGCAGACTGATTACTTGAATAGATTTATTGTATGCACATATTCTATGCTAAAACCCTGTATCTACTTCAACATACATTTTTTTGAGTCATTTGACTGTTCTCAATTCAAATACAGGAAAATGCTATCAGACTAACATGTGTTTGTTCAGCAGGAAACCCTTTCTTCAAAATGAGAAATGAGGTAGTGAAAAGCCAAAACTTCGCTAGAATTGTTGTACTATTATTTTTCCAATGTGAGAAGGACCTTCTAATATTCTCCCATCACATTAGAAAATCATCTCCTAAGTCCATGTGAGCTCCAGAGAAAAACACAATACGGTAATAGTTGCAGCGCAGTGTTGTCTCCCTCTCCAAGATGCAAGACATTATCATACTACTTTCTTCAACTTAGCTGGCAGATTTTATTCTTAAGCCACAAATATTTTCTTAATTTTCCTTATAATGTGTCATGAATACAGCCAAAACATCCTAAAGCAAATCTGTAAGCCAAGTTTCTAATTCTAGTTGCTGTATTTTAATGGTCTTTGACACTGGCAGAGTCTACATAAAACCAATTTTGCAAAATGCGCTGGAAGTTGACCTGCACTTCAAGAAAACAATTAACTGAAAGAGATTCCTTTAGGCTCTTCACAATTCACATAAAGATCATATCCTTTAAAAAATGGGAGAAAAGAACTCTGACTACCATTCTGACTAAACAAGAACAAAATGTGGTACTGGTCATTTAATCCCTGCAACTGTAAAAAAAAAATAAATAAAGCTAATTATTTTCATGGTATTCATTTAAAATAGTGTATGTAAAAGGACATCACAGATGTTTTTGCATTGCAATTGGTTTGTGTTAAAAGTGTGCTGCCTTCAAAGCACAGCGTTTGTCCACATTTCATTTCTACTCTGAAGCCAAAGATCAGCTCCGACTTGCTCAGGAAGGAAAATAAGTTGTTGTTGCTGTTCTGTTCTAGCACTGAGGGGCTAAGTGCTAGGCTATCCCACAGCCAACAGACCCACCATAAATCTTCATCTTTCTTTTTTCTTTTTCCAACCAAAAAAAAAAAAAAAAAAAAAAATTATTATCAACAACCAATTAAGGCACATGGAAAGAAATGCAGAGTCCAGGTTATGACTGAGACAGTAATTATGTTTTAAAATTCATGCCACTGTCGGTATTGATGGATATAAGTTACAGTATTTGAAGTATCTTTCAGTCAACCAGGACTTATAACTGGTATCCTATTGTTATTAAACTTCTGAAATTAGACTAGTGTAATTACAAACTGATTGAGTAATGACATTCAAAATTAAAGGCTTGGAGTAACAGTAAGAGAACTCTGAAATTCAGGCAGCTATTTGATAGACTCCCTGGGCAAGTTAAGTTCGGAATGAAGATTTGGAAAGGAAGTAGATACCTAAAAGACAGAATTAGAAGCACCAAATATACCAAAGGTAAATCAAATTCTATAGAAAAATATTAGGCTTCTCCCCTTCTTACATCCTTAGGTTCTGTTAAACAAAGATTAGCAAAACACAGCATAAGTGAAATGAGTAAACCCAAACCTATTGATCTACTCCATGTTGCAGCAATACATACTGCACCAATACAATACCAATAAAGAGAGTAAAGAGACTAAAACCTTGTACTGTGGATGAGAAAACAGCATCTTCTTCCATTAAGTAATTTGACAGAACAGGCACCCTCCCATTTCAACTTCATTTCTGTTTAAAAAATTAACCAAAAACTCTCAGACGACTTAAAGTCTACAGCAAAATCCGAAGGCGTTTAAGTATTTCAGGATGGGATTTATGGCAGAGTTCTGAAATGGATACTCCTAGTTCCTGTTGCTTTTACTGGAATACTTTTATGGAGAGTCACTTTTTTCCCACCCTACCCTTTTCCTTTACTGAATTTCCACACAATAACTTAGATCTGACCATCACCGGACATCTGAACAACAATAAAAAAAAATTACAGCTGGATCCTGTATTAGTCCCAGCTGCGCAGGATCTTCAAAAAACAAGACAGCCAATAGGAAAACAGTAGGAGAATTTCTTTTAGCAGCTTACCTTCAAATAAATTGTTTTTTCATACGCTACTACAACAAACTATTTCATTACTCAATGCAAAAGATGTTATTCTTCCTATTTTTCACCTCATTTCTAAAAAAAAAAAACCATAAATTAGAATAAATTGAAACTTCCTTCTTCAAAAACTTTTACTACAAAATGCCAGAAAATAATCATCTCCATATGCTCTTTCAAGTCTAACATACCACAACGGATTGATCTGCCAAGTCCACCCACCCACAGGCTCTATAAACTTGAGAGTATTATTTGTATTTAATTTGGATTACGAATTTCACCTAACCTTTCCCCTTTATAACACGTTACTTTTCCAGGCTTACTACTCAGGTAGAAGATACAAAAGGAAAATAAGTAAGTTTTCAGTAGCATAAGAACACTAACATAATGCATACTCTCTCTACTTTGACTATCAGTGAATTCACAGCAGAAGGACTTAAACCAGTCTTTTTTATGTTTGCTCTTATCACCTAATCTTTTAAAACATTCATGTGATACTATGTCATTTATTGGTACAAGACCAAGACTAAACATTGAGTCTTTCCAGCTTACATTGCACAAAATAAGAGTGAAGAAAGTTGCATATATTCTTATTTAAAAAAAAAAAAAATCACTGGGAGTGGGGAAGCTTCCGCTCAGATATTTAAAAAAGAAAGTTACTATATTTAATGCACAAAAATCCACTTCCTATAGCCAAAAAAATAATCAACTCCATATGCTCCATTCATCTATCCTTGCTAAAACATGTACAGCAAACTGAAATGTCAGCTGCCTAGAAAGGCTGATCACACATAATACACAGAACACAGGTTTAAGATTCAGCCTGAAATTCCCAGAATTCTGAGATTACAGAATTAATCAGCAATATCTACACAAAGAATAAACTACTCACATGTACCTGGAATTCCAATTCCCTAAATTTTGACTAGCCTTGGCTACCAGTTTCAGCTTCCAGTTATGAAATGGTTACTCTGCAAATTGTGAATCAGGGATAGCAGCACAACTGATAAAGAGATGGTGGGAACACAAGCACAGATACTCTCCCTGTCCCCAGATGAATGTTGGATGCTGCTTTAAAATGCTCCTACTACATTATATGATAATTTTAATGACTAAAAGGGTATAGTAGGTCAAAACACAACAGCAAAAGAGGAAGTTAAATAAAAGGTCTATAAAGTAACACAGTTACTTTTGAGCCTATGAATATATACTTCCATAATAAGGACTACCCATTTATGCATTTACATGACAGATACCAAATGTAAAATTAGTTTTCCCCCATTAGTATACACCAGGTTTACAAAATACAAGACTATAGCAAGGATTACTTCAGCCTCATAAAGGCTCTTGAAGGCAAACATGAAGTGCTTGTTTGGGTGGGTACCAAGCAGAACCCTCTCAGTTAAAAGAAAAGAAAAAACCATTCTAAAAAATTGAACCAAAACCACAAAAAATGCAAAGGGAGAACCACAAAGCAGTAGTGAAATGCAGTAAAGTCCAAGGATCTATTCACAGATCTGCTACAATGGATCATCAGCACGCAGCAGCTCCTGCCTGGAACAGAGCCAGAGGAGCACTGCACATGTACAGGACAGGAGTCAGGTCCTTCTGGTCTCTCAAGAAGGGCTGAGCATGGTCCTGTGCAGGACCCAGCCCCTGTCCTGTATGTAGGAGGAGTTTCATGGTCAGAGAACGTATTTGACTTGCAAAGTTCCTCCCCAGGAACGGAGTTTCCCCTTAACAGAGACACCATCTCTTCTTATGGCCACTGTGGTTTAACCTCAACTTCCTGAGAAAAAAAAACTTTCCTCCACATCCCCTGGCTGGGCAGCTAGAACAGTGGAACAAAAACATGCAGCAGCTTTACAAATTCAAAAATTTCATTTGCAAGTGGTCAAATTTGTACTCAGAGTACACGGCCTGGTGGGAAAATTCCTCCTCGGCGCAACAGAATGACTGGGCAGGAAGTTCATTAGGACAAACTTACTTGAGTAAGAAAGACAAAAAAGAAAAAAAAACTTACTTGGAATCTGACTGCTGAATATAAGAAACACTGCCCCAAGCAACCATAATTCCTTATTTTATAGTAACTAAAGAACTACAAATACCCCTTTTGAGAATTCCTGTCTTGTAAGTAAGGCAATGGGATCTGTTTATGTCAGAATTTGACTCTACAGACAACACTGACTGTGAGCTAAACAAGGACCTTATTAAGGAACATGTTATCTAGAGCACATGAAAGCAAAAATGGAACAGTAAATAGACTCTTGGATACTTGGAATTTAACAAGAAAATAGCATCAATGATATTTTGCAATATGAATCAGATATTAAAACAAAAAATTAAAATCTGCAGTCCAGAAGTTACACTGAGGCAGTCACCTTAGAGGTGACTCATGAAGCGATTACATCTCACAGTTCCTCTTAGAGAAAACAGTGTGAGGCAGTTCCCTTACTTGCATATGCTAATTTTTTCAGCCTTTTTTTTGTGCACGCATGTGTGTGAAAACAAGAGTGAGCACAAGAGACATTGGCCACATTTGTTTTCCTACCCATCATCTCCTTCTGCCAAAGTACACCTTGCACAGCACTCAATTTCCATCTAATGTGACTGAGCAGATGATGTTCCTACAAGCTGTGTGAGAACTACCAGCTGGATGGATGAACCACCAAAACTAATTCCCACAGTTACGGTTAGCCTCTTCCATACCCTGAGATCAGCAGACTCATGGTTCCTCATTTGCACACAGCTTTTTTGTTTTGTTAAGACACTCAACGTATTTCATCTAAAAATCAACACTGGTTTCTCCTTTTTTATTAAGAACTTACATCAAAAAATCCAACCAAGCCCTTGGGCATGATAACAAAAGCTAGGTCTGAATTCAGATTCAACTTTCACAAATGGACTGATCTTAGATTCTTGTTTAAGAATTTTCTTATGGAATTCAGAAGAATTGTTAGTAAAATCAATAAAATCTATCCTCACTGGGACAATTTCTATTATGCTGCTAAATAATAGAATCAGTTTCAATTCTTCTATACACCTGGCATAAGATAACTATTTCTTTTTATTGTAAAAAATATTCCTTTTATTATAAACACCTGAAAATTAGGCTAATCACTAAAACCACACTAAGAAGGCCAAGCTGTTTAAAAATTAAATCAAAACACCTTCAAATCCTAGATGAGATTATGATTTAGATTTCCCAAGGTTCCAGCATGCAACACTTCCTGTTACCTCCATAAGATCCTAATGAATTTGTCAAACACATTTTTTTCCTAGGAAATACTAGATAACATTCGTGTTTGCCTTTCAACATGTCAACTTTGACTGGAAAGCCTATCCACTTACATCATACCTATTTAAAAGCAGATATCAGAAATTCAATGAAATTTTGGAAGCAGCTATATATCACTTTACTTTCCTTAAATAAAACTTCATATTGGCAAATAATGTGCTTAAAGAACCTCAGAAATTAACGCAATAAATGTGACACAGATGTTCACAAAAAAAAAAAAAAAAGAAGAGAGAGAGAGAACAAGAATGTTTTTACTTCCTAGCAACCAAATAGGTCAAGCCATTTCCTTCTTCAGGCAAATCTCAGAGGACCACAAAACACATGGTTTTCTAGCAGATTTTGTATGTCTATCCCACTAAGAGGAAACACTGCTGTCCAAAAAAATTTGCAATACTAAGTTTTCCCACGAAATTGTTGAAATTAAAACAAGGAAGTCATAGGCAATTAAAAACCATTTGCTAGATGTTAAAATTATACAAACTACATAAATAAATAGACTCTTACTACCTCACTCATACACCTTTCCTGTAGAGTATATTGCTCTAAAAGAATGCACAGTGAAGAAGTCAGAAATGCCAACAGAACATCTGTTCACACAACTTCTCTTTTGCTTCTATAAAACAAAGTAAAACACCACATGTTCTCCACTTCCCTGGGATCCCTGCCTCACAAGTCTATTCATTGACAGGTTTTCCTAACAATCCAGCTGCTAAGGATTTATTTTTATCCTCTGTGAATGAAGCACATGGTCATTACATTCGAGCTCCTCACTAAAATTTTCTGTACATGCTTAAGTACTTGCAAATTACAGGGAGACAAAGCGAAGAAGAAATCATTAACTATCACATTATTTTAAAAAGAAGGAAAAAAATCCATATAGATTCACTCAATCACCACAAAATGCCAACCTGTGTGCTGGCTGGTCCCATGCAGAAGTCTATAGAAAATGTGATCCCATCACCAGATTAAATCTATTTATGCATTCAAATAGGAAAATTAACATTGCATAGGAGAACATAATTTATCTCTTAAGTATGTCAATACTCTTCCATTGCCCTTTCACTGCCATTTCTATTACAACTTCTCTACAGACTATTTTTTAAGAAGCAATAAATTACAACATCTCACTATTTACTTGTCAATAACCACTCAGGATGCCAGCATGTGTCCAAAGACATCAAAAGAAGGAAGTGGGTGGAAACAACATTAAGAGTTTCAGACTCATTAAGCTTAAGATGACAATTACGCAATCTTAAGATGTCAAACAAGACAACATTTTAGCTGGGACAGATGGTACTGGATCCAGAGCACAGAGAGTATATGCTGTGAGTCATCAGTTTAAATACAATAGTTCCTCTCTTATTTGCAAATTTGGTTATCCAGAAACAAGACGATGAGAGGAAGAGAGCATTAAAGCAAGCACAGGGTCCTGTACATCTTCACTTAAAAAGTTGGGAGTAGAAGGATCATCTTCCAAATGAAAAAGCAAGTAAGACAGGAAGAGGGGGAGAGAACAGTCAAAGGAAAAAAAAAAGGCAAGTTATCAAAAAGAAAAATATAGTAAACAGTACTAGAAGCAGCTGGCAGTACAAAGAGGAGGAAGAGAATGCACTGAGTACAAGGGGTCAGTACAAGTGTGGAAAAGACCTAGGATAAACCTCGAGGAGATATTCTGAATTCAGAGAGTGACTGCAAACAGCTTGTTCAATGACTTCCAACATGGAAAAGAGACCAGTGGTAGCTCAAATGTTGGCCTTGAAGTTAAAGAAGGGGTGTATAAAGAATCAGACTAATCCATTTTTGCATTGGGAGGAAAAATAACAGGGCAAAAGATTGCAGCAGGTAGGATGGAGCTACAGTTTAAGCGAAACATTTTAAAGCTTATCAAACCTTTATTGGACTAGGAAAAGAGAGACTCATAGGACAAAAAAATGGGAAGCAGAACCACAGAATGGTTTGGGTTGTAAGGGACCACAAAGTTCTTTTTATTCTACCCCCCTGCCATGGGCAGGGACACCTTCCACTATCCCAGGTTGCTCCAAGCCCAGTCCGACTTGGCCTTGGACACTGCCAGGGATGCAGCAGCCACAGCTTCTCTAGGAAATCTGTGCCAGTGTCTAACCACACTCACATTGAAAAATCCCTTCCTAAAATCTAATCTAAATCCACCCTCTTTCAGTTTAAAGCCATTACCCCTCATCCTATCACCACACACCCTTGTAAAAGAAAGAAAATGGAGGAAAGCCATTTTTTCATTTTCCCTTGAAAGAGCATTCAAAATCATAAAAAGAAAGATGGGAAAGCAATAAATATGATGGACTCAAAAATTTGAGGTGAACTGCAGAATACATCTTCAAAATCACTGTGTAGTCTCACCTTCTGCAGCCCTTCAATTGGTGAAAGCTCTTGGAACTCCAGTGATAAAATACAAGATTGCAATATCCATTTGGTAACAGTGGCCCACAGGAAACCCACTTTCATGTAGCTATTACAGTGATTCCCAGCTGTTGTCTGCAAAATACACTCTGTTCCTGCCTGTAAATCCTACAGCTTTCCTTCCCAGCTGCAACAGTACAGACAGATGCTGTTACAGGCACGCTGCTCCCCTAAATCCACAGCGTGCTTGCATTGCTGAGCATGTCACCAAATACCATTATATAACAATACATCAAGTTTGGCAACCAACCACCTCCGGGAACTCTATCAGCAAAAAAATCCACATTTTCTTCCAAGTCACAGCTAAAAATATCTAACATTAGGCTAAGAAAAACTTAACAAGTTACTGCAATTAACAGCAGTAAAAAGCACATTTTCTGATACCACCAAAAATAACTACTATGTGCAACATAATTGATAATACCTTATTATGACATTTTTTTATGGTCGTGATAACAGATTAAATGGCTTTGGGCTACAAATTAAGATCCTACTGAGCTAACAGGTAATCCAAAGAAATATGAGATTAGTTTAGCATGAAGAAATATCTATTTAGCAAAAAAGAGACTTAGCATGCAGCTCTGATAGCTGGCAAAAGAACACAAAAAACTAAACTACATAAATAGACTGTTTCTGTATCTGCTCTTTTTCACACCCTAGAACCAAGCTCAGTGGTCAGTCCAACACTCAGGCGGCATTTTTATATTCCTGGGATTTCATCAAAGTGCTATTTAAAACTACAACCCCTCCTCTGAGGGACTTTTGGGACAACTTAACTACTGGTACAAGTTATCCACTTTGATAAGTAGGGAGTGAAACATATTTAATGTTCTTCTGCGCTAAAACACATTTGTTCATAATAAAATAAACTCTTAAAATAAGTAAACATGCAGAATTAGTCTCAAATGCAAAGCAAATGTCTATAACCATGAGGAGGTTTCATGGACTCTGATATCTTTAAGGTTTATCTTTGAAAGATATTTCAATGTGGAAAGAAGAGATGAGGATGCTCATGTCTACAATATGAATATATATTTTTAATCAATTTAAAAACTTTTTTCTAAGAAAAATCTGGGTCATTTGTTACATTTAACAGCTTTCACCTATAAGTATGTAAGTGCTTTGCCCTGCGGAAGAATAGAAGTCATCCTGCTAAGTCTGGTTTGGCAGCAAATCCACTCTCCCGAGTCCTCTGTGCGACGATCTGGTCTCTTGGTGTCTCTCCTAATGAAGCAGTGTCTCCATTCTGTCCTCATCACAGACCCAACGTGCTACCTGGCACCACTGATGGCAAGTACAGCCAGCAGCTAACACAGCTTGGCAACCCAACTGCTCTATCCCAGAAAAGCTTCAACCTCCAGAAATAAAGCACAGAGTTTGGGGAACAATAGTGAAACCTCAATGCCATAATTAGTGCTATAATTTGGTCTATTTGTCAAGTAGAAGCAGGACTTTAACCTTCTGGCATGTCTGTTTAGAGTCCTTTGTAGAGACAGCATAAAACAAACATACAGAAGCTGGTAAGTACCCAATCTTGCAGTCTTTTTCTAGAGGAATGGCACAGAATTGAACTGAGGGGACTGAAAAGCTGCTGAATGACTAGAGTCAAATTCAGAAAACAAACAAGAGCTCTATCCTGTGCCTGCAGCACTGACTGTTCATATATTTTGACCTTTCACAGAGGATCACTCGCTCACTGTGTGACCACACCAAGAGCACTATTGAACACGAGAGTCTCAGCCACTGGCACCGCCACCACCTAACTGAGCCTGTGAGAAAAGCCACTCAAACCACACAAGATGTAGTTTTAAACCAAGTGGGGAGAGGGAGGAGGAGAAATTTCCTGGACTACGCAAACCACAAAGATATTTTCATCAGGACACAAAAGAAAGTTGAGCCAAACACCAACTGACTCGGATCATATCGCATCAATAATCCATGCACAGAGCCTCTGCTGGAATCAATGGGAGGCTTGTGTGGAAGTGGATTGTATAATATAAATGCACAGCCCTGTTTTGGGCTCACATACAAAAGAAAAGGAGGTACTGAAAACAATTCCCTTAATTAGCATTTCTCTTCCATCGAGTGATTCTAAAATAATAAATTTTAACTTTACACAGTTGTTTTCATTCACAGTTTTTATCAGGGGTGGTGAAACAACTGACCCCATTTGACAAATAAGAGAACTGAAGCATAGGATGCAAATCAAACTGAAGAGCAGCGCAGCAGGCAGAGCTGAACTGGGAATAGCAGCTTACCTTCTGAACCACACTTCAATGCCCTAGATATTTACATACTTATCTAGTTCAAGTCTCTAATTAGGGTGACTCTGTGCAGCCCTTAAATAATCTTGCATACTTCCTAAAGTACTTGTGCACAGTGATAAGCTTAGCCATAAGAGTTCCCCCACTCAATAATGTCAATTTTATGAGGATTTAGAATGTCCTGCAGAAGTTCAAAACACTGGGCTGCCCTGGTCAGGCTCCAAAGGGAGTCTCATTGCTCAGGTATCACAAGTCTCATTACTCAACAGCAATAAAGAGTTTTAAAACAGGCTGTCAAATCCACACGTTTCCTGTCGTTAAAGAAAAAAAGGGGGAAAAAAAACACAAACAAAGTAACAACTTTCCAATTCATTAGCTAGAAATGACCTAACTAATCCTGATGTTCCAAATTGACAGCAATCCCTAAGAAAAAGCGAGACTGCGTCTCTATTCGAGAATAAAGTGCAATACTTACAAAAAGTCAGAGTAAAATGCCATATACACCAAGTCTGCAATTGTTTTATAACAAAGCTGAACATACACCATACAGTAGGTTGCCCCAAAAAAACAACATGTTTATTAAAGTGATATTAGTTTCACTTGCATGCCAGAGGTACAAATCTGGCTTCATATATAGAATCAGCATGTAGCAAAAAACAGACTGTGTCATCCCCAAGTCCTGAGTATTTGTCCTCCCATGAAAATCCAACTTTGAAATGCTTAACATCTTATGAAGGATTAATTCAGCAACATGTCCACTTTCTAGTTTATATTTTGCACGTGATTAAGTACAATATTATACAGGGCTAGTGCAAATAACAAGCACGTTAATATCCCTTAACTATAGATGCAAGTCCATAATACTGTGAAAATAACATATTTTAAGTTAAATGAGCTTTCTGCTCTTTACAATTACAGTGTTCAACTGCTTTGAATAGTAACTTTTCGGGACTGGTTTGCTTTGTCTTTTGCTTTCCTTTTTCAGATTCTTTTTCTAAAAGAGTTAAGTCTATCACTGTCAAAACAAGCAGAAATGCCTGCTGAGAAATGGCCACATTTCCAACCCACTGCTTGAAGAATTATTTTTCTGATTCATCATAGCATTATTTTTTCAAGTTGTCAAAACAAACACCACACCCTCTTGATTTCCGAGTTCTGGGTAATTATATTTAGAATTAGCAAGTACCCCGCAACTATTAATCATACAATGCTTAGCCTTTACTTTACCTATTTAGAGATCAGCCAATGCATTCAAAGGCCGCCTATTTAGCATGGTTTAAGAGATACCCTCCTCGCTGCATTCTGCACACCCCGGCACAGACGGTCACAGACACACTGAATACAGGGCAGGCCATGCAGTCGATCCCTCTGCCTCAGGGCAGGATCAGCTCCTGCTCAGCCACCATTATCGCTGATGATACACAAGAACTGGTTATTTCAGGCAGCAGCTTTACACACGCACTCACAAACACATCATAAATTAAAGGAGGGAAGCGTGTGGCACGTCTGCAGTGCCTTAAACTAGGGCAGCGCGCAAGCCGGTCTCCGAAAAATAAAAAAATACAAATAAAAGCTTCCCCAACATGCGAGTCCGGATTTTCTAAAAGTAGTATCTGGCAAGGTTAAGGCCGCTGCCTTTGGAAACAGTTCACCTTGTTTAAACTGGCTCAACCACCCCGTGACTATCACCGAGCCTCCATTAAGATGACACACACAAACAGAACCCTCGCAGAGCTTAATTACTCTTTTCTGTGCTCCTGCACCGCCAGACGCCTACTTTTTTATATCTTGCCCCTTCCCCTCTCGCAGAGGAAGAGCAGCTGCAGCAGGGAGCACCGGGCTGTCACGGCGGCGGGGCCGGGACCCGCCTGCCCTGCCCTGCCGCCCTCGGGAGCGCCCGGACCCGCCTCGCCCCCGCCAGACCTGCCCGGGCGCGGGACACAGAGACCCCTTTGTGGCCCGGCCCCCGCCCGCCCGGGCACTGCTCGGTAGCGCCGATACAGCGGCTTGGCCCGGGGGAGCCGGGCAGGACGGGGCAGCACCGGCAGGGGCCGCGGCCACAGCAGCTCTCAGGAGCTCCTGCCGCCCGCAGTGCCGGCTGAGTGGCCGCGTTCCTCCCGCACGAGCCCCGCACGAGCCCCGCACGAGCCCCGCACGAGCCCCGCACTCACCGCCGCCACCTCCGCCACCCTCTTCGTCCATGTTGGGACCGCGGGCAGAGCGCTCCGCGGCGGCCGCGGCTCAGAGAGGCCCGGAGCTCCTTCCACTCGCTCGGCGCCTCGCGGCCGCTCCTGCTTCTTCTCCTCCTTCTTTTTCTCCTTCTTCCCCTCTTCTTCTTCCTTCTCCGCTGCTACTACCGCCACCGCTCTCTGCTGCTGCGCTCCACAGCCCCGTCCCTCCCAGCCCAACCCAACCTCAGCCCCGGCAGCCACCACCGCCTCGGCCCTGCCGCCCGCCCCTCTCATGTGACCCACGGAGGGGAGGCGGCCCCGCCCGGCCCCTCCGCCGCCACCCCCGCGCCGGAGGGGCGCGGCCAGCGCTGCTCTGCTCGTCCCCCCCCAGGGCCCCGGCCGAGCCTTGCTGTGGAGCGGAGCCTCCCTCCCTGCCGCCTGCCCTTTGCGGTGTTCCCTCCCCGGCAGGTCCCGCACGGCGCGGCCCCGCAGCGCCGAGGCCCCTAAAGCGATTTGCCCGGGGGTTGTCGGGGGTCGCCCGGGTGGTCGGGAGCGAGAGGAGCCTGGGCCGAGTCACTTGGGCTGGGGTCGTGTTTTGGGGTCTGCAGGAGCCAGAAAATGTCTCCAGAGCCCCTGACTCTTTGTGGAGGTCTGAAGGCTCCTTTAGGGATTATAAAGGGGAGCGGGAGGAGACTGGAAGGTGAGGGCTGAGCTGGCCTGAAGCAGCGTAGTTCAGGGGGACGAGGTGAGTTGCCGAGACATTTGACGTTTCTGCATGTTTTCTGCTGGTTCTTGCTTCCTCCTTGTTTTTGGGTCCGGTGCTGGGTGCTCCCCTTGCCACGGGGGCCATGGAGAGCCTGATGTAGAAATGGGACTGCGCCTCGTGGGCTGTGCAGGGGTTTGTGTTGGTGAGCATCGTCTGTGTGGATAACAGAAAGGACTCTCCTGCTTACTGCCCTAGGAGACAGAGCATCTGTGGGATTTCTTTAATCTTCAGTAAAGATCTTCAGTGAGTTACCTACCATGAGAGTCGGGATAGCAACAGCCTCCAAAGTCTGTAAAGGTAAGCAGAAGTGTTCTAGCGCACATCACCCTTCCTTCCTTCCTTCCTTCCTTCCTTCCTTCCTTCCTTCCTTCCTTC
>VWZS01006719.1:966282-1024013 GCA_013397075.1 Rhabdornis inornatus
CCTTCCTTCCTTCCTTCCTTCCTTCCTCTGCACCGCCCCTTATTATTTTTTAAAAACCGTTCGTGTCAAAATTTTATTCAGAAAGGAAGCAGTGGGAGGAAAGGGTCAGCCAACAGGAAAATATTGAGTTTTTCATTTTCCTTTTGTAGGCTGGCATGGGACAGAGCACCGTCTAGGAAGCTGTGTCAGGAGCACTCACCTCTTGACACTGCTGCTAATAGGTGGTTATTACAGCCCATTTTGCTGAGAGCTGCGGTTTGGTTCTGACAGCTGTTTTGGTGATAAAGTGTTTTACCTCATCTAAAAATCATAAACCTTTAAAATACTCCTCTTTGTCTTTCATATTTGAAATTAAATATTGTTACAAGTTTAGTAAGTTATAGAAAGAATACGATTACATAAAACAGAAGCATCACCTTGGTAAGAGATTTATTTTGAAATTATGTCTATAAAGTGCCATTACAGGGTGGTTTAAAATAAGTCTTAATGCAAGATGAACTGACAGTGGGCTCTGAATATTTTTGCACACTGAGCAAACTGTTCATTTACATTAGTGGGGAATCTGGTTCATGAGAAAATTTCTAATTTTATAATCAATCACAGATTGTTTGCTTTCATTTCATTGCATGAATGCATTCGTAGCACTCACGTTGTTTTACACCTTTGTATAAAGTATATGCTTTTATGTTCTTGTTTCTGTTTGTCAGCCTTCCTTCCTTCCTTCCTTCCTTCCTTCCTTCCTTCCTTCCTTCCTTCCTTCCTTCCTTCCTTNTTTTACACCTTTGTATAAAGTATATGCTTTTATGTTCTTGTTTCTGTTTGTCAGCCTTCCTTCCTTCCTTCCTATACTTACAAGGAAAATTCTAGTCCTAAATAAAAAAGCCTAATCACTAATTCTTACAGCAGGGGAGAGTGAAATGTGGAGAACAGTCCTTCTCCCACCCATTCAGTGCAGAATTCCTGTTGACTTCAATCAATACTAGTTTTAAAACTCTCCAAATAAATAGCAAAGAGAAAAATTATTTTGAGATGCAAGGAAGATATGAAAAATGTCTGTCCTAGTTAAAGTCACCAGCTGCGATATTTTATAGAAACTTTTTGGGGAAATCCAATTCAAATCTTGTGAGATATGGAAAAGGTTCTTTATTATACCTTCGTTATTAACTTGAATAGGAAAATTTTCAGTATTTTGCTGAATATATAGCTTACTCTGTTGGAACTCTGGAATATATGTCATTTAATACCTCTCAAGAAAAATCTATTCTTTCCAGTCCTGCTTTAGTAGAATGACTTACTAATGATACATAGTACAAAAGAGTACTAAAATTATAGTGTTCTCTCCAACACCATGTGTCTTTGAAAGGATGGCAGATATTCCTTAAAACGTTTTTGTTCATACTGTGTGGATCATACTTTTGCATGGGCCTGATCCTACAAGTGTTCCTAAGCACAAAACTGTTAATTCTGTGTACAGGGTGCTTTAGTGGACAAAGCTGTTCAATCTGTAGGTGAGAGGTGTCACAGAAATTTCTAAGATCAAACCTTTCACCCTGTTGCCTCATTTTCCTGTGTATAAAGTAAAGCTCATGTCTGGCTGTAACCCAGAGTAGGTCAGGAGTAGATTTCTTGAGAATGTGTAAAATCAAGTAAAGAATTACAGTCACAGTTCTACATCATAGCTATAGCAGTTTTACCATAGCAGAACTCTTTCCTGGTTTTTAGCAATTCAACAGTATCAACACCACAGTCATTAAATATAGGGTAGTTCCCTACCAACAAAGATGCCAGGAAGCAATACAGGTTACAGTCTCAGCAAATTCCAAGACAAACTCCAATAAATTATTTCCTGCTCACGTGAATAATTTTGTCACATCTACTTTGTTTTCTGGAATTTTGATCATTCTTCTCTTTTGAAGTACATATGAATTTTAATTTTTTCTTCTTATTACTGAGACTTTCAATCAACAGTTTTCTCAGGATTCCTTTTTTTTTTTTTTTCTTTTTTTTACTTCTTGCAGTATCTTTTGTAGTCTTAGGTCTGTTTTTACCACTGGTATGTTTTGCCAGTTTCATATCCACAAGTCTAACCTTCTGTGCTGGAAGAACTTCGTAATCTGTCATTCATGTAAATAATAGTCTAATAGCAGTTCTGTTGAAATTATTTTTAGCGGAAAATTGGGCTTTCTCCAAAACCTGCTGTTGGCAGGGTTGATTCCTCAATGATAAATGTGGTTACTTGCTGAATTTTCAGGTAATATACTTTGTCTTTTTATTTTTTTTGTCCCTTTTTGGATAGTTCAGTAACTGTCTGGTTCAGTTTCCATTAAGAAGTAATTTATCGTGTAATTTTTCATTTTAAGGGTTGAGCACATCTGTTATGGCATTTTTCCCTATACAGAGAGTCAGTGAAGACAACTGAAACCCTTACATCACGTTTTTGTGGTCTATAAAGCTCATTAAATATTAAGCCATTTCTGTGGGTTTCAGTTTGAACCAGATTCCAAGAGCAGTGAATGAAAATAAAAATTTTACGATTATAGATTTAAAAAAGTTTTTATTTCTAATCAAAAGGATGAGCTATGAGGATGTTCATACATGGATAGTAGCATTGTATTCAAGTATAAGAAATAAAATTCTGAATTTTTTCAATTCAGAAAGAAATAAAGTAACAGTTGGGCCATCAGACTGGATGTCAGTATCAGCCACAGAGAGATGGAATAATGCTCCTTAGTGTTGGAAGGCTCTTTGAAATCTTACTTGAGGAGGTAGTCACCTTCACGCAGGTATTCCTGTTTCTTGTGTAGGCAAGTGTCCTGGTTTAGGGCAAATTTGGGAGTAAACCTTTCAATGAGGTCCCTGTAGAAAAGAGATTCAAGAGGCCTCTCCCCCATCTGGTTCAGGAAAAGATTTCTTCAGAGAGAAGTGGAAAAAACCTGTTTATTTAACAGGCAAAACACTCCCCAGCACAAAAATGAACAATACTAAGCAACACAACCTCTCACCATTCTGAAGAGATGACAAATTCCAAAGAGTCCCTGTCGTGGGTTGCAGCCCAGCTCACTCAGTCTGTTCTCAGTCCCTCTGGCACTGGGAATTCTGTGGCCCAGGCCAGGCCTGGTGTGCCACAGGTGTGAGCTCTCAGTGCTCCTCTGGATCCCCAGTGCAGAGCAGGTTTGAACAGTTGCAAGAAGAAGTCCGGGGGACTTCTCTGCCTCAGCTAGCTAAAAATGAACTAACTAAAAAGCGAAGGAGAACTCTCTCCTGCTGTCCACTACAGACTGCAATACTGTGTGAGAAGGATGTGGGGGAGCAAGTGCAGTCTCTGGTAACAAACTCTGTGCTTCTTCTCTCCCCCTTCACTCTCAGAACCAGTCGTAAAGCTGCAGAACTTAATATCCAGCATAAACAGAAGAGACAGCTGAGGATACAAGCATTATATAGTCACCCTAGGACAGCAAGACATCACTAATTTGCAAGTCTGGCTTAGTGTGATTTGTTAGATTTGGTAAGATGGATAGTTACCCTGAAGGAAGACAGTTAATCTTAGAGACATGAACATGTTGTGCAGTGTTTCATAATCTAGAATTGATGGGCTGATTTTACAACTTGCTCACATAGATGCTCTGACATTTTTAGAAAAACGGTGGAAGCATTACATTTCCTAAAACAACATCTTGTTGATAGAATCACTGTCATTGATACCCAGCCATTGAATTAAAGAATAGTTTTGTTTCAAATCTAGACAAACAGGTTTTATTTTTTAAGAAACATTGCTTAATAGTGTCCATGCCCGAGAGTCTTAGTCCATTAGCATGTCTTTTTCTTCCCTATTTTAAAATTTTTTTTATTTATCAGTACTTGAATATGTGGTATTCTTAAACCCCTCAGGCAAACTCTTTGACTTCCTCTGCTTGGCAGATGGGTTTTAGCCATGTATTGTTTCTTAAAATGTTTGTGTTGTCACACGTATCATATTTTTCTCAGCTGGAAAAACATTTTTGTAGAAAACCCTGTTTGCTGGTTGTCTCAACCATTTCAAAAGTGCTTGTACCTTTCATTTAGGCCAAAAAAATTTACATGCAGGTATTTTATGTTGCTTTGGGGAACATCAGTGCTAAACTTAGCAAGTCAAACATCTTTTATGAATGGTGCTTTTTTGTATGGATAGGAAGCTAGTTCCATTAAAATAGTCAAAACCCCCAAGAATAAAGATACTTCTCTTCTAGGAATTTTGCAGAGGTTTCTCTCAGATTAACTTTGAAATCATATCCTGAATTTTGTTTCCAGTTAAATTCCTATTCTTGACACATTTCAGGGTCTGTGGTTTTTTAAGACTTCTAAATGAGCTTTATCTACTCCTAGCATCAAATATGACTGGTTTTGGAAGGCGGTGCTTGTTTCCATTGTGTAACACTCATAGGGCCACTTGTGAGTCATTGAGGAAAAAACACAAGAATGTACCAGTGAGGAAAACAAAATGCATCAAAAATTGCAAAGGTTCACTGTGGAAGTCAGGCTGCCTGGAGGCATCAACTTGAGATTGTGGGCATCTGGTCTGTAGTTAACCTAACTGCTGTTAAGTTAGGGTGAGCATGATTCAAGCAGCTTTGACTCCTGGGAAATTATATGGTAATAGCTCTGTTCATATAAGGCTGTGGTTCTAGAAGGTTCCCCAGTTCTTCCCGCTGATTAGTTGTCATTTGGTGTAGTGTTTTACATATTCCTAGTAATTTTTCCCCATTGGACCATCAGACTCTGCCCGAACCTATCTTTTATATACTCTGTATCTACCCTGGAGCAGCTGTACTGCTGCTGGGATTGTCCTGTTTGTTATTTTTGTCATTAAACCCTTTTGGGTTTTGAGTTACTCCATCAAGCCCATCCTTTTAGCATTCCCCTCGGCCACCATGGTCCCGAGGTGGTGGCAGGTCAGACCTCCACAAGCCTTGAGACCAACAGTCCACCACCTCTATAATGCTTCTGATCTGAAATACACTTTGCATTAGAACTTGTTCTACCTGTATTAATTATGCACTGTACTAAACACAAGCAGGATGCTTTCTAGCCTGAAAGCTGGGCCTAAAATAACAGAAAAGGAGGACTTGGATTCAAAGGATATGGGCTGAAACAGATCATGAATGGAATTTTGCATGAAGCTTGAGAGAGTTTTTCTATCTCAGGAAAGTAAAAGAACTTGATGTAAATTAACTCTCAAAGGAATATGTGCTGATTAAGGCCAGACTGTTCCCACCCTGAGAAGTTGCCACAGTCTGAATTCCCCTCTTCTGGCTAAGTCCAGCTTGGCATGGTTCGATGTATTCTCACATACCGCTCTCCAGTCTCACCGAGGCCTGGGAATTTAAAATTCCTAATTCATCCTACAGTGGGAGCTGCAGCCTGCAAACCATGCATGAGTCCTGCTCTGGCTGCATGCACATAGCAGCAGCTGATGGATGGGAGCCCCCCACAGTTCCTTCTCCCTGCCTGAGAAGCCTCCTCAGCCGAGTCCCAGTGTCCGAGGGTTGGCATCCCCTGGCACAGGTGGCAGCCAAGTGACAAGCTGTATTTGCTCATGACACACAGTGCTAGAAGTGTCACACCAGGTGCTCTTGTTGATTCACCAGTGAGTGAAATGCAATGGCATATCTCTACATGAGCTGGCTCAAATCTTGCTGCTGGCTAGTCAGCAGTGCACAAATCTGGGTTTAATAAATATGGAACCGTAAATTCAGACAGGAGCAGGAACTGGCAACTAATGATTTTGACTTATTGTGGCCTCTGAGCTGTTTGTGCAGCTGTTCGTGAAGCCATGCTGTAAATCAAACCACTCAATCCAAACTTTTAAAGTTTTGTCTAGTCTAATCATTTTTAACCAGAATTGCTCCATTGCTTTAATTCATGCTCTGGACCCACAAACAGTTGCCTTGGCACAATTGCAGCACTGGTAGACTGTGACACATAGATGGTGTGGAAAGAAGGAAGGGAGGCTGCTGGATTATAAGTCTGTCTGTGGGGACAATATCCCTGCACAGTTACAACCTTAGTCTGAACCATGGACTCTCCATTAATTTCACTTTCTGATCCTTCATGCTCAGCCCAGGTCAAACTGAGCCTATACTCAGGCTTACATGCTTGTTACATCTCATCTGTGCAATAATAGATCATCTAATGGTAATAAATTGATGAAGATTAAATATGAACATGTAATTGCATTTCTCTCAAGGTTAGTGAGCTATGAGTTACAGTCTTTAGACCCAGCTTTTTCCTGGCTTTTTACTGGCAGCAGGAAGACAGGTGATATCAACTCTAATGTAAAACCATCAGGAGGAAAACCACTCACCAGTCCTTGTTTTTAAGGGTTTTGGGTTTTAAATAACTTCGTACTGCCAGGTTGAATTTGTACAAATTTCATGCCACATTGCTGTCCAAAAATTAAATTTATTGCATCATGAAATTGCAGTTATATACTGCTGAGAGTAGACTTTCAGCTTCTCTCATAGGTTATTTTTGAATATACCTGTCAAGTCTAGGGTAAAGGGGATGATTCTTTGTTAAAAGGTGATGTGTAATATTTAAAATTCTTATGGTCTCTAACCAAGAAAGGTCCCCGTTTATTACAGCTGTAGTAGTTAGAAATAAACACATGGGTCTTGGGCAGAAAAACATAACTTAAATCCTTACCCTCTCATGGTTATATGTACTGTTTTATACCTTTCATATCCTCATAGATGTAAGAATAATTCCATACACATCTATACCAAATAAATGTTTTGACATTTTCTTACCATTATTGAAGTGTACTTTCAATTTAAAAAGCAGATCCTCACCTTAATTGTCTTTCTCCTGCTGTATTTCTCTTTATAGTCTTAAAGAAAAACTGTCTGTAGGCACAAGAAGATGTTAAGCAAGGGAAAGTCAAAGTTAAAACTTGGCAAGAGCTAAAACACATAATTTTTCCAAGGAAATGGAGGAGACAGGTCAAATTAATTCCTTATGTAACTCCATTTACCTCAGTACAGTTACAGGAAGGATGAATTTGGTACCTTATACCTCTGTGGTCAGAAAAAGATTTCTGTGATCTCAATCAGCACAGTATAAAATAATAATTCTTAAGAAACAGAATTGTTATTAAAGTCTGGTAGAACTGCCTTTGTTATTTTTAGTCTATTAATATAATTGTAAAAGAACAATAAGTCTGCTGAACAAGAGAAAAAGGACTTCTTCATTAAAAGATTAAATGATGATTTGTAGCTTACATCCTTGGTAACATTTTTTTTTGTGGGAAAGAGGAATTCATGACGGACTGCTAAAATGGGCAGGGACAGCAGAGACAGCTTCTCTTTCTTTTAAGTTCCAGAAGCTTTTCTGCAGTTTGCTGCATTGCAACTTCATCTTTTTCCCCTCAATCTCATCCTTCTTGTAATTCACCCCTAATTCAAATTCTCCTTTCCCTCCAGATTGTTGGGGTTCCACAGTGTGTGCAGGGGTCTTTGTGGCTTCTCTTTACTGATGAGTTTTTTTAGATTTTTCTCCTCAGGCAGGGGTATTCAGCCCCTTGGGACAGATAAAGGAGAGATGTTTGGCCTCCACAACAATTTCTTTTTAGATTTTAAATTTCAATATGTTTAAATTTGAGATGCTTTAAAATAATGCAAATTCACTGTGAGAGCCCAGCCTTCATGTGCCAATCTATAGTACTGAAGTGTAGCTGTACCCAGACATTATTTCCATTTTAAAACCTTATTATGAAACATCATCCTTGCCTCTCCACCCCACTGCCAAATTCAGGAAATACTTTTGATATCAATTTTAAGATCTTTTAATACTGTAACATTAAAGCATTCATACAGTGTATTAGTGCAATGAAATTTAAGTCAATAGTCTGCCTTTTTTATCCTTACCAACTTGCAACTATCAGGTTTAATACAGAGGAAAGTGTCTGTGTATACAAGCATATAAAAGATGTGAAAATACAAAGGCATTTATTGAAAACAGACAAAACCAGGAAGATGATAAAATAGCAGAAGGAAGTGGCCTCACATATAAAAACTTTTGCTTTGTATAGCAGAATTTATCACTAAAAGCTCCAGCTGGCAGATTGCCATGCTTTGGACTAAACAAGGAATGTAACATTAAAAAAATTTGACTTAGTGTACAGAACACAATAGAAACAATAATGTCCTCCAAAGTAATTAAACATTTTTTGTTTACTTTTAATGTGGATCTTTAAAAGTTTCGTTATATTTTCAAATAGCAGAAATCTCATTTGCACAGATGGAAGCTCTCTTAAAGATGTCTGCATCGATCAGGTGTGCCATTCAGCAGGATATATGAAATTCCCAACTACCCAAAATTGAGCAATTACGGTGGAGCTATATTTTAAAAGCAAATAATTTTATTTCAAAATCGTGGAACCATTAAAGCATATTTTATAATAAGTTACTTCACTGCAGTTTTAATGCACAAAGCTGCTCAAGTAAATGTGGACTGCTCAATGTTTTCGCACTGGATAAAGAATACATTTTTTAAATAGACTGTGTTCCCCAATTCTTTTTATGTTTTGTGGGGAAAGAATTGAAAGCATTAGGGAATAACAGTACAGTTATGCCTGAAAGACTTTCACATCACAGCCTTTGAAATCTGCTGTTGATGGAGAACACTTCGAAAGCAGGAGAATCTGGGATACTTAGTTCAGTTATTGCACCAGCTGAGAACAAATGAATTCTTTTCTGCAAGGATGTTCTTCCCCTGGCCTGCTAAGGCCTGCATTCTGGTGTTCCTGCTGGAAGTGGTATCCAGTAGGACATAGATAATGAGCACAGGTAAATTCTCATGACTAACAAAATCCTGCCCTTGCTCTTTACTCTGAAAGGCTTTTCCAGAGCTTAGAAGTTAAGAAAGACTCCAAACCTGAAAAACAAGATGGCAGATAACTACAATTAAAACAACCAGATAATTTTTTCAACATCTTAATCACATTTGCAAGATAAATACACTGCCAAGTACTAGTTATGTTCTTAATACTGTCTCGTTCACAGTTAAAACCTTGTCATCTTGTTGACAAGAGTGGTTATCTCCTCAATACATTAAATCATTCCATGAAGTATTTTTATGTGTTTCTTATATTTGAATCTCCATTGTCCTGATTGCTTCTGTGGAATTTCCATATTTACTCTCAACAAAGTAGAGTTGCTTGGCAGTTCTTTTCCTAGCTGCTGCTTTTTCCTGAAAATGGACTTCCTGTACACAATTTGTACAAAGTTTTCCCTTCTATACATGTAATTTTAATTTTGTTTTAGTAAAGCTGGAATATTCTGATACGAGTTAAAAAGAGATAAATTCTTCATATTCTTCAGCTAAAATAATGAAATGCTGCCTTGAATCTATTAGAAATGAGATAATATTATTTTTATTAGATAATGAAACTGATAATGCAGATAAATCAGTATTCTTAGAAATCTAAAGTGCTAATCAAAAAAAGATGTTCTTCCAGAATGCTGACCACAGGCAACAGCAATGAGTAAAGCAATATCTTTATCACAGTGGGATTTTGGAATATCTGTATTAACTCCAGAATAACACAACAGCAAAGAAAGGTGTGCTTTTACCATCCTTAATGCAGCAGCTATGGCTACACACTTGGGGTTTGTTTCCATTCTTTCTGCTGCACTTTTAATCATTTATGGAAAATACTTTAGCAGAAATTTATCCTTGATCTAAATAAGCAAATATTAATGCATGTATATGTTTATATATGTGTTTATATATAGTTATTACATGCAGTCAGGAAAACTACAATTTCATATTTTATGTTAATGAAATGGTCTTTTATCTCTAGATCACAATATTAGAGGTGTGCTGGGAGCATGATGAGCAAAAGACTCCCTGAATGCTGCTGCAAAGCTGGTTGGTTTTACCTTGGTTTCAGGCTAGTTTTGAACAGAGGCTTGTCCACTCATATTCCAGCAGTCACTTGGATAACGGGAACTCTTTGATTTCCTTACAGAGCCCCTTAGTACAAGTTTGAACACGAACTCCACCTTTGAGTTTGGAGTCTGCCTCATTAAAACAATGTCTCCTCCCCTTCTGCTAAAAATCAACAATTGTTTAACACTTCTGTAGTACTTCTTTACCATGATAACAACAGCAACTCTTTGAGATGTCATTTAACATTCTCCCTGAATAATTGAATTTACTCTTGATGGGGCTGTCTTCTGTTCTAAGTGGAAATTTCAAGAAGACACTATTACTGCTCTGCCAATAAATGTGTCAGACATAACACTGTTTAGAATAACTGGGCAAAATAACTGTGGATTCTTCCTTACAGTGACAAGAAATAATATAAAGTAACAGTGTTTGTCAGATTAATTTGAAAAAAAAAATTTTTGTTATTTAAACTGTGATAAGAAAACATGCTCTGAAAATATACCCATTTCTTCTAACAGCCTAATTTCTTGTAAGTACTTTCTAATTAATTTTGGTGTGACTTCATCAAGCCGCCATTTCAAGAAGATGCTCCAATAGATTTTCTTGATCAACAGTAGTAGATAAAAATATTAAAATTGTGTTTAACTACAGCACCAACATCAAGCAAAGTAATACAAAACCCAGCATATCATAAATGAACAATGTGTAGCTGAGAAATGAAAAAATTAGAATTTAGTACTCCAGGAAATAAAAAGGTTACACATCCTTTTTATAAAAAGCTTTAATAACCTTGTTAACCATTACTTTGAGCAGTCCATGTGAGAATGTCTAAGATTTAAAAGCAGTAGTGAGCTTAAAGCTATGTAAAAAACTCCTGTCAAAAGCTGTTATCAATTTAATCATGCAAACAAAGTAGCAAATTTTACCATTTTATAAACTGGAATTCTGAGGAGATTTCTCTTAGAAGAGCATCCACATGCTATAACTTTACATATATATTATAGTTGTCAGATGGTGAATTCTGTCTCATTTTTTCAAGATAATGCACTTAAAGATGGCTGTTCTATGAAGAGTACAGTATTTGGAATGTATGCAATGAATTTCGAGGCCCTTCAGGAACATGATATTGTCTCAATTTGAATGGCTGGGAAGATTCACATTGACTCTGCTGTGCATAGGGCTGCACTTTTAACCCAGGCTAAATTTAATGATATTCCCATAAATCACCAAGTCCAGGCATTGTAGCTCAGCTCACACAGGCAGATCCTCAGCTCCAGAGCTCTGATTAAGTCAACAGGGCTAGACATCAGTACTGATCTTGTGTGATTGGATTACAGGATTGGAGCTGTCATTTGTCCTACTGAAACCACTCTAAGGTACTTAAGCAGATAAATCCTACTATCAGATTTCTTTTCTTATTGATTACACTTTCTGAAATGCAAAGAAAGAAGAAAACAACAACAAAAAAATCCCAACCTTGCTTTCTCCACATAGCATTATGATAAGGTGCATGTAGGGGTGGAGGACAACAGAAATACCTCAAGGGGAATAATAGTTAAAGTGTGGTTTTCTTTTTCCACAAAAAGTTGTAAAATATTTGTGCTTTTTTTTTTCCTCTTAGCCCATTTCCAGTCCTTAGTTAACCCCACCCTCCCTGTGTGATCTGAACTACTTGACAATTTCTGTTATAATGGAAAGTCATGTCTAAGTTGCTTCCTGTCTCAAGTTTTAATTCATACCTTCTCATCCCATGTTTCTGGCAAAATGCCCTATCAAATTAAACCAAGAATATGTTCAAAACACCTTTTTTTTTAGTTGGCTGGTCTTTCTGTTTTTTTCTCCATGAGTTTACTCCTTGCCTCTCAGGTTTGTATGTTAGGTTGAGAGGAGTCATCTTGTCTATCACATTATCTTACCATGGCTGGAATATCGGCTTGGAGGCAGAAGAGCCCTCCCAGGCAGATCAGCTGTGAATTTAACAAGCACCTGTGAATTACAAAGATTGACCAGAAATATTTTCCCTTATAAAAGCTTTCTTTTATACTAACTATAGTAACAATAGCCATATACAAAATGGAATCAAACGTTCAGACAGTGCTGTTTCAATAGGGGCCTTTAGAAAAACCAATTCCTATGTGTTGAAAGAGAAACTGCTCAAAAATCCACTCAGGAATACCTAGAATTCCTTATGGATATCTAATGGAAAAATATTAGAATTAACTGTAAGTTGAGTGAGTAGCAAAAAAAGCTTGATGAGCTGACTGTAACAAAATATCCAGTGATGAAAAGATCTGCAGGCTTCTGCTAGCCAGCGCTGGCAAGTAAATAGTGTAGGGCTAAATAGAAGGAAAGCAGAAAATACAGCTATCAACTGCAAACAAATTATTGTAAACCAGAAAGAAAATGTGAGGAAGAGCTCTGAAAATTATGATTGACAGTGAGAACACAGACCAGAAAGCTTTTATTTTAAGCAACAGATTGCTGGGAACATAAACTGTATATCAAAGTGAAGGACTTGAAACCTGCTGTAGTCTGTCCAGATGTTCTCGCTCAGAAAGCAGCTAGAGGGAACAGAAGATAAAAGAACGTTGTCCAACTTCAAAAAAGGTTTGAATTTTCATTCTGTTTTGACAAGTTTTTGTGCTAGTCTCTGATTTTCAGTGTGATAGAAAATTGAGCATCTACAAACCTGACCTAAAGTGATAAACACCTGAAGGGGTACAAGCAAACCCTTAAGAAGGTGCTATACAACATCATGAATTTTTTTTGTTGTTTTTTTTAATCTTAAATGCTTTTATATGGTAGGAGGCAGAAATTGGAAATGCTGTAACTGTTGTAGCTCTGGAGCAGGTCATACGTGCTTGCAGTCAGCATGCAGTGCCTGGAATGCAAGGCTAAGATCTGAGAGGCAACTTAGGAATCTCTGCTGCAGAAAAGATTTTTTTATGATACAAAGCAAGACGGGATTTCTGAGCTCAGAAGGGTTATTTGTGAATAACTTCCAGCTAAAGTGATTAAGGGCTTCAGCCACTAGCCCCAGAAAAAAAACAACAAAGAGCATCAGAAACATCCTGCTTGTCATTGCTGCTGGCTTTTTGTTCAATGAGCAAGAGGTCTGTGTTGGTTTTGGTCCTTTGCCCTTGGGGGCACTTTTAACAAAACATAATACTTGAAAGAATTCCAAAATGTGTTTCTTTTTTTCTTTTCTTTGAACTACGAGGTTAAAGATAAATAAAGGAGTATTTTGATATGTCTAAAAAATACTTGTGATAACAAATAGACAAAGCACTTCCTAATGTTCAAGACTGCAATTGCACTTTACAAACATGCCACAGTTCTTGATAATAAAAACCCCATCCAGTACTTTTTTTTTTAATGTAAGATAAAGCACTCCATCCTCTTTTTAAAAATCATCTCTCTAAGAAATGTGAATATCTTCAGCAGAATCTTTGATACTTGTGTTTGGTTTAAAGTTATGGGGTTTTTAAATTTTAAGTTGCTATAATATCTGCCAGAAAAAGCAAGAGCCAAGAAACGTACTGAAGAGATAAATGTTGTGATGAATGTAAATTGGTAAGAGGTTCCTCTGGCAATCTCAGATTTGCAGAGAGGATATTTGGGCTCCTGTACAGATGAGTTACTCTTACAGAATTTTACAGTATGAGATGAACAAAGAGACTACCACAAAGTCATAGGCCACCGACTTAAATCCAACTTCAAAGCATTTCAGATCCTAATAGGAAGAGATCTGGATATGCACAGAGTAGCATGTCTGTTTCTGAATTTATTTGCAAACATATTCAGAATTCCTTAATATTTCCCATTGCAGGTATCATGCACAATTATATAAATGTATGTAAAACTACTGATAAACCATCTGAAAGTGATGGCAACATGAGCAATTAAGGCTGTATCACATCATTGTCGCAGTGGGTGGCTGGAACACGGTGGACAAAGGTTACAATTTACTATTTCAGGATGGTCCATACAAAAAGCCATGAGGAACCTACAGTGATGTGCAGGGAGCACTGATAGCACTTTCTCAGCCATGGAGGTCTAACCAGATGCCAAAACTTTGCAGAATTGTATTAGATGTATTATATTCAGTTTTGTCCTCTCTCTTTTCTGTTTAAATGCTTGTTTTGAAGGACAATATGATCTCAGCATTCATCATTAAGAAAAATAGTACACATTAAATTTGTGCTCAGAGTATCAGCCTTTTCTTTAGGGTTGCCAGTACCAGTTCTTTTCAGAATACAGCCCATAATAATGGCATTCTTCCTCAAAACTATCACTTGTGGCAGCAAGGGACTCCCCAGACCAAAGAACTAAGTTTTTTGAGTCTAGAATCAAAAAATCACCTGATAGCTTTGAGAAGAAAGATCTCTGAAGGGTGAGTGGCTTCTGTTTTA
Source organism: Rhabdornis inornatus (assembly GCA_013397075.1). Lineage (NCBI taxonomy): Eukaryota > Metazoa > Chordata > Aves > Passeriformes > Rhabdornithidae > Rhabdornis > Rhabdornis inornatus. The sequence goes on from VWZS01006719.1 coordinate 980,622, forward strand.
ATATGTTTTTTAGTGCTCAACATTAAGCAGAGGATGTTTATTCTGCTCCTTTAATGGGAATATTTCATTCAGCAAAAACAAAAGGTCTAGCATATCTGTTAATATCATAGTGATTTTAACTGTGCAGAGAAGCACCCAGCAATGTTTATCCTGGATAATGCAAGAGTTGCTATGGCTATTACATGTATTTACCATGGTTTGCTTTCCCTTTTGAAATGAAGCTGTCCTGTAAGACTGGAGCAAGTTAGTTAGGAAATACCTTGGAACTACATTGAAAATAACTGGCTTGTTAAGGCTTCTCATTAAAAAGAAGTGTGTAAAAAGAATGTCCATTAATGAATACTGGTCCCTAAAATCACTAAACTAGCCTTGAGTTCAAATACCAGATTTCCAAGATCAGGTATAAGCATTGAGCCCTTTTATTCTCATTTGTTTGGTTTCTGTAAACACACATCTCTCAAATTGTACCTCTGAAAAAACCATACCTGACTTCACATTGTCAGAAACACAGTCTCTTCAAGTACATCTATACAATTTATACAGTGAAAAATTGGATTGAGAAGCACCAAAACTACCTCTTGTCTTTTAAAAAAGATTTTTATTTCTGTTTTTAAATAGCTTGACAAAACCCATCCATTGGTACTCTGAGTTCAATTGTAAACAGTTACAATACATTACCGCTGTGTATTGATTTTGTACATTAACCTACTTGCAAGTGACAAACCATAAGACAAGGCAAACTGAAATGCAGTGTACTAAGATGTACTAACAACGCCGTAACTGAAAATACTCCAAAGACTGATGTGTAACTCCCTCCTGTGGTGTGAGTGAGCAGCTTCGCAGTCAACAGCTTCTGGCAGCTTGGGGAGCACTCCCGATATTCCAAAGTTCAGATTTCAAGTCTACTTTGGAAACTTCTCTCCCAAGTTAAAAGTGTCACAATACAGTTTTAAAATACATACAAAGTTGTAAACATATTTCTCTGGAACAAAAAAATAAATGGTTTGTGCCAGCCTTCTTCACCTCCCACATTGCAATTAAAAAAATAACAAGAATTTTTAAAAAATAGGGCCAAAGACCAAGGCCATAGACTAAAATTGTGCAGAGATGACATCACAGTTTACAGGAAGTATTGAGTATCAGCATTGAAAATTAGTCACCATCAGGTAGGAGAACCCATTTTCAATAAATGGTTTCACTCAACTTCAAGTGATGAATCAGGCACTAAATATTCAATTTCCCTACTTTTAAGAACAAAAGCTTAAATTAAATTTAGGAATTATGTTTTATAATAGCTAAAATTGACTACAAACATAAAATTAAACACTGATACTTTTGCAAGTTTGGGTTTTGACCACTTTTGTTATCAAGTTTATAGCAATCTTCCAAAAAGAAGTAATTTGCAAAACAGACTATACATAAATAGAGATCATACAAATAAAATTGACCTTTTCAAGGCAGATTTTCTTTGTGGAAGTCCCTCTGGTCTTTTTCTAAGATGTTTTAACTTTTAAATTTATTTTGTCGTTAACAATGAAATATCTATCTTAGTCTGAAACTTGTATCACTAATTCCTAAAAGATTAAGATAATTGAGATTTTCAGATGCAGTAGAGGATTAATTTCAAAATACAATAGGATTTGCTTTTACCAGTGCAGGCTGGTAAAGGATAGCATTATTCTAGCACTTCTGTATTTATTATTCTCATTTTCACACTGTCAGGAGATTGATATCTATAACCTTGTAATTTAAGTATGAAAGTTGATCATAAATATCAATATTTTCATAGGCAACATTTGGTTTATTTTAAAGTTCTGTTAAGTGCAGTTCTTCCTTGAGGATTAGAGGCTCTGCAGTCTAAAAAGGGTTCTCCTCCCACCCCTAGTTACTGACTGTGCATCACAGAAACTAGTGGCAGAACACATTTTATTCTGTGCACTCTTAGGGGGGAGAAAATGGTTTTAAAATATTCAGTGAATGCGCTCTTTTAATTTTTTTGAAAAGTTAGTACACTAAGTTCTAATCTTAATGTATTTTGTAAGCCCCAAATTGTAGCTGCAGTTCTCAGCTGTCAGAGGTACCACATACTCAAATTAAATACTGGATTTTAATTAAAGCAGCTGTTTTGAAGAAGAAAAAAGCAGAAATATGTCACATTGACTACATATTGCTCTGTCAGTTAAACCACCTGTCATAAACCCTAATGAGAGACTATGGACTCTTACATCTCTACATGGTTTCTGTCAATTTGGTGTGCATAATTAATTACAGGACAGTGTTTCTGAGGTGGAACAAAATATCAGCATATGCTTATGCAGAGAAATTATAGGGAGAGAAATACATGCATGACCAGGCCATAAAAACAAAAGGAGCAGCCTGACAATAAGATTAGATATTAGGAGTACATACAGGCTTGCTTCTTCCAAAAATTAAATGTGTTACCTGTAAGGGGCAAAGGTGGAGAGAAGAAGAAAGGAAACAAACTTTGGCAAAGTTTAAGGAAGTGCTGTCTTTATAGCCCTAATAATAACTTATTAAAAAGAGAGAAATAAACCACAAACAACAAACCACCAAACCTCAAACAACAGCAAAACCAAACCCAACACTGAAAAAGCAAAAGGCTAAAAAATGTCTACAGCTAGAACTGTCCCCTGTGCAGGATGATGCAGACACACGATTGCTAAGATTGCACTGGCTAAAACCACACAGAGAAGTAACACCACCATCTCTACTGCATTTAGCACTGCAACGTCAGAAAGTAAATAAGCATTTGCATAAGCATCCCAGCATCATACTGTGGTAAAACACTTTATCTGCATGCAGAGCTCGGTGCACACACATTTAAAAGTATATTTTCTTTTCAAAGCAGTACACCATATAGTAAATTCTCACTCAAGTGTAACTACTAGGAAATAGTCTAAATACTGAGTATTTTCTTATTTCTTTTCTAATGGCAGAAATAAAACTTTGCTATGTGGTGCAGGAAGGATCTGGATGCTAATCAATGAAATTTTAGATACCACAAATTGTTTAGTAGAACCCTGACATTTTGCTTAGAAATAACTTTTTTCTAGAGAAGGATGAGAGACAAAAATACAGAAATACGAAGGCAACTCCTGGTTGAGTATAAAGGTCCCTTACCCCTACTAAGACTGTTATTTTTCTGTACTATAATAATCATCTGAGACAGCCCTAATAGCACAGTAACTCAGGAAAGTTTTCTACATTGGACATAGTGAAGCCATGAAACTCCACACAAACTGGCTCTTGGCCAAGACACCTTCCATCTTTTGAGATGAGTTAATATCAAAACATCTGTAAGAAGAGAACAACACCCTAAACCATATAGTTTTAGATTTATCTATATTTTCAAAGGATGGATGCCATCCTTCAGGTTCCCTATTCTCCCTCCAGACAGGAAAAGCCATTTAAACATTGTCTCAGTCAGGGCAGGCAAGTTCTGTTAGTGCAAGAACAGCGCTTTCAATCCATGTCCTCCCCAGGCTTAAAGTGCAGTATATTACATGAGATTTTAACATACCAAACTATCCTTTATTTGAATTTCAGAAGGAATGTTCAAGTTAAAATTACCTCTTAAGTTTCAAGCAATAAAGTTCAAGGTACATAAACTATCTTAAAAATTATTAAATCCACTTACTTAAGTATTCTTTGCATCTTATGTTCAATATACATGTAATACACAACAAACATCCATTACTTCACTTAGCTATATTGTATTTAAAGTGATCCTGCAATAAGTGATGAAAGGCCACACACTCAAACAAGACTTTGCTTAAAACAGGACTGTATTAGCTGGACTGTGATACATAACACAATTCAGTATTTCAAGATCTCCTCCTCCATAGGCTTGTCAATAAGAAAACTCTTGGCACTCTGCTGTACACACATTTAAGTTCTAGTTTATTGGTGGTGTCTCTCATGTTTCATTTCCCCCCTCCTTTGAAATCATGAAAACAAGGGTGCAGTAAAAATGCATTGATGTTTTTATGCCTTTAGCTACTCCTCTTGCCTATTAACCTGACAATCTCACCTACAAGTTCTTGTATAGAACCATGGTTCCCAAAACATGTAGCTCCCAAATGACATACAGCAGAGAATGTTCCAGGCCAAACCAGTCAGCTGCACAAACAAAGTCTCAAGTAACAACTGCAGGTACAGCTGTGCCAATTGATCCTTTGTACATGAGGTCCAAGCACGGAAGTTTTGGGTGCAGGACTGTATTCATGCACATGTTAAGGTAAGGCTCACTGTACAGGGTATGGCTGTACCTATGGAGCTGCATACAGAGATTAATATGAAGTTACACAATGTTGCCTTTAGCAATCAAGCCAGCCTAAACAGGCTCCAACCCCTCCCCTGCCTTCATTCCTCTCCTTTCAGCTCTGCCAAGTGTTTTTTTGGGTCAAGATACAGGCAGACAGCAGCTTAACACCGTGACTCCAAGTCACAGACATTTGGAGAAGTGTCTTTTTTTCTGGTGTTCTGGGATGTCAGATCCACATCACTTCAGGAATCTTGAACCTCTGCAACACCACACGTTAAATTGTGTTAATACCACTCACACAAGGCTGGTAAGTTCCACCAGTGGAGATGAGAGTGAGTAGCTTGACTAAGAGGGAACCATTACTGTCACAGTAATTACTTAAAATACATAATCCAGTAGTATTTTGGGAGTTTTGGTCACTTTGTAACAGGTAATTGCATGGTCAAAAGTCTACAATTAAACAATCATTTAAATGCACACCAGGAAAAAGTTATTTTCTAAATTAAAGTAAGTGGCTTTTCATCCCTTTTAGCATCCAAAAGAAAGAATCAGCCAATGGGGATCATAAAAACACAACATATCATTTAAAAACTAATATATCTTATTTTCAGCACTCAAGATTTAAAAATTTCAACACTTCTCTCCCTAAGACTGATAACCAGCATCTTATCTTCATAATCAAGGACTTCTCTACACGTGTGTTAACAGTCCAATAACCACCACACTGGAAACTACTGGCTTTCCAGGTAAGTTCAGTTCAAACTAAATGCAACATAATTTCCTCTTTCCAAGATAAAGCAAGACCAGCTGGAAAAAAGGATACCTAGTATGTGAATCACTGCCATGGCTTTATTCTACATTAAGTCCTCACTTTTAAGTCAGAGTCAAGGGGATGCTGCAATACCTCTCTCTTTATGTGAACCTTTATAGCACATTAAGCTGACCTACAACAATGCCCCTGCTGAGAATTTTGGACATTGAGTTCAAAGTTTGACCTACTACACAATGAGTTCCTCCACTGAAGTGCCAACAGGAGCCTATTCCTCAAAATTCTATTCACCAGCAGCTCTATGGATTCCAGCATTCTTGCCCCATTCTTTGACAAACTTCATTGTCAGAAGCCTGTCCCAAAGCCAAAGTCAACAGGCCCAGAAGTTATTACTGTATTTCAGCAATAATAATCACTTTTCAAAGGAAAAAAAACTGGTTTAGAAAGTTGTTTACAGTGTCTATTGTAGCACAATAAAGCTCACAAGGTATTGTTAAATTAGAGCAGTACCATCCTTGGAAAAGAATGCTGCTGAGAATTAATGCTGTATTGAAGACCACCTCCCAACAGCTTTCCAGTTCAGAGTGTTCTAAGGACTGATACATTAGTTGCTGTTGGATTCAGAGCAGGAATTCAATTCTACAAGAAACAAGTTTCATTGGAAATGAGTATAAATAGTAGTAGCCAGAACACTCCACTAATACAAAAACTCTACAGAAAACAAAGGATCTGTGCTAATCAAGTTGGGTTGTAGTTTAGTGTTAACAGCAGACCTGCAGAAGTCCCGGAGTCTGAAGATTATTAAGTTCTTTACAGTCAGATGCAGCTATTCATTACCAAAAACAAAAGTCCCTATTCTTCCAACAGCCAGTTTAACTAGCAATTATACAACTATTGTTTTTACTTCAGCTATCTAATTTTCACTAAAACCTGAACTGTAACCTTGTCTCTCTTATCTTCTGCTAATATTAAAAATAGTAGTTATTAAAATCTCAGTACTTTTTTACCTTCACTACTGCATACCAGAGATCTGCTAGTGCAAAAGCTAGCACAGAGATTACTAGCTGTGTGATGTGAAAATTATTAGTCACATATTGTATATTCAAAAGTATTTGCTCGTATCCAAGTGTTTGCTCTGAAGATACAAGGTTTAAGCAACAAAGAAAAAAACGTGGTTTCTGGTTGTTTGAGATTCCCATAGCAGAGTTGTTCAGAGAAGTAACTGGATTAGAACAGGGATCAGGGAGTCCACCGAGCTCCAGTGCTTTAAAAAATACAAACTGCAATTCATTCTCTTTGCTACTGCTCATTTCTAACCCCAGAAGCCACAGGTTTTTATTAGACTGCAAATTTCCCAGCCAGAATTGTGCAAAACATACAAAGTTGTTGTCTCCTGGGCAGCATGAGCTGAAGTCTCCAGAAATGCTACAAGCTTCTTCCAGCCAGCCCGTTACTGAAATGCTACCAAGGCAGTGATAAACCCTATCGAGACTGTCTTTCCCAGAAGAAAAATGCAGATGAAATGAATCCTTCCAAGGAACAGCTGCACTTGAGTTCGTCGCTGCTGATTCACTGAAACTCAGAGGCATTTCCTTGCCAACAGAAGATGGAGGTATAGTATTAAACAGAGAACAATTCCTGGTGTTATATAATTCTTGTAAACTACTACTATGATTTTGAGAACTGTCCAACATGGAATGCACGTGTGTCAGATGAGCTGCTGGCTTTCGATGATCTGGGCCATTGTCACATACTCGTTTCTGGGTAAAATCTTTCTTCATAGTCCTAGAGCACACCAGCACAGCTTTGCTGCTTCACAACTGGCTGGATTTGAAGCGTGACTGACTCTAGGTGCAGCATACAGCAGAAGCAGCACAGCAAGTCACAAGTCAATGGATCTCTATATGGACCTAAAGAGAAAAACTGCAGAAAGTTACTACACTGATACCCCAGTTTCCTGGTTCCCAGTGTATTGAACCAAAAATAATTAAAAATCTTCCACATTAAGAATAACCCAACTATAGAAAGTAATAGTTGTTCCAACAGACAAGTTTCCCTGCAGGCTGCTTGAGCACATCCAGAGGGTAGGAAGTGCTCAAATACCAGCTGCCCTTCTGTAGTTTCAGTTTAATCTGCTACAAGTTCTCTTTTGGTGACAGGCATGAAAGTGAGTCAGCAAATGAGCAGCCAGAGAGATCTGCTGTGTAACAGCAGCGTTTCCCTTAACCAATAAAAACACAGGCTGGGACTGATTAGAGGCTTAACATGAAAGGTTAATATTAAAGTAATCCTCCTGTAAACAGAAGTGCAAGCTGAAATCAGACACAGAGGACTGGAAATCAACAATGTAGGACAAACAGCTTCCCGGAGGGAACTGGTCAGACTGGCTGCGCCAGCACAGTTAGCAGGTATCAGCTGTAGCACAAAGGACGAGCTGGTGGTGTTCCAGGAGAACCATTCTGTACCAACACCGATAACGAGCAAAGACAAGGCTTTTTCAGCTACCAAGGTTACTAGGCTACGTGTGCAACTCCTGGCCATCTGGCTCATTTTCAAGCTTCAGAATTGTAGGGCAAATCCCCAAAATAAAAATAGGAGACGCCACATTTTGATTTCTTCCCATTTCAAATTATCTTTTACAAGTAACAAACTCCCACCAGACTTGTTTTTCAACCCTTGCCCACTGGCCAGATGTCAAAACTTCCATTACAGCTATGTTTACGAGGAGAAAGTGTCCAATTCCTGGCTAGAACAGATGTTTGTAGTGACAGTGCACAGCCTGCTTCTGTTGCAAGTTAAAAGTAAATCTTTCATTTCATCACAAAAACAATGAAACTCCAACCCCACAACAGGTCAAAGCTGTGTTAGAGAGTTCCACGTTCTGCAGAAACAGCCGAGATACAAATTAAACTGAACGATCTTTTTCATGCAATAACATTGCTATTTAAAACTGTCTGCATTTTCCATGCTGCAACTGTTCTTGATTTCAAAAAACCCAATAAACTGATGAAGGAAATTGGTTTTTCGCTTCTTACAAGATGTCAGGACCGTGCTATCAAAGTGCATATATTCACAATTTACTCCCAGCATTTAAGTCAACTATGGCTTAGGAAAAGGAACAGGAAAGTGTCACGTTTGCTGCTAACACGCAGAGCAAACAGCACAGCGGGGCACTCGCAGCTGGCACCGGCAAGGGCAAGGCTCCGGGGCTGCATCCGTGCACAACCCAAGGGACACTGCCCGGGTGACACAAGGCAGGGCACAGCCCCCGCCCGGCGCAGGAACAGGCACTCGTTCAGGCGCGCTCCGCCGTTATTCGGGGCAGCGGCTGCGAACCGCCCCGGGCCCGGCCGGTGACACCGNTGCCGCAGCGCGCGGCTCTGCTCGCTGCGCATGCGCGAGAGGTGGGCGGGGCGTGGCGCGGATGCCGTTGACGCGGGGCTCTTACCGGGCCGCCCTCGCGCGCCGCCGCCCCGCCCCTTGGCCCGGCCCCGCCCTCGGGTGTCGGTGTCGTGTGGGAGCGCGCGGGAATCTCTCGGGAATCTCTCGGGAATCTCTCGGGGTTACGGCCGCGATCATCGAGTCCCGCTCCTGGCCGTGCACAGGGCACTCCCCGAGTCCCGCTATGTGCCTGAGAGCGTTGTCCGGANCGCCCCCGCCCACCTGCAGCCGCACGTTGAGCATCATGGAGGCGACGATGTAGAGGTAGGGGAAGTTGATGCGGAGCTTCCAGGCCAGGTCGAAGAAAATGAGGAGGGTCCTAGTGAGCCCCTTGCAGAANGCCCCACCCTCTTGAGGAAGAGCCTTCTACTGATACCTGGCTTTAGCCGCCCTTGGGTTATTGTGATTCAACCCATTTTGTGAGGGCGTGACCCAGGTGTGCTCTCCAGCCTGCTCAGTGACACCTGCACGGGGCGTGGATGTCGTAGAATCCCAGAATGGTTTGGGTTGGAAGGACCTTTGAGGCCACCCAGTTCCGCCCCCTGCCATGGGCAGGGACACCTTCCACTGTCCCAGGTTGCTCCAACCTGGCCTTGGACACTGCCAGGGCTGAGGCAGCCGCAGCTTCTCTGGGCAGCCTGTGCCGGGGCCTCACCTCTCTCTCATGGGGGAATTTTCTCGTAGCATCTAAGCCCACTCTCATTGTGAAATGTTGATAATGGTTTCTGGGTTTGGGTGCTTTTTACTGTAATATTGTTGTTTACACAGCCATGTGATGAATTCAGTGAGCCAGCTACTGTCACAAGGACACGCTTTGCTTTGCCTTTCAGACCAATTCTTGAGTTACATAATGAATTAAAAATACACTGTTCAGGTCCGGGTTACACACAAGATTTAAAAACATTTTGCAAACGTTTTCTAGGAAGGTCTTCGAGATAAATTACCATCATGACACTTTTCAAGTAGGCAAAAATGTCCCAAAAGACAAACACTTGACCAATATAATTTTTGGACATGGCCCCATTTTTTTTCCCTAGAACTGTTCTTTACAGTTTCTATTCAGTCAGCTTTCAATAACTGAAATGAAACAGAAAAATTAATACATTGATCTAAACTTCTTATAAAATACTAATTTATTGACACAGAATCAAGCTGATGTATAGCAAAAGGAAATTCCAGAACAGGATATTTAGCAGCTTTCCTTTATTAATTGGAAAATAGTGTAGGATACACAAAGGTTAAATCAGGAAGCTGGTTAACTTTGTATTTACCAGTAGATGTCTGCCAGTCTCATTAGTTCTGGCTTGTGTTGCACATTGCAACGGATGTGACACTATCAATTTTAAAATCTTGATTAAGAGTAAATTACTTTCTACACTAAAATAGCCAATATAATTACTAAATTAGGTCATAATAACAAGTTAGCATCAGTATTTATTTTGATCTAATTATTTCATTAAATAGTGAGATTGATAAAACACTCTTTAGCTTTCCAACAAAGAAATTAGCAGATAATGCAATTGAATACCAATTGAAGAGATTTACCAGATTTTGTCATGTGAAGATTTGGAAATTAGCTAATTATTTTGATAGTGAAACTAAACCTCAAAGGCATCCCACACTTCCTCTTTTGATTTCAGCTCTGTCATGGTGGTAAAATCATTTTCAATTTAGCTAAAACACTGATTACTTTAGTACGCAGAAGTCCAAAACTATTGATGTGCAATTTGCAGCTGATGCCTGTAGAGATAATTTTCCATCACTTTAATGCCATCATCTCACTTTTGCTTCTCAACCCTGACTTGTGTTTTTCCATTGCACCAGAGAACATCTTTATGTTTTCTAAACTGTTCATGTTTTATTTCATTTTACCTAAAATTTCTTCTCAGGTATTCAGATATTCCTCTATTCAAAGAAAAAATGTTGTGAGTTAACATTTCTGAGTTGTTACATTTTCAAAACGTCTCCTTAAGCTTTCTCAATGTATATCCATAATACTTAGTAGTTCCTCATAGGTTTATGAAGAAATTCCTTTTCTTGGCTCTGCAGCATGACACAGAACAATCCTTGTCCTTGAGATCAGGTCTCCAGGCCTCTCTCCAAGAACTAATAATGACACAGATAAACTGTGAACAGTGAGTGTGCAAATGAGACAGAGTTTGTGGTTCTTTATGCTTACAGTTCTTTCTTTCTGGTGCCTTTTATGTCCACTGCTATGTAGGCAAAAATTACATTAACTGATTGCAAAAGACTGAATCCAAACAGGCACTTGGAAGAAGGGAAAAGTCAAATATTTTAGATTGAATAAAATGGAAGTTGTTAAAAAAAAAAAAAAGCCAAATAGTTCCAACAAACCCCTTCTTGTGAGTGGGGTTTTTAGGAGTGAAAGGAAACTTGTCATCAGCTGTGGTGGCCTGTCTGCTGCTACCATGCCTTCCTTCCCCAGCAGTGACTTGCCAGGACACTCCAGAGTCCCAGGCACTCCTCAGAGAATTTATTGTCCCTGGTGACAGAAGCACTGAGTTTGTGATGACATCGAGCAGAGAGCCCTCCCTCTCCAAAACCTCTTAGAAACCGACCAGCACAACACGCTGGATTTGCACAACAGGACGTGTGCAAGTTACAGTCACATACCCGGGAGGCCACTGACAACAGGGACAGCTCCTACACAGCTGCAGGGTTATAACAGGGTTGCACACAGAAACACAGCGACATTTAAAAGGCACAACACAGGTATTTTTAATCAGTTTATTAAAGGCTGGATCTCACAATAATTCAAAATACCCAAGTGCCAGCAGTAAGCAGAAATACCCAAAAATACCCAGCTGCATCTCTTGGTAAAACAGAAAGAAGATGGTTGCTATATGTCACTGTTAGCCTGGAGTGTTTTACAAACAGAACAATTTTGTAATTTTTGTATTTCGGAAGTGGGGAATAAATCAAATATCTTATTATGGGAAGTTTTCCTTTTCACCAAAATTGTAACTTAGCAGCTTATCAGTATAAAATCACTGGGGAAAAAAACACTGTCAGTTTTAATACAATTTGTATATTCAATTTATGCTAAAATAAGCTATTTTGTATTTGTTTATTATATCTATTACTCTTATAAGTTCTTCAGAATTTCCATAAATCGTCCCAGCGAGTAATAGATACCAGAATATATCATCACTTTTTGACAATTGTCTTATTTCTGTAATAAATGTGCATTTCTGTTTCAAATGTTGACCATGCTATATGATGAACCCCTGATTTTAATTTCTGGCTTTGATCTAATACGTTATTTGAAGCTGTCTGGTTTTTGTCTTGCTTTCTACTGCAAGAGAAGCTGTTCATGGGATGTGAGTCACAGCTGTGCAGCATGACAAGGGGAAGTAGGCTTCTTCCCATTCCATCTGTTCTCAGACAAACCGACCACAGAAGGTTTGGTCCTTTTTTAGGTCCTAGCTCTGCTGAAGTCCATAAGCTTGTCTGCAAGTCTGGAGCAAAACAAACACTAAATCTTTCTAAGGAAACCAGGGGCCAGATCGCAGCTTGTAGCTTTTGGTTTTATTCATGTGAAAAATGACTGGACAAGGGAAGGCAGCAAAACTAGTAATACCAAATTGGCTTATGTCATGGTTAAACCTTTATATCCCCTTTCTTGATATTTTAATGCTCATTTCTGTGAAATGCTCGATATCAAGATAGGCAGAAGTTGAGGGCACTTCCAGCTTACATGTCTGTGTGTTTCAGCAGTGCCTCACCTCAGGGCATGATGTGGTGCTTATAAAAGGCTTAGTCCCATATTTCTGCTGAGGGAGTTACAGCAATAAAGAACTGAAGAGACACAGAGAGAAGTCTCAGGTCTTTGTTTATAAATATATAATGATGCCTCTATTCCAGAAAGCTCACAGTCATATACAGGGATTACTGTTGTGTAGTCCCATGGCCTTCAACAACAGTTGAAGCACTGTCTGTTACTGCTTGCTAAACCTGAGGGCAGACATCAGTGAATGCAAAGCCTTATGTGGTTTTTGTAACTGAAATTCCTAACAGAGGAGAGATTTATCAGAAGCTACTTAAAAAAAATACAGGACTTGTTTCTGTTTTATACATACACCAGAGAAATCATCTATGCTAGAATCACATTAATGGGATGCATTTATTTTACAATGCTTTATTATTAATGTAAAGATTTATGTACTAACATTCTACTTTCATGCTGCTTTAATCTGTTCTCTCTGATGCAGCAAATGCTGACATTTAAAAGTTGTGGTTCCTTTTTTATTGCTGGCTTTGGTTTCTCTAGAGCAGACTGACTGCTATATTTGAACAGCATACATATCACATGCAAGTACAGGGTTTTTTCAACATTCAGGAAGCTAATCATGCGAAAACTGTTTGCCTGGAATGTCTATCCATTACTTGTGGATTAGAATATTTTCTAACATTAATTTGATGTCATGGTACCTCCCCAAACTCAGTGAAGGTACTCTGAATTTCCTCCACAGCAATAGTGTCACTTTCCCCAATGAAAAATCTGTGGTCCATTAGCTTGACAAGGATATACCAACTGAAGAATTCAATCATCATTAAGCAAAAAACTTGGCATCTCAGGCAACTGTTAGGTGAGAAGTTTTAACTGTCCGAAGAGCTGGAATAAGTACTACTGTCTGGATTTAAAAACGGGGGCAGAGGGGCTCAGAGAGTGACAAGACAGAAAGGTGGATAATATAACAGGTAGAACTGGAGTCCAGGAAGGAATTTTGCATGCCCACTGCTGTCTGACATTGACTTCTTTCTACCAGTTACTATGTACCTAATACTACATCATGAAATAGCTGACTTTTGCCGCAAACTCAAATTAGGGTCAGGCCTTAATTACAATTCTTAAAGACAATTATATCAGCTATTTGAAGATGAAAAAGCATCTGGAGACCCTGTTTTCTCCAGTAAGCTAAGTCTCTCTGTTTTGTGTGAGGTTTGGGGGTTTTTTTCTTCTGATTTTAATAGAAATTATCTAAAGAGAGAAGAGTGCAGTACACTGAAAACCTTATTCCACCCTCTGACACTTCACACCTTTGCTTCATGTAAAATTGGCTTTTGCACTTCAGTCCAAGGCCTGGTTTCCAGTGATTGTGAGTTCCAGTTACAGCTTTTCACCCTAAACCAGTTTTTCCATTATCGTTAAGGACAGAAGGTTCCTTTTGACTCAGCATTGTACGAGCTGTGTCCTGGAGGGAACTGAACAGAGCCACTGTCAGCCGGAGGTGTCATCTGTGAGAAAGACAGCACACCTATGAATCACTGCCAGGTGTTCTTCTGGTTGTTTCCCTGTACAAAATGTATACTGGGCCTTCTCTATTCTCTGTGGCTTCATTGATGAGCTGTCAGTTACACAGCACAGTAATAGCTGGGGATGAAAGATACTACAAAAGTGCAAATAATTATTGTGTCTGTAATGTTGATAGTCTGTGTCATGGTGAGTAGAACTTTCTAGTATTGCATCAGCGTGATTACCCTGCCACTCCCCATCCACAAAGGAGAATAATCCTGCCTCAGTGCCAGCACACACGCAATACACACATTCAGGCAGTATCCCAAACAATCTTAAATAATGATTTCTTTTTGATGTCTAAGAAAAAGGCTCTCAACAACAATTGTAATGGTGAGAGAAGACAAGGTAATAGAGTGTGGAATAATATTAAGACTGATCTAAGCCTCAGCTGTATGATTCATGATTTTATCAGAGGTATGGAAAGATTTATAATGGTTTATTGTCACTGCCACTCATTATTTTCTTCCATCCTGCTCCTCTGAGGTGCATTTGTAACTATTCTGTGTACAACTCAGCACTGCAGTCATATGTATCAAACTAAGAATTCTTCTAATAAGTTGTCTTATTAACTTCTCACTCCTTTGCCCTATGTTTCATCCTATAAGCTTATTTTGTTAAACTAATGTTTCAAAATATTCCGTGTTGCTATCTCTTCTAATTCTCAGGGGAAAATTCATACCTGCAAAGTGTTGAGTATTTGGAGCACAATGTAAGTTATCTTTTTCTCCTTAAAAACAAACACACTGCATACTAGGTAAACCAAAAAAAATACAAAATAAAATAAAAGGTAGCTGAACTCTAGTAATGTTTCAGAATAGAATAATTATCACATCATTTATTTTAAGGAACATACACACAATTGTCTGCCAGGGCAAATAAAGCTACTGTAAGAGAAATATCAGCTACGATTTCAAATGCAAAATTTAAAAAAATTCCAAATGGTGTTTTTGATAATACTTGAGGAAATAAATATTTACAAATTTGTGGAGGAAAATTGTCTAAATATGTTGCCATTATAATAATCTACCCAAACTGTAATATTGTTTTTAAAGACTAACAGTATTTCTCTAGGTATTTTCTAATGTTGTCAATTATATACCAAATTTAGTATAAAGTTGTCAATTTAAAACCTATTTAAACCATGCCCTGTGTTTTAACTTTAGTATTTTTGAGAGCGCAAAACAATTGATCCCAAAACAATAGGGTAGATGAGCACTGAAAAGAACATTTGTAAAAAGATAATGCTTGTCTCATGACAGGATCATAAAACAATTTGTGCTAAAGTGTTTTGTCTGTTACAGCCTTCACCCTTGTCTTTGTGTGCTATTTTGTAATTATATTGTAAATGCTGTTGTACCTCTTTTTGCTAGAAAAAGCTCTAATCATCCCTCTGTTATACACTGGATAAAAAAAGAATCAGTGAAGGAAGAGACAGGTGGTGGGAAATCAGAGGCAGTTTTACACGTCCCTCGAATCTTCCCATGTGCTGGATCTGACATCAGTTAGACACTCGTGGTGCTGCTCTGTTCTTGTGCAGGATCCCAGAGGGCCCAGGGGCTGCTGCAGCAGCCGTGAGCAGCGGTGATCCTGCCCACACCCCTTGGTCCTGCCCACACCTCCCCTCCGCAGCACCCTCCTGCTGGGTACAGAGCGGGTGCCAGGTCATTGGCAGCGGCAAAGGTTGGCTTTAAAGATATTTAGCTTAAGTGACAACTCATTTCAGCTTCCATCTGTGCGAGGGAACACGGACGTACAAGAGTTGCAAAAATAGCCTTTTGGTTCACAGTGATAGGATTTCCTCTCTGATGGGAAATATCTGAGAATTATCTCTGCTCAATGAAAGAAAAATTAAAGGGAGTAACTGTCTTAGAATGCTCTGCCCACTGATGAAGTTGCATTGTGTGGTATCAAAATAATTTAGAAATGTTATGAAATTAAGAGAAGATCAAATCACTGGAAAACCACCCCCGATGGTGGTTTCCCTCATCCTCACTTTGCAGGAGCAGTGTGTGCATGGGTCGTCTCTCCATACTTCCTTCCAAGAACAGATGGCAGTGCAAACAAAGGGAACAGTGCTTCTGTGCATCAGCTCAACCAGGACATGCTCTGGCAAGTAGAACTATTACAAGAACTAATTGTAGAAATTAAGAGTCTTGGGATCATCAGACCCGCTCTGCTTGACTTCTGCTTCACTGTTTCATGGAAATAACTGGTTTGCTTGAGGAAAAAAAGAAACCCAAGGCTCTGTGAGGCCTGACAGCCCCTCTTTGTGCCATCTTGAGAAGACTGGACGTGCACTGATCTGATCTAAAACTTGCCAGCAGAATTAATGTCACACACAGCATATCAGGAGGAGGGAGGATAGTGCGAAGATCCACGGATGAAGGGAAACAATCTGCTTCTGCAGTGGTGGCACAGTGAGAGAGATGGTCCCATGGCACATGCCTGGCTGAGCAAAGTGGGCACCTGGCCACAGCAGCAGAGGGGGAATATTGCGGTGACCTGAGTTACACGTACTCAGTACGTCTGTGGGGTAAACACAACATTAACGTGCTTCAAGAGATGCCAAGAGTGAGGTTGCTGCATGATGGATGCCAGGCGTGATAGACGGGATACATGGTGGTGCCAAAGGCATCTCTGTATTCGAGAGCGACTTGTAAGACACGACAGGGCTGCTGTGGGACAATGCCCAGCCCCTTGCCCCTGACCGGGCTGCGGGCTTGTGCCAGGTGTGCCAACGCTGACATCCCCGCTCAGAACGGCTCCGCCTGAATGCAGCACACACGGATCAAGGGCCAGGGCTGTGCTACTGACCCAGTCCCGGAGCGGAGCCCCGGCCCTCCGCCCGCTCCCGCCCCGAGCCGAGGCACCGCCCGCGACGCGGCCCCGGCGCGGCCCGGCCGGATGTGAGCGCGGCGCCGCTTCCTGCGCCCGCAGTCCGCCCTCTCCCTCCCCGCCTTGGGTGGTGCCGCTGCCTCGTCCCCGCTCCAGGCTCAGGGCGGAGGCGGCCGCGGCTCCCAGCTCTGCTCAGCAGCAGCCCCGATGCAGGCCATCAAGTGTGTGGTGGTGGGCGACGGGTAAGTCCGAGGACCCCTCGGCCGGGCCCGGCGCTGAGCCGCTCTGCCGGCCCGGGGGGATGTCGGGCCGCGGGGCGGGAGCGNGGGGCGTGCAGGGGTCGGCAGGGCCGTGCGCGTCCCTGGGCCGAGTCCCGCATCGCCGTGGGGTTGCTGCTCCCGGTCCGGGGCCGTGCTGGTGACCGAGTGTTCTGCCTCGGTGCGGGCAGGAGCGGCCGCCGTGAATGGGCAGGGTGTGCTGGGCTGTCCGGGCAGGCCGGGCCGCGTCCCTGCACTGCCACTGCTTGCTGGTGCTTTTTCATCACCGAAGTAGTCCAAATGTATTAAAATAATTGCTGTGTTTTTAATTATATGAGAAAATTAATATTGATTTGAGATACTTTTTGTGAAAGTAACAAACTTACTGCCTTTTAAGATCTTGATTTTTGACGTCTGACTTTTGCAGTAAAACTGAATGAAATGGACTGAACTCTGTGTGGATCATAAATGCTTCTGGGCAGGAACTGGTTTTTTGCCTGCAGACACTGGTCTTGTAAGGCTCCTGTCTAAAGGAGACAGGCCCTTGAAATACAAATAGTTAATGATATACTTATCTGTAAAGAGCTGTTACACTTACAGTATCTTAATACAGTATTATTTATATGTGAAACAAGTTGGGGAAGCTTTTTAGAATTAACTCATAAGTTTAGCAGTTGGATTTCAGTGTGAAGAGTGCTGGAATTGAGAAAAGAGTTTGTCTGTTTGGTATTTTTGAATATTCTCCACTATACTATTCCCCTCAGCTCAGAGGGATTCTCTCTCTTACTGGATGTCAGAGCTCAGGGGAGCATCACAGGCCAGCTGGAAAACAAGACTTGTCTTATGCAGTTTGAGTTGTTGTTTTTTTTCCTTTAGGAGAAACAAAAATCCCAGTGTAGACTGAGCATAATTGGTATCACAGCAAACTTCTGTAGATTACAGAGGAGTGAAGTGTAGATAAATGGAGTCACCACAGTGGTCTGTAATTTCACATGGTGCCTTAATTTTCAAGTTATTTGTATTTGTGTGTGGGGGGGTGTTGATTTGTTTTTAATGATGCAGAATCTTTAAAAAGGCAGTTAAGTATGGCTGAAAGATATGCCTTACAGTGTGCCAAATTTGTTTTGACTTGCTGTGTAAGATTCGGAGTGATATGAAAAGTGGTATCTCAATAAATCATTGTTATAGTAGTGTAATTCTGTGATACCAGATAGGATAACTGCAGACTGCTCTTTTGGTTATATTGAATTTAAACTCAAAAAAATTGCTTTTCTACTATAAATATATATCTATTTTTAAAAATTTATCTGAACTCTGTATTTACAATGCTGTAAATAAATGTGATGCATCATATTTGGGTGGGGAAAAGGCTCAGTCTACTTCCTCCTCTAGAAGTCAGAACTCAGCACAAACCAGCTGTATAATGTTCAGTAACTCATTCAACAGAACAGTTCTTTGGGTCATTTGCTTTGTAAACCATCCCTCTTCCTAGCATTTTTGTTTTTCTTTGTCTTGGAAATGTAGGTGGTGTAGTTCTACCTGACTTTTGTACATAGGTGTGAACAAAATACAGTCGTTTAATTTCTTTTCCTTCCTCTTTAGTTAGAAACAAATCTTTCTTAAAGTTCTTTTCAGTTATTGAAAAGTTGTTGCTCATTTGTGGTAGCTTTGTTGCATTCTCTGTTCACTGTTTTCTTAAAATGTATTTAACTATTTGTGTTCCTTTGTGCTGTTGCTGCTTCAAGAGCAGCATTGCAGGTATTCTAGGAAATGTCGTGTTTGGCTTAGATAAGGCCAAAGTTTTAGTGTTCCTGTAAATGCAGGTTAAAGATTTGCTTATGTAATACAAAACATCTCCACAAAGATCTGCTAGGAACAAAAATAAACAAAGCTTTAGAAGTACCTGTGGTCATTTAAAAATTTGTTGATGAGTAGGCTGTTTTGTTCTTAGAGTTTTGACTACTGTATGTTTAGACAACTGCACTAGAAAAGTGTGGCATGTGTGCTAGTTTGGGCTATCATATTTTCTTCTTGTTTTTTTTATTTCGCTGGGGGGATTGTATGGGGGAAAATAAATGACAACTGTTGCTTTGAGCTGTCATGATAGAGAACAGGAAGAATGTGCAGATGAAGAGCAGTCGCTGGAGTAACTGCAGGAATTGCTGTTGATTGACACTTGAGAAGAAGCATTGGTGGAAGTTATTTTTAGCAGCTTTTGTTTTCACTCCAAAAAGGCAGCTGTTGAGTGGTACAAAATCTCCAGTGATATTGTGTGATGTTAGAAGTTCTGTGTTTTGGAGAAATTACCAATTATTAGATGCCACAGAAGTTGTCGCACTTCACGCTCTTTTGTAGGCATCTTTTAATTGTGGCAATACTGTAAGAGCAGTAATTTAGGAGTCCTTGTTTGGAATTCTGCTTGATCCAAGGCCTTGTCTGCTGAAGCTGTGCTTTTTTTCTGTGTATTTGCTTTGATGGCTCCGGGAGAAGGGCAGGGCATGTGTAGGGGAATTGGCTTCTTACTGAGTGTAGTGCAGTGTTTATGTGAGACACTGAACACCTCAGATCCCTCCCGTGCCATCTGGAGAAAGTGCAGTGACTTGAAATTTGGTAACTTGTGTTACTGAAAAAGTTATTTAAAAAGTAATTGTTCTGTAAGTCCTGAAGAGCGTATTTGGGAGAGGGTGTGGTGCAGTGAGTAATAGAGCTTATCTGAGAGCCTTATGTAGCTAAACCTCCTATAGCAGCTGTACTGAACTCTTGATCTGAGGATGGTACTAGGGAAATCTCAGCTACTCCAATGTCTGACCAAAGACCTGGGCTGTTGGGCATCGTGTCTGCCGGAGAGTTTGGTCATGTGCATCAGACAAAGAAAGAAATGGCACAAGCAAAGCCTTTTATGGAGGTTGCCACCTATTTGCAGGTAAAACATGGCTCCAAGGAGCTCTACTACAGTGGGGAAATTTCATAAAACTTGTTAGCATAACTAAAGAGAAGATATGTTTTGTTTTTAGGAATTAATACATATGTGGTTATATAAATACATTGATTCCTGCGTGCTACTTGGAATAAAAAAGGGACTCAGTGCTGTCTTTTGTTAAGGTAGTTTTGTTAAGCATTTAAAGCTGGATTTCTGTAGGCCATGTTTTTAATGACAGTCAAATGTTGCTAGTTTCATTTATGTAATAGTGGGTGGACAGAGCTGTGATTAAGTAGTTGCTAGAAATCTTATGACTAATCTTGGTGTTATTTTAGATTCTTAGTCTCAGCCTTAATGTACAAGGATTTAAACTTTGCCAAACAGTTGGAATTCTCTTTAGGGGAGTTGCTTTATTACAGAAATCAACTAGTCTAAAAAAGTTGATAAAGCACTTAGAGGATGTACTTTATAAAGGTAGGCATTAGTGTTTATTTTTAAGACTGGTGACCATAATGATCTGATTCATGTGGCATTGAGCCAAAAGGCAAGGAAAGCAGGAAGCCTGTATGGAGTAAGTCTGAAATGGGGTTGTAGAACATGTTTTTTCTTGTTTAAATGATTCTGGCTGATTGGAGCTGCAGAAACTACACTACAGGCATTTCTAAGCTTAAAATGAAATCTCTCACCACCTTCCTGTGCTGTGTTGATTAGCCAGAGCAGACTCGGGAGTTTCAGTGAAAGGTGGGCAAAGAAACCTGGATGCATAGAACAGTTCTTGATCTGCTGCTGAAAATGCTGAGTGCAACATGAATTTGATGGAAGCTCCAGTTACCTTTAATGACCTTACTGGAAACTGAAGAGTCAGCCCAGACAGGTTCCAGAACGTGTCTCTGCGCCTCGAGAGATTTCCCAAAGCATTTGGCTGTTGCTCTGCCCAGGATCCTGAAGGTTTTCCCACCTGTCCTTTGTGAGCTGGCCCAGCACAGCCGGCTGTGTGGTGTTGGAGAGCAACTCAGCAGCACATCCAAACTGATCTAACTCATCAGCAGGCAGCTAAAATAGCAAGTTGTCCTTATGGGGGAGGAATAACTTTCCTTAACTCCTTGTTCTGGCTTGTTAGAGTGTTAGTTCAGGATCTAAGATGGGATCTCCTCTTTTGACAGCTGTTAAACAGGTATCTGTGTGGTGAACTGCTCCTTGATTGTTTCCCACACAGTTCTTTTTTAAAGGTAAATCCATCTACTTTTGAGCACAAGTATATCTCAGACCTTTTACAAGGGAATGTTCAGAGATTGTACTTAATGAGAACAGAATTAAATGCCTCCTTTCATGATGCTATTATAGCTTGGTAAAAAGAGTGTGTGCTGAAAGGAAAAAACCCTCAGACTGTGTGAGGAGCTGGTGTCTTAGAAGCAGGTGTGAAAAGCAGAGTGGAAAACTGCATGGCATGATCAGGGTTGCAAGCAGATAGGGTGTTATGCCAGGTATTGGCTCAGAAAGGTAAAGCAAATTACAGTTAAAAATGGGTGTAGGGGACAAAATCTCAGGTAGTTTTGCACACTGAAGCGTCTCTTTTATAGCTCAGGCATTTCAGGTGGTATCAGAAACTGCTATCAAATACCTTCTTGGGCTAATGCAGTGAGGAACTGCTTGAAGTTGAATAGAGAGACTTTAGTTAGAGATTGAGCTGTGACTTAGGGATATGACAAAGCTTAGATTCGCTTGTGAAAGATTTAGTTCATGAGGCTTGTGAGTCAAACCTCATAGTAATGGCACGATCATACTTGTAGGTGCAGCAAGGTATCAAAGTTGCTGCTGACTGGCTTTGAGCAAATCGCTGTGGTGATAAAACATCTGCAAGACAATGCAGTTTTCCCTGCCCAGGAGCAGGAAGGGGGATTGGGCTCTGGGGCTGTCTGGCAGCATTGCCTCGGAGGAACCAACTCACCACTGGAATCTCTCACACAGTCAAAGGATTGTGCACTGCAAGTGGGAAGCCTGCAAGGGAACCAGTCTGCAGTGTCACAAGCACTCTTTGCAGACGCTATTTTAAGAAAGAAATAAGACCCAATTTCAAGTTTTCCAGCACTTAATTGAAACTGTAACAAAAAGTGAATGCTGTCCTTAATCAAATGTTTGACTCCAGATAAGATGTGGGGAGGAGGGTGGAGAGGGAAGGAGCTGGCTGCCAGAGTTTTGAAAGAATCCTGGAACAGAGCCTTGTCCTGCCCTCATTCGAGGCTCTTGTGAATTAGATCAGTAGGAAGAGGTTTGGTGTTCCAAGTTTTCCAACACTGGAATGTAATTTATCTGTAAATCAGTTAATGAAATGTTTGAATAGTGGGTGAACACATGTGGGGAGTTGCTTTGCAACTTTTTTTTTAGCAGTAAATAATATGAGAGTTATCATTTGTACTCATTCATTAAATACTCAAAAGTAATGATGTGTTGAGAAATTATATTTTTCAAGCTTTAACTTCACTTATATGCAAGTATACATTTTTCTGGAAAGGACAACAGTTTTGGAATTGTATAAGAGTGTCTGGAAATACTTCTCAGGTTTTTTTGATTTCAGAGAGTTGGGAGAAGGCCATCTTTCTGAGTATTCAGTCAGGTGACTAGGAGATGTTAGTAGTCCAGTTAATACATGTGGATTTGTTAGGGGTTTTTTGACTAAAAATGAGCAAAATTTGGTAATTTATCGCTTCACAAAATAGATGATTATACTAGGGGTGTTTTCATTGCCAGTAATTTTAAAGCTGCAGTCTGTCAGCGCTGTTTTCCTGCACAGTAGTGACTGGAGATGTTCAGTTGTCCTCAGGTGTCTGGATGTAATTAGTCTTCTTCCCCCTACAAGGTATATTATTTCTTGTTATTCAAGATGAATGTGTTTTACATATGAACTTTCTCTTTTTGCAGTGCTGTAGGTAAAACATGCCTACTCATCAGTTACACAACCAATGCATTTCCTGGAGAGTATATACCCACGGTGTAAGTACTTATAAAATCCAAAGAACTCATTTCTGTCAGCTTCTCAATGCCTGCTGCCATTCCAGATTCCTTACCTGAATTGTTTGAATTGGCTGCAAGCACCCCTCAGGTGTGTGTAAGGAACACTTTGAACTTTAGCTGTAGCACAGTCACACCAGTGCTTGCTGATGGTCCCTCAGTTTTGGCGCTCTGTGCCCTCTGGACATAGCAGATTAGGGACTAACATTTGCTAACATTTGACCAGATGTTGTTCTCTTCCAAAATAGTGTGTTTCTGTCTCTAATGTCATTCATAATAAGCCATCCCAAGGCTGAACAGCTTGTAAAACATTATATCATAGTCAGAAATAGTTGTCTTACATGGCTGGTGATTTTTTGTTTATTTGTTCCTTCCACTTTTTGTGCTACTGCCAATCCTGTGCTAAGCCAGCCACGGCTCTTCAGCTCCTCAGGCGAGACTGTGGAGACTCATTTATTCTGGTGCTTCCCTTTTTCTTTCACATAAGGACTTGTCAGTATTAGTGCAGTTCTCTTTTCCAGGGCCTGTTGGTTGTGTTTTATACATATGAAGCTTCTTTGCCCTTTTCAGATGTCTCTGTATTTTCATCTGGTTATGGTGCTCTCTGAAGTATTGATGAGCTTTTCAGACAACAAAATACATTCTAATAAGGTTTACAGATGAATTTTGTTACCCGTCCAAGGCCTTGTTGCCTTAGTTACTGCTGTTTCCTTTTTTTTTTGTCTTAAATTCGAGTTTTTGCATTACAGTGTCTTGTGTTCCCAGTGAACTTGGTTTTTTGAACTTGACTTAATGAGTCATTAAAACATTTGCAGTGACGAGATAAAAACGATGCCTCCACTGGCCCTTGGTTATGAGCTTTGATATTTCATTGGAGGGGGTTTTGATTAGCAGGATTAATTAGCTTTTTTCTTACCTACTGTTGCCATTAAGGATTCCTTGGTTGTTGCTCCTGTATCTTCTGTTCTAAATCTCACACCATGAGACAGATTAACTTGGTGAATGTCCCACTAAGACTGGAAAGTGCTTGCTAAGTACGTCACCTGCTTTCCTGTACTCACTGGGATTAACACTTCCTTTGGAAGAGGCATGACAGAGATCACTTCTGCTCAGACTGGACCAAGTCTGTCGTGTATAGTTCTTTATTCCATTACCCAATATCACGCTTGTTATTGAAAGAACAACTTTACTGTCTCTGGGGAGCTGATGGATGCAATGAACATGTTCCTTTCCCCAGTTTTCCCAGTTCTTTCCTCTGTGAGGGAAAAATCTTTGGGTGCCTTATTTTACTGCAAGCTAATGCAACTAACTCTCTCTTTATTTTTAGTTTTGACAACTACTCTGCCAATGTAATGGTTGATGGAAAACCGGTCAACCTGGGTTTGTGGGACACAGCTGGTCAAGAGGACTATGACAGACTACGTCCACTCTCCTACCCGCAAACAGTAAGAGCTGCAGGGTGAAACCAGGAGCAGTCTCTACAGCTTTGTCTAACAGAAAGCATTTTTCTTTTTGAACATAAGGCCAACATTGTCACACCTGGAGTTGTATTTATTAGTAACAATGATCCTCTTTCATTTCATGTGCTGTAGCTGTAATTTATAATCTCTGGGGTGTGTGCAGTTGTAAAAAAGTTAAAATTTGCATGCCCTGTGTATTTGTGTGCACGAATACACTTGTATTTGTACTTGTTGGGTTTTGTGTAGTTGCAGCCTCAGAATTGTCTAGAATGCTTGATTTAAAATAAAACACCTACCCCTAAACTATCTCAGAGAATCTTGGTGAGTAGTCCTATCAGCTAGTCCATTGATTTTGAGGTTAGCATGCCTGCCAAGGGGAGGGTTTGTTTTTGGTTTTAGGCGATGTTTGGCTGCAACCTGACACTGTCACTGCTAAGCACTTGATATTGTTTAGTCTGTGTGAAGATGTTCTACATGTGAAAGAGGCAGCACTGAATGAAGAGATTATTGATATTGACAGAGGCTGTGGTGTCCCAGCTTTCCAATGTCCTTGAGCCCGTGGTTATTTTATTGCTTGCTGTAGTTTGTGCTATGACATCGATACAAATGTGCTTCTGTCCTCCCTGTGTGCAACTGGTAAAGTCCTGCCTGCATCCTGCATCTTTCCATGTTCAAGGAAAACACTGAAGTGATCTACTACTTCTTTCCAGTGTGACTTCAGCTATAGTTAATCTTTGTAGAGGTGGTTTTGTAATCTGTTTAGAGCAATGGCTTGTACCTGATGGAGCTGTAAGTAAAGGAAGGGTAATTTGCAGGGCTTTTTTGGCACTGATTACTCTTGCTGTTGACTGTCAAATGTATGTTAAATCCTAATAATGTAAAATGCAAAGTTGTTTCACTCTACAGCATAACTGCTCTCTTGAATAATATGAATCTTCCTTAAGGAACTGGTGCTATTTTCAGTAATCTGTCCTAAACTGACAATTTTTCTTAATTCACTGGTCACTAACTTAGAGTCATTAGGCTTCCCCATCAGTTATGATACACAAGATTGATATGAATTTGCCAGTTGTAGACAACTGTAGTTCAAATGTCAGAAATACCTGTCTATTTTAGAAGGAGAGATAATTGAAAGCTGGTTTTCTCTAATACTTAGATATTTATAGGATACTTAAAACTTCAGTTTTGCTTAACATCATAAAAATACTTCCAAAAAAGTAGAAGAAGGTATGATGAAAGATATTTAGTAGGGACAGAGTGTCTGTGACGAAGGGACAGAATGCACATGCATGTCTTCAGCCTGCTAAAAGAATTGTGGCTTTCTGGTAGACTGCAAAAGAATTCCATGTCTAAGCATCTTAGGGAAAAAGTGTTGTCGGTGCAAGGATGTGTAACTGTGCAGTACAGGTTTGGTGTACTTCCAGTTATTTGGATTGGTTTTTTGCAGCAGTAAATGAACTAGGGTGGTAAGTCTTGAAATTCTTGTGAAGAAGTCTTCTGATTTCAGACTTGCACAGTATCAAAGGTTCATCACCCCCACAAAACTAACTAAAGCACAGAGGAAGAGAACAGTGGTGCTGATGAAACCTGACTTTTTTTAGGGTCTGTGTTCAGCCTCCCTTTTCCTTCACTATGCTATTTAAAACTCAGCTCTTGCATGTTCTTGTGGCCCTCCTTTCCATTTGTGCACCTGAAGGATGTTGTGGGCAAGGTGAAAGCAGCAGGTGTTGGTTACTTGGGCAGTCTGTGCTGGGATCTACCACCCAGCAGTTAACAGCTGTTAACTTCACAGTGAGGGCTTGGCATTAATTTGTATCTTTTTCTCCTTATTAATATTTTTATATTATTCCTTAAAATATACAGGAATTTAATATCTTCTCCTTAATGCATTTGAAATCTACTACTATTTCCAAATATTTGGGGAAGGAAAAAGTTGGGACAGAAAAGGTGGTCATGTCTGTTTCCTCAGGAGACCAAACCAAAGAGAAGTTTTTAGTTGGGTGCTTTTCAGGAGAGGTTTCATCTTGCAGGTTTCCCCTGACAGTGCAGAACTGGTTTCTGGGGAAGGCTGGTGTTTGCTCTGGGTGCAGTTGGTTGTGCTGAATTACAGGGCAGCGTCTCTCTTAAGAAGAAAATCCTCCTTGAGAGTATCTGTGAGCAGAAATTACTGACTGAAAACATTTGCCCTTAAATCCATTTGAGGAGTAACTTTATCTCCTACTGTTATTAGGTTGGAGGAACCAATGGTAAGAATATATCTTCCAGTCTGACAGATCAACCTATTGCCGTATGTAAAACTTTAAATAAACTTCAGTTCCAAGTTCTGTCATCTTGTCTTGCCTATGATAGTGATAAATTGGCCCCTATTTTTTGAACAAATAACTTCCCTTGGAACTATCAAATTGCTAGATCTGAGAACTCTGTTACTAAATTTATATGAGTTGCTAAGATTAAATATTTTCTTGAAAACAAATAGCTTTTCCTACTCGTGTGCAAGATACCTGAGATCTTCCAGTAATTCCTTGTGGTTACACAAAATCTTTTGGTCTCTGGAGCTAGTGGAGGAGAGAGTCTCCTCAAGTGCAGCCCTTGAGTCCCCACAAACCTGCAGAATTGGAAAACAGAAGTAGTGGCCATAGTATCACGTTATTTGATGTTGTTTCTTTCTTCTTCTGGGACGCTGCTATGGAAACTTGTCGGGGTGATGCATGAACAACTGGGTTGCAAGTGCTTAGCAGTGAGATGTCAGCTGCTGACCTAACAAAATGCCTTGAAATGCAGCACAATCAACTAACACTCTGCAATGCCTGATTCTGTAGCACGTTTGATACTGGAATAAGTACGGATGCAGAGGTAGGTTGGGGAAAGTTTGGCTTGTTTGGGAGACACCTACCGAGTTTTGGGTCATACAGCAAGTTTACATCAACACAGAGGAAATGAGTGTTGGGGTTGTTCTGAATGCCTGCAGACCTGGAGCGTGTCATCTGCGAAACCTGAATTGTGTCCTGTGGTTACTATAAACACGTGCTCTGAAATGTTTTTTACCTGCTCTTACTCAGAATCTTTTGCCTTCAGTTGAAAAGCAAGATGTGCAAGATCCCTAAAAAATACCCATTTTTCTTTATGCTTTCTCATTATGTAGAAAGGAAAGGGAGGAGCTTTGAGATTTTTAATGCCCTTTTCAATCCTAATTTGGTTATAGAGAAATTCTAAAATCTTTTTTTTACTGGCATTCAGTAGGAGTGAAGTTTTATAAGAAGTTCAACAAGCTACTTCTGATTTGGGTATGGAAGCAATAATTGTAGAAATTCTTGTGTGAATTTTTTTAAAATTCCATACCATTGAAATTGGCCTTTGCAATTTAAGACTACTTTAAAGTTGTGTATTAATAGTTAACACTTTGCAACATCTTATGCTGATGAGGTCAGTAAAGAAGAAATGGCATTTAGAGAAAAAAACCCTTGAAAGGCAATGGTATTAGTGTCCTAGTTGCTGGCTACTGCAATAGCTGATCATAAATGTGACTGCAATCTATTTGTTATTTGTTTCCCTCTTTCTCTCTGGCTGCTTGCAGCTGTCTGGGAATTGATTTCCCACTGGGAAAGCTACCTCTGATTGTCATTTGCAACTGTATAGCTGAGCTTGCCTTTTGCAAGTCTGGTAGGGCTGGCAGTGTCATGGAGGTATGGAGGTACTGGTGGTATTGGCCTGTTCATGACACCCTGCAGTGCTTCCTCTCTTGGGCTGACCTCTGTCAATTTGTTTTGTAGGATGTCTTCTTAATCTGCTTTTCCCTCGTGAGCCCGGCTTCCTTTGAAAATGTCCGTGCTAAGGTAAGGACAAGCTGGTACTGTTTTATATCTGAATGTTCATCATACTGTTCACTTTACAGCAGAGCTTGGAAAATATTAGGTGCTTTTTTTAAATTGTTTTTCCCACAAGCCCCATGAAATGCAGTTTGAAAAAGCAGAAATCCATTTGCCTAACTTCTGAGTCATGGAAGTTCAGGGCACAAGACACACTTAAGTACGAATTGTTCCTTGATGCATTGGTAACAGTAATTTAGGTGTTCAGCCAGCAAGGTGCTGAGATCACAATCAGGAGCTTTCCTTTTAGTATAGTTTGAAACAAACAAGTTTTAAAACAAATGCTTGTAAAAATTGGGTTGCACTTGTTCCTTCCATCAGCCATCCTTCTGCACGTGCTCTGTGACTGTGGGAGTATTCCATGTCCTGACAACTCCACTGCACAAGGAGCTGTCTCCATGGGGAAGGGGGGGTCAGGGCTCTTCTGGTGTGTGAGGAAAATACATCCCTTAATGGGCTACATTTTTAAATGGAAATAACTGTTGGCTTCATTAACAGTGATGTGCCTTTTTCTAATCCTGCCCTGATGGGATCTGTGTCCTCCTTCTACTCCTACTGACTGACTGACCAAAAGTGAAGGCCTGGGAGCCTTCTGGTGTAATGTTCAGGGCCTTCAGGGAACTCTGCCCCCACACAAGAAACACCATTTTTAATTTGTCTTTTGCAGTGGTATCCTGAGGTGCGGCACCACTGTCCCAACACTCCCATCATTCTCGTGGGCACCAAACTCGATCTTCGGGATGACAAGGACACAATTGAGAAGCTGAAGGAGAAGAAGCTGACTCCCATCACCTACCCACAGGGCCTTGCCATGGCAAAAGAGATCGGTATGGCAGCAGCAGGGTTATTGTTGGCTGGATCTAGGCTGTGTTTGTGGGAGACCTTGCACCTTAATTAAATGGAATGCCTGGCTTTTGTTGTGGAGCCAGCTGGGAGCAGTGCTGCTGGAGCTGTGCAGAGCTGCTCTGTAACTGTGTCTCTGCTTCCCCCAGGCGCAGTGAAATATCTCGAATGCTCAGCACTTACGCAGCGAGGCCTCAAGACAGTGTTTGATGAAGCCATCCGAGCAGTGCTGTGCCCCCCTCCTGTAAAGAAGAGGAAGAGAAAATGTCTGCTGCTGTAAACGTCACCCTCCCCCACCCCATCAACCCTGTGCTTTGCTCAAACAATGGAGCATTCACATGCCAATTTCTTCTGTTATAAATTAGTTCTCTTCCATCAATTCTTGAATCAGTTGACAATTTGATGGTTTCATTTGTTAAAAGTATGATTCTTACCTTGCATCCTTCTAAGAGCAAACTGAAAAGACACACCTATGTAAAGCCTTATTTTTAAAATCCTCTTCTTGCTCAATTAAGTGTTGCCAAACTATCTGCTGAACTAAGTCGTATTGTTGTGCTACAAACACTAAACTGTTTTTTAAAGATTCTTCTTAAAATGACTCTAATTTCTGGTAGGAAATGCAAAATCTCTTTCTAGTTTTTCACAGTAAGTAACAGTACGGGGGAATTAGCAGAACACTGCGCTCTAATGTTTTATTCCGAACTGTTTTCCCAGCGCAGCCGTTGCCTGGTGGTGCATCCAGCACCTATCTCAGGCAATGACTGACACCCCTGAGTCACAGTGTAAATGCTTTATCGTTGGTAAGGGCTTGGTTGCAATCTAGTTCTTGCTGCTGTGATTGAAAAAGTAACTATTCTTACTGAAGTGTATCTAGTCCTTTTGACAGCATTGTATTGTGATGAATAAATGGAATATTGGGTTGGATCATGAGATAGTGCCAGACAGTATTTTGACACTGTACAGCTGACTTACACTACACTGCCAGAGTAGCTCAGCAAGCATTTTCCCAGAGGTGCAGTGATGGAGAGAGGTTGGTGTTCATGGGTAAATTCCTTTGAATTTCAAGTAGGGCATTGATGTAGGTACAATTCTGAATCAGTCATTCCCACTGTTATGTAGTAAATGCTTTTCTTGTAGAATCTCTTCTTACTGAGCAATATAACTTGTATTTTAAAACCTGATTGATAGAAGTTAGCTTTTTTTTTCTTCTTCTTTTAGAGTAGAATGTTCAAGCATATCCTCATTTTCCTGTTATTTCTGACCCAGTAAGTTATGCTTTCTGAGGAGCTTTTAGTCTATTAACTAGGTGTAAAAATCATGTGAAGCAGCTTTACACATTTTAGTAATTTTTATATTTTAAACCTCGTAACTGACAAACCTTTCAACCATCACTATCTCCAAGGTCCCCCCACTGTAACATGACTAATGCAGCCAAGTGTTCTTTCTGTCACTCCATGTGCAGCATCGATTGCGTAACAGTAACTTGGGTCTGTGAGGTTCTGTAATTAGTGCTAATGTTCTGTACCTTCCAAACTGGCAGGAATATAATGGTGAATTACACCCTTTCAACCACTAAAGCAAAATTTAAAAATAAAAGTTGCAAAATCGTGAAGTTTTTACATTGATCTTTTGCTAATGCAATTGGCAGTATGTTTTGCATGTATGACTTAATAAATCCTTGAATCACAAGTGTGGTAATGTTTGAGTTTCTGAGTCTCATTCCTGTGCCACTCTGAGCACACATTCTTGTTCCATGCCAGCAGCCCTGTGTGCCTGAGTCTCCTCAGGGACAGTGTGCAAAGCCCAGGCTGGCAGTGGTGCTCTGAGAACCCAAACTAAACCCAGCACCTGGCAACAGCTCTGCAGAGGCCCTGCTCTCTCAGTGCAGTTGTTACACTGCTGCTGCTGCTTGTGCAGTGGGTTAAAGCTGCCGACAGTGGGGGGCAGGTTCTCTGTTCCACTCCCCTCTACACAAACAGAAATGCTTTTCCTCTGCACAGGTCACAGTTTGTGCTTAAATGCCCCACATTCCAGGCTTTTATTTTAAAGCCCTGCTCTGTATGTTGCCTCCCCTCCTCCAGAAGAGCTGGGGCCCTGGGACCCCAGAGGCCTGGAAAGCAGCATGGTCCCTGCCTGACCTCTTTGCTCTGCCAGCCAGCACTGGTACCTGCCATTGCACAGGAGCCAAGGTTTAATTCTGCATTTAATTTTGTCTCCATATTGAGTATCACAGCAGGAACAGCCACACAATTAATTCTCAACCACATCATATTTTACTTACATCAATTTCTTTTACATTAATGCTGCTGAGCCTTAAAAAGGAAAAAAATTAAAATAGTTACACACTAGAAACAAGGAATACACTTTTTAAAAATAGTTACAACTAGTTACACATTCTTGGCAGAATCAGAGTGGTGCTCAGTAGCTGGAGCTAGAGCTGGTGACCAGCATGATGCCAGGGCCTGTACGGTATTTTTTTTCCTTCTCATTAAGTAGTTTTAGTTTCAAATCAATAAAAGCAGTGATGTAGATCAACACATACAAAAGACAGGTAGATTAAAGAATATTGCACATGAATATCCAAGCAGCATTTAACCACAACAAGGCCTCCCCCACAACCCCGGGATCCCAGCACAATCTGTAAGAAAAAATAGTGCAATCACTGAGCCTGGCCCAGCCCCGCCCGGGCCGGGCTCACTCCCCCTGCAGCTCGGAGCTGCAGCGCCGCCTTCCCTGCAGCCCCTCGGCTCTGCCACGGCCACGACGTGTGGCCACATGGTTCTCACACACATTCACTTTGGTCAAGCGTTCAGCTGCTGCGCCAGCACACACAGGCTCGGCTGGAGCTTCTCAATCTGACCCGTTCTGGAAAAGCCCAGCCTTCAGCACAGAGACACCGTCTGTGCTTTTACAGCACAACAGTCCCCGAGGTCACTTAAGAGGCACGGGCACTAAGACCCTTGTTCATTTTATGCAATGTGAGAAGAGTACTGAAATCCACTTAGGCATGAAAGTGGAATGTGTCCTGAATACCTGAAACTTGCAAAAAAGCCTCCCAGGTCGTCCTTGAGCTGTGGTTATACTGCACTGGGGTTGTATTCTCGCGTTTGACAAGACAGACACGATCCACGTTCCTGAGACAAACTGTTCAGAGCTTTGAGCACAACATCTGGCATGTGGTCTGTGATCATCTTGGGACTTATTAAAATGCTGCTGAAGACGGTTTCGTTTGACCATCTTGCCATATATTTAATATCTGAAGAACACAACCTAGGGAAAAAAACACACCACAAATACAATGGTTCTGTCAGAAATGGAACAGGCAACATGGAGACTCTGGATATGGCTCAGGTAGGAACTGGAACCCTCTCACAGCAGCGGGTGGGATCCCAGAGAGCTGCAGCTCTGCCCTACAGCAAACAGCTGGAATTGCTGCCATGAAATGTCCCAGAGGGCAGAACTGCACCAAATTACACTGTGCTTTAACAGGGTAAGAAGCCATCAAAAATTCAAATAATCCTGCTCCTAAAACCACTGAATACAGTCTGAGCAAGGAGGGGGAGGGCATTAAACACTGCACACTCGTGTGGTAAATCTCAAATTTAGGGAACAAGACGCAGTGGTATCAATAGGAGACCAGGCAATGTATTTAATGCTGCACAAAGGATACACCATTCTTTAATATTAAATCCCAAATACATGATGGGGGCTCTTGTGTACTAGGCCTACTTAAAAAAATTCGCATTATGAACTGCTGTGCTGTGGAGTAAAAGATAGAAAAGAAATTAACTCAATAAAGTAGAAGAGCAGCCATTGGGAAAACCTGTCCAGGTCAGAGGTGTTCAAGTATTGTAAAACCAGTATTAAAATTGTTAGAAATTAAAGATGTGAAGTTTAAACAAAACACTGATCTTCTGAATGGAAGGAAACAAGTGAATTTCTTCTCCAGTCATTACCTTTCCTCTTTGTAAGGGACAATTTCTCTTTTCTTTGGTAAGATAGTCTTACACAAGTTAGAAATGCTCTTATTTCTGTTTCAGAACATTAGAGGATATCAGAGCCTGCCTGGTTTATGGGCTGTTTCAAGTTGCTTTGTCTAAAAAAACCCAACATCGACAAAAAAAACACACAAAAAAACCCCTGAACACGCCATTGCCCTGACAAAGCCACAATTCTCACACTTCCAGCAGTTTCAGCTTTCTGGTGTCTTTGTCCCAGCTTCCTGCATCCACAGAAAAGCAGCAAGTGACAGAAAAAACTACAGATTATGTGGGCACATTGGGGCAACTGCAGGTCTCCTGCCTCGCTGGGTCAGCAGTACAGGCAGTATTGCACCTCTTTCTAATCACCAACATGCATGGGACTGCTCAGTAATAAGGTATTTTGTTACCACTTCACCACTACCAGGACACACTGCAGATCTGGAAGCTCAACTTGCCAGTCCTGGTGTTTGAAGTCCTCACTTCAGCAGCTGCAATAAATGGGCGGGATAAGGCATAAAGAGAACAGTGTCCAGGGCTTGCAGTGAAACAGAAAGAAGCTGTGAGGCACAGAATAGAAACTGAAAACTGGGTAATGTGCAATAACCAAAACTGGGTATTCGAGATGCAGGTAAGCCACAGAGCTGGAAATGTGTACTTCAAAAGGGACAAGGAGCTGTAAGTAGACTTCAGGGAGACAGGAGAGTGGAAGGAATTCATCATTCCACTTACCTCCTAGAGCTGCATTCTTCAACAATGTGGATAATCTTTCCAGGCAGATACAGATGAGGATACTGAGGGGGTGAATTCAAGTGTGGCTCCTCCTCAAGGGCGTTATACGAAGGCGACCGATGAACCATTAAACTCTCCTCGGCCAGGAGGGGCTGGGTCAGGGCATCCTGGTTCCTTCCATCCAGCTCTGTTGGGAAGTCATCGGGATCTCCTCCAAACACCTCGTACCAACACCCCCGCAGCAAAATCTGGTACTGAAATCAGAGAGAAGAACAGTCCAGTTGAGGTTTGGCATCTCTTCAAGTAACTTATTCTAGTTGTGTGCTTGCACACACACTTCATCTGAAATTATAATTAAAAGATCAAAGATTACTTTATGCACATGCTCCCCAAACTTTGTTTGATAATTCCTGAATTTTCCCCACAGTAACATTCATTTCAACAGTATAGATCCTAAGCCTTCAGTAATACTACAGAAAACACTACCACCTTTACCAGCTGAATTACTCCATGTGGATTCTGCTCTGCAGGTTTAACTTTTCTTGCACCTGTAACTTCTAATTGTCCATTATCTTATTCTGTATTTATGACATCACACAGACCCTCTGCTCATCCCTGGGACTACATGGAAATCTTGTGGGTATGGCAGATTCAAATTCAGATGTTCAAAAATGGCAGTTCTGAATCTTTAAGCCACACCTTTGTACCTCCAGTACCACCCTGCCTGACCCACACTGATCCAGCACATTCAAAACTATTTCCCATTCACAGTAAAAAGTGGTAAAGAATTAACACTGTTACAGAGAAGTACTTGCTTTCCAAATGAATTCTGACAGTAATACATAAGTAAAACCAACAGTTTGCTTGCTTACTGGTACCAGTTATTACACTATTAAAGTTAGTAATCTTACTGACTTTACATAATTTTAGCTGTCTGGGGTTTTGGTTTTTTCCTATTTTTAATAGTTTCCTTTTATCAGCAAAACTAGCAAACAGATAATTTCAGGTCTTTGATGTTGTAAACCAGTATATTTGGATTTTTACTGAATCCTAATTTCTAACAACACAACTTGCCAGGGTAGGAGAATAATACAAATGTCACTGAACTAAAAGCAAATGATTTTGTTCTGAAACACAATTTAAACTCTCAGCTCTAAGACCAAAAATATGCACACCAGCAGTTACTGCATTAAATTTGTGGAAAAACCCAGGTAAGAATTCCACAATTTTAACCAGGAACTGCATTTGGTTACCTTGGGTCTGTTGCAGTTTGCCACAATTCTCACTATTCTTCTCTTTAAATCCTCCATGTTGGGCATACTTAACCTGTTTAAACACACAGAACAAAATGAAGCAAAGCCTCCTATTGTCTGCTATCAAACATATCTCAAAATATCAATTTTAATTGTATTTTAAAGTATTAAAATATTTGAAGTATTTCAAGTACTTTCATTTTAAAGTATTTTAAAGCATTTAAAGTATTTTCATCTCACCTTGCAACAAGGTCTTTTCCAACAATGACTGAAACGATGAAGTGCTTAGTGTAATCTGCAAGTGATTTGCTTGGGAAAAAAAAAGAAAAAAGGCAGTTTAGATGCACTAAGGAAACAAGCACGCTTTAGTTTTAGAATGATCATTACAATTCAGTAAAAATACAAGCATGTGGCAGCACCATTTGCAGTCAGTGCCTCAGTGTGCATTCAGACCTCCTTGCTGAAGGTGAGAGTAACTTCAGTGTTGACTCTAAGGGTGTGTAGATGTCCAACAGGCCAAGGCAGACAAGTCAGGTGAGTATTTTCCTATAAACTCTAATTATACTGCCTGACAGAATTCCCCAGATGTGTTTCATTCTGTAACGCCCTGCCAAGAACTTGACTGTAACTTCAGATGGAGCAAATTAATTTGAGTGGAGAGTGGGGAATATACAAACTCTTCCCACACTCAGCCCACAGCTACCAGCTAACACACCTGGCAGCTGCCTTGACTTTCAGAGCTTAGACACAGAACCAAGCAACAGAGGTCTCTCACCTTAAGAGCCCTCCTGGGGGAGAGAAGGCGTAACACCTCAGCGTGGGGAAGGAGTTCCTGAGCATGATGGCCAAGATGGACGCTGTCCCACCACCCAAACTGTGACCAACTATCACAAGTTTATACTCCTGCAGACAGAAAGACAAACTTAGATGGACACAGAAAAATCTGTGGGTAATTTTTCTGACAAATCAGATTATTTGGAAGGTAACTTACTGGGGCAATTGTGAAAGCCTGGTTTAAAATTCCATCATTTATTAGTTTTCGATAGATGTAATTTGCAGCTTGAGTGATTCCCTACAAGAGAGCAGTTCAGGTTAGAAAGGTGTCTAATCTGAGGTGTGATCATATATAGTTTAAATACAACACAACACAGCAAAGCTTCTTTTTGCAAAGCTGGTCTTTGACATCCTCTTGACAGAGGTCTGGTTATAATCACGATGTCTGTATGTATTGTATGTATGAGTTAAAAAGGTTTTGGACATGAGGACATAATCCTTAATGAGGGCATTAAGTCTGACAAGAGGATTAAAAATTCTACCTTGAAGTGCTAGAAGGCAGTATTTGATGCACCAAACACTGAAATAATTTGTGCAATCCATCTGACAAGGAGAATATTCTTCTGTTTAACTAAGGATCCCAGGTGTTTATAGCTTGCTACTGCTGAGCTGATCTACAAAGAGCCACAGGCTGCACACACCTTATGCACAAACCCATTCTCCAGAACCTCCTCCAGGGTGAGGTCTTCACAGTCTGCTGACAGATCAGTGAGAATGTCCTGTGAACAAAGCCTTGGTCAGAGCTCCCTGCAGGGCTATGGGGCTCATGTGTGGTGCTCTGCTGCTCACCCCTGTCACAGGGACATCACCAGCTGGCTGCCAGATGTGTGAGCAGCACAACACATCCCATCACACACCACCAACCCCAGCAAACACACAGCAACCACAGCTCCAAGCCTGGCAACTATCTCCAACTGCAGACACCCCATTATGGATGCACCTCCACTCACAGTGACTTGGAATTATCCCTGCCTGTCCTCTACCCTCTCTTCCAGTAGTACAGGAAATATTACCCATCCAAGAGCAGAGGGGCTTACAACTTAAACCCGAAAGACTCCTACCTGTGAGTGAGGAGTACTTTAACATGTGCCAGCGTAACACAATTTCATCTAGGTCCTGGAAGTTCACTCTATAATTTCTATAAAGCTAATTATTGATATCAGATAGATGATACCTCAAAAGACAAGGTTCCTCTCACTGCAACCACAATAGCTTCTTTTTTGTGATCCAAAGCAACAAAAAATGGAATCTCATAGATCTGAAGAAGAAAAATGTAATTAGCAAACACACCAACATTTTGTAAGGGCAAGCACTTGTTCTCACCTTCTGGAAGCTCTTACAGAGCTCCATACTGTACTGTGGAAAGAAGCTGAACAGGTCTCTTATTTGGTTAGTCTAAGTGCCTTTTTCCAATACTGAGACAGATTTATATCAAGAGTTTTGTGGCTGTTCTGTTGGATTAGAAAAGAAATCCAAACTGAATGTTTTCATTTGGTTTTGCAACTTAGACTTCATAAATGCTGAAGACAAACTAGACCCTTCACCCCTTGTTTTCCCTGAATTAATCACTACAGCTTGCTGAATGCCTGTCCAGATTGTTTACCTTGTTATGAAAACTGATATGGATGAAGTCTCTGTACTGCAGTCCTGTTATTTTTAGGATGGATCCAAAGTGAAAGTTATGACGATCACTGCCTGTTATATCAGAATCTGTTGGTCTATTTCTGCAACTAAAAAACACAGAAGAGAAAAACTTTCATGTTCTAATTTCTTAGGTTTCCTTTCAAGGAATCAAACTCCTTTAAATTTGCAGAGGGCCTTCTGCCAGGAATCAAAAGTGCTTTCTTTTTGCGATAGCGCCAGTAAAAATTCTGATGCAAGATGTTACCTCTGCCTTGTTACAGGATCATTGGCAGAGCAAACAGTGCAGTAAGATAAGAATTCTTAAGATTACAAGCAACTGAGAGAAACTACAAACAAGGAAAAATGAAATTCAAGTACAGCAATCTTATCTCATGTTTTACCACAGTATTGTGTGATAATTTTTTCTCCAAGTGATTTATATTTCAGTAGGCTATATGGATATTTTGTATCAGTAACTACAAAAATCATTCTTTCAGTCACAAGTATCAGTAGTCACACACAGTAATCCTACCTAGCAATATGCAAAATGACATACTGATCATAAACATTTTTGAGTAAAGGGGTCAAAAGGAACAAAAAGGAGGCTGGAGGAACAGAGAACTTCTGCTAATTCCTTAAGCACAAAGAAAACTATTGATAGACATTTATTTCTATATGTAAATCTGTGCCCAAAAGGCACCTCTAAAAGGCCTAATTTTAAAACATGTTTAATTTAATTTGAATTCTTCCTTTGTCATTTTGCTAAATGAATGTTTTTTAATCTCAATCACAGGCTTTTCCCAGAAAAAAAAGTCAATCTGAGGGTGGAAATACATTGAAATTTTGTTTCTCTGAATTTCTGAAAGATAACTCTAGCAGTCAAGCTCACGTACTCCCAAGAGTGATATAATTTAATGCAACAAAAATACTGCTATTGCAACTATTTTATTTCTGCTAAGACTAGTTAAATAGAAGACAGCTACGTGTTTTTAAGCTCTTGGGTCAAACCTACCAGTCACCATTGAGCTTACAGAGTGCAGTATATGGGTTGGTGTACACATAGTAGGGCCAGCCATAGGCAGCTGCAGCAAACAGCATGTAGTGAGCAGCATTCTCCAGCTCAACATCCAAATCATCGGTCTGGAAGCACACAGGGAAAGAAAAGAAAGCAGAGAAATGGAGGAAGGTGTGTTAGGCAGCCTCAGAATAAAACTGAACACAGGCTAGTGAAAATCAAGTCATGACAAAACACACACTAACCAAAAGGAAAACCTCAAGGTCTAAGAGGAACTAAAAATAGCCACTTGTATTTCAGGAAAAAGTCTGTGTTTATTTTTGTAGCCACACAGCTCACGGATCTTGAAAAGCTCTCACTGAATCAGTTTCTTCCAATACTGATACATTGACAAGGTCAATTTTGAAAACAACATTCACTCCAAATATGTTACCTAAGAATGTCCAAGGGAAGGCTAAAGAGTCTGCAGCAAATCTCTCTGGTACAGACTTTTAAAGCACAACCCCACCACACTGGCTGGATTCGAAAGGAAGTTGACAGAGATGCACTGGTTGAAGTACAAGTACATACATCTATGAAACACCCGCTAAAAGGAGGGGAGAAATTTACAAAGGCACTTTTCCACTGAAGACCAGCAAAAATCAGTTCGCAAACTAACTCACCACCTGCAAGCATTTAAAAGATGCTATTTTTGCTTCTTAACTTGTCTGGGTATTTGCAGCAGACAAACAGCCCACAATACATACTAGAAGATTAACTTCTCAGTTCTATGCAAACAGTACCAAAGATTCATTCACCCTCTGTTCCCTTTCTCTCCCAACTGTTCAACAATGATCAAATGTCCTAAATGGTTCCTTTCTTGCACTTAATTCCCCATTCAAAGTTCTACTCATGCAAAAGCAGAAAAATGTTTTTGACCCCAAACTTGTTTTCACTGCATTTATTAATAATGTACATTCTATGAATTTTTATTGCAGTGTTTATTAAAAGAATAAACAAAAGAAACAAAAAAAAAACCCTCTCTAGAAAGAAATGCATTTCAATTTGATCTGACACCATTTTCTAGAATCATTACACCAGGGGCTGCACCAACCCTATCTTACCACAAGAGATGATGGAGAATGACACAGGACTTCTTCAGGCTCTTTGGGGCAGTTTTCCATTTTATCTTGCTCTTGATGGAGCAGAATCAAACCAGCTGCTATGTCACTTGGTACCAGATCAGTGTCCTGTACAAAGACACAGAAGACTGTGTAAAACCATG
This sequence comes from Rhabdornis inornatus, assembly GCA_013397075.1. Lineage (NCBI taxonomy): Eukaryota > Metazoa > Chordata > Aves > Passeriformes > Rhabdornithidae > Rhabdornis > Rhabdornis inornatus. The sequence continues at coordinate 1,020,328 of VWZS01006719.1, forward strand.
CCACACCTCAACGTGGCAGAACTCTGACCAGGAGCGAGGCTCTCCCTCTTACTGAGAAGTAGCTGCGGAAGAGCTCGGCGATGCTGGTGAAGGCCACCCGGTGGTCGTCATCCTGCACGATGCAGCAGCACAGCAGCCTGATCCTCTTCTCCCACACCCTGGTGGCAGAGCTCTTCATATTGTACAGCAGCTGCCCCGACTGGCTGCTCTCCAGGTTGCGGCTCACACCGTCGGGCAGGTAGAAAGTCTTCTTCCCCCCGAGGGGGTCAAAGACAATGACAACTCCAACAACGGTAAAGACGATGATAATCCAGCTGCCAAGACAGGAGGGAGTGGGATAACAGACTGTGAAACCAGACACTTCTGACAAGTGTGCAGGAAATCTCAACTACAGATCTTGGCAGACAGAAACCAAAGCTGGGTATAGAATTCTGTATAGAGACCTCTGTTGCTGTCCTGAGGCTGCAGCTCTTTGGACTGTGCTTGCAATACTCTGGGCACCAGAACAAGGCTGGTGGCTCAGTTCACACAGGGCACCAAACCTGCAATCACAGCCCAGTGCTTTGGAAGCAGCAGCACAGAGGAGTGGCAGCTCCATTTTTCACCACCAGCTAAGTGATCAAGTTACTATATTATTCATATTTATGCAGTTTTCTACACTCCCATTGTCCCTCTTACCCTTTCTGACCTTCACTTCCTTTCCTTCACTGCAGGACATGTTTCTCTCTCCCAAGGCAAGCAGCTCTTTTAGAGAAGGATACCAACCCATTTTCCTTTTCCCATACACTGCTGAGCTCAGATTGGTGGGGAGGCAGCTTTACCTTGCAATAACTGTCCCAATGACACCATTTATCACAGTCTTCTCACACTGCACGCTGTTGTCTGACACCCACACAGCTCCTACAACAGCCCAGATGAATTCAGGGAAATAGAGAAGCAGGCGAGTATAAAGTATTTTGGGAAGTGATTTTCTTGGGCCTGGATTAGAAATTGTTCCTGAAATTAGAGAGAGAATTTAAAATAAGAACTGTTCATGAATGCACCTCAAGTACATAAAATCCTAACTGGAAATATGAACTTTCTGGGCTTTACAGAAAGTAAGAAATGTTAAGTGAAACTATGAAGTTCTTTCATGCTAATGGAAAGCTATAATTGAAGCTAAGGAAAACAACAGTGGATTTATAGCTGTGATTCTTAGAATCTACTCTACTAAAACCCAAAACAACTCTAGCCAGAGACAGTTCTGCACTCAACTGGGGGCAACAGTGCTGTGCCGTGCATAAGCCAAAGATGCATCCAGGAGCACTGGCTCACCTACAGCTCCTTATGACTCCTGGGGCCTGCTTTTACTTATTCTATTTAACTTTTAGCTGGTTAATATTTCATTTTCAGATGCTATTTTGCTGGGTTACAATGAAGTTTTTTTAACAGAGTTACTAAATAATAATAAGAGAACAAAAGTAGAACCATTACCAGGACAAATACTTCTCAGGCTATTTTCTGTATTGTTAGTTTACTAATAACCTCTTCGTTTTAGCACTCTAAGGCAATAAAAAAGGGAGTAACTTTTGGCCAGCTCATCTCCTTAAACCAGTCTGCTGATCCCAGGGTAATGAGGTAGTGGGGTGTGCGTACTCAGGTATAGACAAGTAATTTGTAAAGGCTGAAGAAAAAAATAACAACTTTGGGAACTGTTTTCCAATTACAAAGCTGTGGTTCACACCCAGTGATAAAGCTGGTTCAAAAGCCCTTGATCCAGAGGTTGCTTTTTCCCATTCCCATGTCGCAGCCTGTCCTGCAGCAGTGTGGTTGCTTACACAGACACAATCAGATGGAACTCTGCGTCCTTTAAACAACTTTTCCTTTCTCAGCACCATCCTCAGGGTGTGAGGGCTCCAGCCAGGTTCCCTGCTGGCATCACCAATCCTCAGGACAGTGCAAGGGCTGGTGCAAGACCAAGCACACCCAAACCCACACGTTCCAACCACAGGCCAACACACTTCACCCTTTGTTTTCCTGGAAATTTAGCCTCAGAATTCTTCAATTTCTTAGTTACAGTGGCCTTGTAGCTGTACTTTCATACCAAACAAGGTTCTTTTATCACTGCTATTTACAGTTACATCTCTCACCTCTGCAGCTTTGGTTAGAGCCTGGTGCTGACAACACCAAGGACACGGGTTTGACCCCTGTATGGCCCATTCACTTAAGAGCTGGACTCGATGATGCTTGTGGGTCCCTTCCAACCCAGACTATTCTGTGAAACTTTGATATAAACATCACGGTCTGGCTGATCTTACTTCCCCTCCTCTGGAAACTCTAAGAAAACCAGTAGTCAGATTCAGGGCCAGGATTATCATCCACACCTCTGCTCTGTCATAGTTTCTCTTCATGCACTCTTAAAATGGCTTAAATGGAAAGAAGTATAAATACTTATTTACAGAAGCATAAATACTTACTTTCAGTGAGTCATGAGAAGCAATATATTAGAAACTGTGGAGTCTCATCTGTTACTCCAGAGACCACACACATATTTCAAATTAATCTTCTTAACATTACTTTGATGATCAGGTGCCTCACCAGAAAAACACTTTCCTAGCAATTTTAACCCAAAATGAACCATTTCTACAAATAATTAGAAGTTGCATTTGGGTCCTTACTTCTGTTCAGCCATTCATTTCAAGCTGTCCTGCTCTATTTAACAGTACTCGTTTTCAGTTTTATAATGACATTTATACAATTCACTTTTCTGTGTATTTTTCCCCAAGCAGCCCACTGCAGCTAAGGGACTTTAACAAGGTATGACTAAACCTGCCTATGCAAGGCAGAACTAACAAGATACTTCAAATGATTCTGGATACACTTCCCTAAATTCCTGTCAGAGAGGTGGAGGAGTGTTACATCAGAGATCATACACAGACAGTTTTCAGGATGCTCTTATGACAATGAACCATTAGCTGCACTAACCTGTTGTATCTATTTATTATGTTAGGTTCCAGACTGGCAAAGGCAATACTATTAAAGCAAATACGTTAATGCTGATGGAGTTTTTCAAGTCTGACTACCATGGAAACACTTCAATTTTTTTGGTAGCTTTTAATGTCAACCCCGGATTAAAAACACACATCTATTACGATCCTACTAGATAAACACAAAACATAATTATTAACTATTTACCTTGCATACTGACGTATACAAGAGCAGATAATGCACATATTATGGAAGCCAGAAGAATGATGAGGCCGAGCAGGTAGCTGTGCAGCAATCCTCCCCCAGGACAGTTAAACTGCCCTTTGTGAACCGTGTAAAGGACAAAAATCCCAATCCACCTGGCAGGAAGGGAGATAACAGTTACAGCAGGAAGGGAGAAGTGCCTGCTGTGATCACCTGAGCGGCAGCAGTGGTCTTAACGAAAGCACCGCACAAAGATTAACAGCGAGGGACCTGTTACATAAGGAAAGTGTCAGGATGAAACCACTACACCAGCACTCATCAGGAATTACACTTCAGCTGAGTGCAGACCGAGCCACCTGCTCCCTGCCTGCTGCTACTCACTCCCTCCCTCCCTCAGATCCCAAAGCACCGCGGCCGGCGGGCACAAAGCCGTCACCGTATTAATTACGAAACCACACTAGCGCTACTCGCAGATTAAGCCCAGCGGGTGAGGGCGGCCCGGAGCGCAGCGGCAG
>VWZS01006719.1:1037910-1095935 GCA_013397075.1 Rhabdornis inornatus
AAAAAAAAAAAAAAAAAAAAAAAAACCAAAAACCCCCCCCCCCCCCCCCCCCGAACAAACCACCTCCCAAAGTTTAGAAAAAAATACATTTGACATTTCTTGAGCTAGAACCACATTGCACAGACAGCTGAAGCAGGACTCTGGGCTCATCCCAGGTGTGCCTGTTGGCATCACAGCTTGCCAATAAAATCCTCCAGCAAGCAAAGCTGTCCTAAGGCCAGAATCCACAGGAGAAAGAAATCCACCTGGACAGATTACAGAACAGCATCACACACAGAATATAATTAAACTAAATTATTTAGCATGCTATTTTCTTTCAGCAAATAACTGGGAACAGCAAAAAAAAAGCATATAAGAGACATTAATTATTGATAACAGCTATGAATTTGGATCTGGCTATACTGTCATAAATACATATCATGTACTTGACAAATTCTTCTAAGCCACTGCCAGTCTCACCTCCTCAACCCCAAAGCTGTAATTTTTATTAAAGCTTTCAATACTCTCACTGATTTTTGAATCTTTAGAATAGTTGTGAAATCCTAAAACCCACCCTTGACTCAAGATTAAACTAATTTTCAAGTTAAGTAGCCTAGACTAGGGCAGGGTTTAAATTGTAAACCAAAGGCCTAAGAAGGGACAGGCAAACTGGGAGAAACATCTAAACCATGAACAAAAATAGGGTGAGAGAACAGGTAAACATACAGTTGTGTGACTTTGATGCATTTCAAAACTTTAGGAAACGTATCAATATGTCACAGCACTGACCCTGGCTCACTGCTGGCAACTGCAATACACTGAGGCTACAATGATGTTATTGTCATCCTTCTCCCTTTCCTTTTACTCCCACAAACATTAATTTGTTCTTGAACTAAATAAAAATGTTTTTATTCCCTCTTCCAAAGCTCTAGGCTCAAATTTGGAAGAGCCAAACCTCTCCATTTTGTTTCATCCTCACACGTGGAAAAACTCCTTCAACCTCTGCACTCCAGCTTGGCTGAAAGCCACAGCCTGAAACTTTAATTCAGGTGATTTTCACAGCCAGGCAGGAGGACAGAGCTGAAACTGCAGTACTTTCTTATCAACTTCATTTTGCTGTGGTGAGTCAGGTAAGGAGTAACAGGCAGGAGCAGAGGCATTGAACTGTGGAGTGTGTACAGCACTTACCAACTATGAACTGCACATCACAGCCATAAAACCTACAAACGGTTCTTCTAAGGAAGGTCGATCCATACTTTGCCATGGAAACTTCACAGAGTTTTTAAAATAAAGTAGTTTAGTTCTGTACCAAGCCCACATTAGCCATAGAACCACTTCTTTGGTTCTGCTAATAAGCACCAGCATTAAGGCTCCAGTGCTTCCAAATTAAAAATTCAAACTAATTTTAAAGACAAATTTTCCAACTGGGAAAGAGAATACTTCCCTTCAAAGAGAGAAAAAAATCTGAAAGCTACCTAAAGCAGCAGTTTTTGAGAAAATACAGAAAAATTAGCAGCAGCTATGGCAAAGCACTGTCAGAAACCTTCAACTTAGCATATTATCTGGCCCGGAACAGACACATAGAATTGAGTTACAGCTACATTACCTAGCAGAAGTACCACACATTTACTAACTACACTACTTTTTTCGAGTATACAGCATATCATTTGACAGCACTGGAACTGTAGGTCACCTTTAAAACTTGATAAATGGCACAGAGAAGTGCAAATCAATTTTCAGGCAGTAATTTGCACTGCAAACAATGTAATTTGACTTGAAATGGGTAAGAAAATACAGTCTGAACAGGACAAGGTTTGAAAGCACAGGATTCCTCAAGCCTCATGAATTTCCTAATTATGACAGGATGCCAATAATGGAGTTACCTACTACATTCTCCATGGCTCTTCCTAATGATTTTTGAACTGTTATTTTGAGTGGCAAACATTTTTCCAAATTCTAAATTTGGAAACTCAAATAACCAGACACGCAAAAAATTGTTTCCCTGCCAGCTCTGAAATTCTTAAGTCATGGTTTGATTTGCTTTCCCCTTGCTCTCTTTTCAACTTATTGACTAAATAAGAAAAAAAATTAAGTTTCTCAAACACAGAAAACACAGACTGCTTCCAAGTGCAGGTGAGCCTAGCCTTACCTATCTTCTTCAATTAGAGGAGTCACTTCTTAGGAAAGAAAATGGGAACTAGGAGTCTTCAAAAACAGCAAGTTGCAGCAGAGGTGCACAGGCTGTGCCCCTCATTTCCAGCTGCTTTTACAGGCCTCTGGGTTCTCCTGGAACAAAGGCCTCACACACAGATGCAACCAGAAGAGAGGAGTCGGCACCATGTGGTTTGCCAGCTCTTCATGGATCACAGCCTGCAGTCCAGCCAGCAGTTAGAAGCCCTTATTTATTTTCAAAGCCTCTACTGCTTCAAAAGTGCACAATAAAGTAGCAGCTGGTTTACCTGTGTTTCCTTAGTCACCAATAACCATGAGGTATAAGTTTATTTAATTTACAAATGGCTCTAATAACCATACACTGTAAAGAAATGGCAGAAAACCCTCTAATAAGAGGCTCTTCATAGCTGCTCAACATTAACTGGTAACTACTTAGGAGTTATTATAATGTATGACTATACAAACATATGCAAATGTATATTTACAAAGGTTCATCAATAGAAACCTCAACTGACAACAATGAACCACTAGGAGGAAGAGAATAGAGCCCCAAAAATAAAATTCTTTGCTCGTGTTCCTTTGAGGTATTCATGTTCTTATTCTAGACAAACTTGTTAGGCTTCAGACACCAATACGAATCTGGATTTACTCCTGAGGACTCAGGCAGAACTAGAAGACACCAAAAAAGCAACTCCTGACAAACACATCCCTGCTTCTTTTTTTTCTCAGGAAAATGAATTAAGCAAATATTTTCTACTGAAAGAGCTCATGCATGTGTGTTCGTGTCCAGGGATGCTGGCTAATTTGGGAAAGGGGAGAGCTGTATCCCATATGTGATACAGACCTGTTTACTTTTCTGTCTTGGAGAAAGCTGTACCAACGATTGGTGTGAGGTTGCTCTCTTATGAATAAACTCCTAGTAGTAGAGATTCTCAATCACAAGTGGCTTAAGGAAAGCAACATCAGATCACTTTTTAAGCAGAAAGATGGGACCAGGTCACATTGTACTATACTGTGTAAATAACCTCATATCCAAAGGTCACTTACAGATCTCTTGGCTCAAACCCTATCTGAATTTCACCTTTGCAATAGAATTTCTCATTTTCTTTCTTCAGATAGTAAATTATATTCAGTTTTTAGATCATTAACCCTCCTGCTGTTTGTAATCTCAACTGCATTTCTCAAACACAGGACAAAACTCCACAAGTTTTGAGTTGGAGGAGGCAAGGCCCTCTCCTGCCAGGTCCAGGCAGGATTCCCGTGATGCCAAAGCCAGGTAAGAGCCCGAGCCAGGCAAGTTCATCAGGAAGGTGCTCTTGAGCTCACGACCTCAGGAACAATAGCTCTGTACTACCACTGCATGTGGGCCATGGAGTCACTTGCTTGACTTCTTTTGTCAAGTTAAGGACACTTTTTACTTAAAGTCTGTTTAAAACCAAAGCTATTAGTTTATTTTTAAAAAACAAAACTATTCATTTACTCGGTTTTTTTTGTGCTATCAAGTGATTAGCCAGTGATTTGACACGACAACATACAGAACCTGTGCTTCCCCCTACCTGTAGTGTAAACCTCTTTCATTTCCCCATTCTCAATTATTTCAGGGTATAACTTAAACTAAGTCTTCACGCTTTTAACTGTAAACTTTACAGATATATCTGTTCAACAGTGCTAACCCGGTATTTGAACATCAACACATAGTAAACTGATTTCAAGAACAATCGCCCTCACTAAAGAAGGAGAAGCTCAGTGGAGAGAAGGCAAAGTCAAACCGTTTGTCGGCTTGACTGACAAGGAGTTTGACCGTCAAACTCCCGTGCACAACTAAACCAGTATTCCCAGAGCGCGCGGTCCGATCCACAAAACACACATCGCGAGCAAATGCCCATTTTGAATGACAACAACTCTCAGTTTTCTGACAGAAATCAGCTATGCTGCAGTTATGGGAACGGCCTGCAATTCCCTCCAACGACCACACCGTACGAGCCGAAGGGGGAAAGCGAACCACGGCACAAGGAATTGGAGCACGCCCGTTCGGAGCGGGGGGGAAGCGGCGGCGGGGGGCGGCGGAGCGGGGTTCGCCCGGCCGGACCCGGCGCAGCTCCCGCTGCCACGTCACACAGGCCCGCGGCTCCCGCCGGGAATCTCCTTCCTACCGCTTCCTACTGCGAGCTGGCCCGGCCGGCAGCAAACCCTCCACCAGCCCTAACAGCAGCACGAAACACAGCTCAATTCCTGCACAAAAGCCAAGGAGAGGGAGATCGTGAGGCCGCCGCGGAGGGGAGATGGAGCGGGGAAACTTCAGAGGTTGCGAACCGCGAGCCAGCGGCGGCCGGCGCTGCACAGAACACACACAGGCCGGGCGCGGCCAAGGCAGGCGAGGGAAGGGATGGAGGGACAGAGGGATGAAGGGAGGGCGGCTGCCCGCCCCGCGGGGGACGAATTCCTCCCCCTCCTCCTCCAAACCGGCCTCCCCATTCATTCGCCTGCCGCCGGGCAGTTACGTAAGGAAGGAGCGACCCTCCCGGACACAGCCGGAGCGCCGGTGCACAGGAATTAAAGTACAAATAATGGCAACCACAACACCTTTCAGAGAATGGCAGGTCCCGCCGGCGCACCCCCACCCCGGAGCGGGGATGCGCCTTCTCCTTCCCCCTCTCCCTGCTGCTCACCCGCTCCGCCAGTGCTGGATTTGGACGGGGCCGCATCGCGGGGAGGTCAGGAGGAGGGCAGAGCCCCTTTCCCTGCGCGGAAGGCAGCGACCGTCCCTTTTCACCTGCCCGGGCCGAGTCCTGCCCGCCCGCCCCGGGGGCCCTCGGGGGCACCCCAGCGGGGTCAATCCCCTCCCCGCCTTTCCCCGCTTCACCAGGGCCGCCTCCCGGGCCACTGAGACAGGCGGGAGCCCTCCCCCCGCCCCAGCTCGCTGGGCTCTCCCCGGGGCGCGGTCCTTCGGGGGCGATTACAGCACCCCGCGGCCGCGGCCAGCTCGGGGCGATGCCGCACAGCTCCGGCGGGGCTCCCGCGGGGCTCCGCGGCCCGGAGCCGCCCGGCCGGTCCCGCCCCGCGGCCTCCGCACGCACCCGCGCAGGAGCGGCTCTTCCAGATCTTGAGCAGCAGGATGATGATGGCCGCCAAGTGGGACAGGTCCCCGGTGAGGCGGAAGATGTTCATGGCGGCGGCAGAGGCGGCGGCGCAGCCGGAGCCGGGGAGCGAAGATGGCGCAAGCTCAGCGGGCACCGAGCGACGTGGCCCGGGGACGTGGCCANGAAGAGAAGATTGAGGGGGGATCTCATCAGTACATATAAATACCTCAAAGGTGGGTGCCAGGAGGGTCTCAGAATCGTGGAATCACAGAATGGTTTGGGTGGGAAGGGACCTTAGGGATTATCTCGATGCCATGAGTAGGGATGCCACTCACTAGACCAGGTTACTGAGGGCCCCATCCAGCCTGGCCTGGAACACTTCCAGGGGTGGAGCAGTCACAGTTTCTCTGGGCAGCCTGTGCCAGGATGGTGCCAGACTCTTTTCCGTGGTGCCCAGTGACAGGACAGGGCCATAAACTAAACCACAATTAGTTTCACCTTAACAAGAGGAAGAACTTTTTTACACTGAGGGTAGCAGAACACTGGGACAGGCTCTTCAGTGCGGTCAGGGGTTCTCCTTCCCTGGAGACATTCCAAACCCACCTGGACACGTTCCTGTGTCACCACTCCAGGTGACTTTGTCTTGGCAGGAGGGTTGGACTGGGTGATCTCCAGAGGTCCCTTCCAACACTAACAATTCCATGATTCTGTTTAAACTTTTAAAAGAAGAAAAAAAAAGGCAATTATTTCTTCAACAATCATGCCTTGAGAGTCAACACACTGCCTCTTCGAGTCCTGAATCCCTAAAACAGGACACGGTCAGCATAGTTCATTGGGCAGTTCAAAAGAGGCATCTCCTCTTAATAACTCTCCAATGTTGTCTGTAAAAAACTCCAACAACCCTAACAATATCAAAGAAAAAGAGGAATAGCTGCCCAGGAATAGGATTTCCAGTGGTTGTAGAAAATGGGTAATAGCTTATTCCAGGTGAACAATGGTGCTTTGCTGGGTAGCTCATTTCTTTAAAATCTCTTGGTTTACATAGTTTCGCACCCTGATTCGGGAAATAGCATAAGGACTTAACTGTTACAGAATGATACACTGAAAAGTTGCCACAGCAGAAGATAATGGATTGTTTGAAATTTATGAAAAGAATCCTAACTACAATCTTTAATTTTCCTGTTTAAAATGCAGCACAAACATTGAAATCTTTAGAGTTTACATAATCCTGAAAAGAAGAGAGAACTGATTAGTACCTGCTATTATCTTTTTTTAGTAAGTAGTCACAGTGTGGCAAAAGCGAATTTACTTATTTTGAGAGATTAGGAATCAAAGCCTGTCCTCGTACAACACTGTGTTTACAAGTACAGCAGTACAACTCCTTGACAAGCTCCATAGTATTTCTTGCCAATTCCTAAGAGAAGAGGTTGTATGTTGCATTTGAAAAGTTTTATAGATCTGAACTCTAACAGAATAATTATTTTAAACACATGTTGAATAGTTTTTTGACGTCAAATAATATTTGATGTAAGCACCAGCGAGTTGCCTACTTGAGGATACACGTTAAAAACCCAAATATAGTACTTGGAGAATTTGAACTGAAGATGACAGCATTTGGCAGAACTCCCCAAATCTGTGCTACCAACTGCAACAGGAGTGCAAATTCATAACGACAACATCAGCAGCTGCAGTGCTGAGGCACTTCTATCACTGCACACACGTGTGAGGTCTGGAAACATAGACATGTCTCAGAGCACTGGCTGGACCAGCCTGTTTGACACGGCTTGATTGAAATGTGTACATTTATTATGTCAGTTCTCAACAGTTTTGGAAGGTGGAATACTGAAACAAAAGTAGCTAATAAAAACCATTCTCTCAACACCCTTCTCAGTTCATGGAGTATATATTCAGAACTTGTTTGTGATCTAAGTTGTTTTCTGACATCTGATTAAATGTTAAAACATGTCAGGCCCCAATTAAAGATGACCTAGGGCAGTTTCAGCTTGTGCATCAAACCAATGTGATTTTAACTATAGTGATGGCTATTCTTTGATAAATCAATACAGTTCACTTCCACATACAATGGTTAAAAATTATTGAGGAAAGCAGTACCAGAAAATATTCCCCTGCTGTATCTGTGACAGATTAGCATTTTCCACTGTTTTCATATTTCTCCTACAGAAATTTATTTTTGAATTCTCTCCTTTTCTCTTTGTCCCTCAAAGAAGAGTTTATAGATATTGAGATGTTGTTAAGTATTTGTAAGGCTAATTATACCAGCTAAAACATTAGAAGATAAATGTTATACTGTTGCCAGAAAAGCAAGAAATCCATCCATCACAATTCCTCCAGTTAATACTTCAATGTTCAGTCACTTGGACTGTGAGCTCTGAACCTGCCTGTGTTCCTGCATCATCAGGGCAAGAAAATCCTCTCATTAATCCAGATTGGAAAAGCAGACTGATGCTGAACAGAAAAGGACAGAAGGAGACAGATGGACAGTGGTTGCTTTCTACCCATTGCAGAAGAAATATAATACATTTTATGGCTATCTATTTTTGGGTACAAATAAAGAACCAGATGTGAATTTTGATAAAAATATCCTATGATGCAGAACTCCTACGTGTCCTGATGTCAGGCAAGGTCTGGTGGGGTCTCTGAGGTAGTCTCATAATTTCTCTGTCTAAGACTGAGTAGATAGATATGGAAAGATGGTCTGATAATGGATCACAGTCTTAACTAAAATATGAAATTACGGATATCTGGATAGCACACGGGTCTGTTTTGCTGTCTGACAGGTTTGTTATTTAACTGCACTTTCCAACAGCATGCTGTATAACAACACACAAAATACTCTTTCTGAGGAGCAATTCCAAATGTTCTGGGGTACCAATAAAAGAAATTTAACTTACAGTGGAATTTTTGTTTATTCTCTGCGGACCTGTCTTTTCTGTCCAGTTTCCCTTTTGTCTTACTGGAAAAGGAAGTCAGATCCCTCCCCTCCAACAGCACTGGAGTAAACAGTCCCCAAGGCTGTCCCACATCATATGGCATGGATAAGAATATTTTACTAATCAGGACTTCAAGGTTCTTACCGCTCCTTATCCCATGCCTACAGATCTTGCCTAAAAAAAGCCCAAAAAACAATCCAAAACACACACCAAAAAACCCCACAAACTTACCAAAAACATGTAAACATTTTCACTCAAATAAAGAGACCCTATTGCTTAAAGCTATGTACCAGCCTGGAATATCAACCTTTTTAGAGAAAAGAAAAAAAAAAAAAGAGGAAGAGATTATTTGAAATTTGATTTTTACTTCTAAGGAGGACAATATATGACAGGGGAATGAGGTAGTGCAGTTTGATGGCTGTTCCTCAACTGCCATGGGGAAATTGGCAGTGTCCCACTGGGAAGCAGTGTGTGGTATCTATAACCACAACACATCATGAGCCAAAATACCAACGGTGCGCTATGGCCAGTTACCTGCTCAACGACACATTCCAGGTTACTGTGGATTCCTTGCTGCTTTCTGAGTGTCACTGGAGTGAGTCAGGCCTGTCCCTTAGCTCCAGGTGCGTTTGGCTGGCACACCTTGAGCAATATCTCACAAGGGCAATAGCCAGTGGGACTCTGACAAGGTCCCAGCCTAATATGATGTGGCTGCAATTTGTGTTACTGGAAAGTAAATAAGGGGGTGATGATCCCTAGGCACAGCAGTGAAGTGATAAGCTAAATCTGCCATAATGCAGTACGTAATTGCTTCTGGAATATTTGAGCAGATTATGCAGAGGCATAAAGGGCTTCTTAAAATTAAGGAAGGATGCCTTTTTTTTTTTTAACAGCATCTTTAGAGCCTCACACTGAGGAGCTGGTTAGCTCTGATGTGACAGATTGAGATCACTGGGAGTCAAACATTCCATACACTGTACAAAACCTGACAACAGCCATAATACCAGCTTTAACAGGGACACAGATACTGTGGATGGGTAGCTGTTTTCTTCCTTTCAGGGATTTAGAGATACCACAGATGTGGCATTTACCTCAACACCAGGTCATAGGGATATCTTCTCTCCTGCTGATCCAGAACCAGCAGCCCTTCTCTCTTTTCTAAACACAATTCTGAACATAAAGGTATCGGGCACTGAAATGATAAGCCAACAAAAGTATTTCTTCCCATCTGTTAACTCCTGAATGATCCTACATTCAATCACAGGAATGAAATGAAATGCTTCCTCTCACATGCTGCTGGACAGGGTCACCTGTCACAGGGCTTAGAGTACTCAAAGAGGAGCCAGGCCTACACCAGAGTTGTGACAGTCAGCAGTTGGATAGTTGGATTTACATCCCACAGCATGTATGACACTGCCCAGCAACCATCAGAGGAGTCACAAGTATAGAGGAGAGCTGCAACTCTCACAAAAAGCAGATAAAATTATTATCATGGTCTGTATTAAACAGCACATTTATGGACAAATCCTATTTTTTTCTTTCTCAAAGATCTAAAAGAACTAAAAACAATGTAGGAGAAATTAAGCTTGGTTTAAACAAATGTTACCCACACCTACAAACAGCAACATTTCTTTAAGAATCAAATCTTTATACCACATTTCTTTGTAGTTTATTCTTCCCTAAAATCCTGATCATGCAAAAAGAGAGGGACTGTGAGACATTTTTCCCATGAATGCATTCCAGTGAAAGTGATCACGTGCATGTTGTATGCAATACACATCTGCAGAGGGGACAGATGCCTGCACTGAGGGGTTCTGTGGTCTGTTTCACGGAAGTGAAGTGTACACGTTTCAGTTTCCTCTGGCAGTGGCAGTGTGCAGGATTATGAATGGGCAGCAGGTCACACACAGATTACATACCATGCATACTTGTGCTCTCCATGCCTTTCTCCCCTTTCCATCTATTCTTCCCACAGAAATTCAGTTTCAACAGTTTTGATGGAGGTGTCTCAATTAATCCTAGATTTTGTAGAATGGGCTTTTCCATCGGTGACCTTTACAAGAGGTACATTGGCAGGAGTAAAATTGCTTTTCTACAATGTTTGCCATCTAAGATGTTCACACCATCTCATGAACCAAACAGGATATGCAACCTCACCATGAAATAAGTACAACATTAGGTCAGTGTTCCACATTTACCCCTCCTACACTACTCTTATAAGAAATAGATAAGCCCTTGACCAAAAGTAAAATGCCAAAGTTTAATAAAATATATAAATAATCAAGCAGTTTAGCTATTTAAAAGCACTTGTGCTTGAAAGAAATTGCAGCACAGATGGCACAAAACAAAGAGCTCACTCCTGCTCCAATTAAAAGCTAAACTCTGACTCACATAATTGCAAACGGAATCACTCCCAGGTATATTGACAGAAGAAGATCACTTTCAACTCATATAGATTTTTGAAGGGCTTGGTAGAGCTAAGTCACGTATCTGACCTAAGCAGCTGAACTGGAAATGCTGACTGTCTTCTTGACATGAAAACCCTCTCCTGCATCTTCAGAAGTGCACACAGAATTCAAGTCAGGCAATTTCTAGAAATCAAAAATCCTTTTAGTACTTTCACATCTGAGTGAGGCAGAACTTTCTAATGTGAAAACACAGATAAATCTTTATAATGCATTTGATCCACTGAAGCATTTCTTGGTTTTAGTGGACATTTGCATGTATTTGCTGGGATTAATAAAACAAATTTCTTTCTATTTAAATACATGTCTCAATCTCCTGTTCACATGCAGAAAAGGAAACACAGCTGGAGAAGCTGGAATCTTACCGTGAGGATTAGAGAAAAAAGTGCCAGGCAGTTTGCAGCAATCATAATTCTTTGCTTCTAAAATGCAGAACTAAAGCATGTAGTATTATCTATAACATCATGTCACACTTGCCAGGGTTAGTTATAGGCAAAGGCAGTTCCCAAAGCAGCAGATTGCTGAAGGGGGACGAGGGAAAGGAGGGGGTGAGAAATGGCTCTCACTGTCTAGTTTTCCAGTAACAAAGCCCTGGGAATCAAGTTAGCCCCTGCTGCTGCAGGAATTATGGAATATATGGGACTGTGGTAGGAACTGTTACTCCCAACTGCAGCAGGAACTCTCATTCACCTTGCCCCAGCAGCAGCTGGGCTCTTCCCTCCAGCTCTCCCTCCCTCCCCTATTGCTTCCCCCCTGAGAAAAATTTCAATTCTACTTTCAGGGCTGAGAAGCCAGATGTAATGTTTGCCATAAAGAAATACAAATTACTGTTTGAAGGGCATTTACTACAGTACAGCCCTGAATGAAAGAGCTAAACTTTTCAGTCCATGCATTGCCTTTTTTAGTCTAGAAAAAAATATGAATTTTGCAATGGCAAAAGAGAAAACTGTGCCATGTGTTCGTGGTCTAAAATCATGTTGAACAACATCAAAATATATGTTCACATGCAGAGGATTTTTAATATATCTTTTTTCCCCCATTGTTTAAAATATTGAGGTGTGGCATGAGAATCTAGTATTAGACACTTAAGTCATAAGCTGATAAAACACAGGAAAATTCCTATGGTTTATAATTATGAGAAATTCCTTATTCTAGGTCTTGTGGAAAATACTGGATTGACAGTCTTAGTAGTGTATAGGCCCAGTGAACAGTTTCCCCTTAGTATTCCCAGGTGTACACTTCAATCCCACCTGGAGTGAGAGGACTGTCTCTTGATGAACATAAGCAGGTTTCCATGGTGCATTCTGTCACATGAAATACTCATGGTATTGCCAGTGCCCTCAGTGCCAACAGTTCTGTATTGAATACAAACAGCCATGGGGAAAGGATGTTTTGTAGAGGTGCTTAAATTCTAAGAGCCTGTTATCACTTCTTGTCTGAGCAGGATTTAAAACAGCAGCCCCAAGATGAAGCTATTTTATTGCAACAGCAGTAACTTTTAGTGCCATTTCTACTACACCACACAGAAGGATAGCCCCTCTCCAGGGAATGTACACTTGAAGTAAAAGAAAACCCAACAAAAGGACACAACAGTGTGACCGAATTAGCCCATGTAAGAAGCACTGGGTATCAGACACCAGCCTCCAAAGAACAGTCCTCTGCTACCTGTTCCCCCTATAATTCAAGTTTCTACCTTTCTACCTAACACACAATCCTGTATTTCAGTGATTTTCTCATAAGACAGACAAGCCATTTTTAAGCTCAAAGTATTTGTAGGGATACTGTGTTATTTGTTAATGGTAAAGCTATGGAAAGGAGATAGTTGTCATAATGATGGCAGATGCAGGTCTTGCTTGTAAGAATTTAACCACTCTGCACTCAGAAATCTCAGAGCCTCTTGATTCTACTGTTCAAGCTGAGCTGACACTCTTTTATCTCTAGCATCTCTGTTGTAAACTCCAGGATACTGAAAATCAAAGCAAAGAAAAATATTAAGTCTTTTGACATGCCTTGCTTTGCAATCTTAAAGACTAAGTAGAATACTTAAGCTTATTTAGTTTGCCTTAAGTTTACTTAATACTTATTTGTTTGCTTAATACTTATCCAGTTTGCCCAACTGGAATCTAAACTTCAAGCCCACCAGTGCTCTTCTTAAATATTAGCCTGTCAAAATGTTAAAATCCAATGAAAGTTAATGGCAATACTCTACTAAACAGAAGTGTTTGTGGAATAAAATCTTATAAATAGCCTGGAATGGGCAAAACACAGAGGAAAACCAAGAACATGTTCCAAATAACAATGCAGTAATTGATTGGTGTTACATGGAGTTTAAAATACACCTTTGTTATGTTTGGCTTTACAATAAAGATAAGATAAAGTGTTTTCCCCTTGATTAGATTCAGAGATAGTCTAACCAAGATACAATGCACCTTTGGAATACAGAAAAATTATTCAAGAACTGTTATCTTTGTATTCAAAGCAGGAAGAGGGTCCCACAGTCCTTCTCTGTTACAGGTGATCTGTGCTTCTGTTATAAAGTTATCTCTAACTGAAAATATAACTTACCTCAAGCTCAGCCCTTGAGCGTTCAGAAAGGAAGGTGCAGTGTAAACACAGCACACAGCCAGATGCCACAGCCACTCAAACAAGGAGCACCTGGAAAGCAAAAGACTTTATTTCTTAGTGTCACGCTACAGCTCAGGCCTAGAAATCTTATCTACACCATCCCAAAGAAGTGCAGCAAATTCCAACAGTCGAATCCTAGTTACATTCAGCTCTCAAGAGATGTCACTTCCAGTTTAACATATACAGCTCCAAAGAGAAGCCTTTCATAGGGAGACAGGAACAATGGACAAGAAGCTCGAGAACTCAGGTGATCTTTACCCGGAAAACTCCTCCCTTTGGCAGACCTTCAGAAGGAACAGGTCATACCTGAGAGGGAGCTGGGTTAAGAGCTCTTCCCAGGTGCTTCTGGGAAGGTCTGCCATAATTCCAGCAAGGGCATTATAGCAATTTAGTTCTCCTTACTCCTATTTCAGCACTTCAACTTCCCTCTCTCTCCTCCAACAGTTCACGTCTCACAGGTGTCACTGGAAGCAACAATATTTGCTGTTTGATAGGGATAAGTTCTCAATATTGTATTGACTATGTGCAAACTCTCTCACTGTAATACATCCATTGATATTGCCAGTGTGACTTGCCAGTATAAACTGAAATGAAGACGTAAAAGATTAAACCACTGAAGTATAGGTACTAATAGGCTTTAATTCCAAATGGGTGGGACTGGCAGGAAAAACTATTCAGTGGTCCTAGAGTCTGGATAAAGATGCTAATCCACCCCAGTACTACCTCCTTTCCCACATGCAGCTCTGCAAACAACATTCTGCTGCACATAAAGGTTCTGACCTGAAGGTCCAGAGATGGAGACCCCTGCCTTAAATTTAGGCAAAGGATATGGGAAAGAAGGAGAGGGAAGAGCTCAGTGTTTCAGACTACCTTTTACACAAGCTAGTGCTTAGCACAGAGTAATGCTACCAGACAGCTGCTAATGCCATCTGACAGTCTTCCTCCATTACCTTTTGCTGTGGGTAAATCCAACATCCTCCTGGCCGTTTGTCTTGGTCAGGAATGTGATTTGAGGCATGACTGTAGAAGTTGATTAGTAAATTCACTGTAACCCACCCTCAGAATAGAGGCCTGACCCTGGTGCATGCTGTGAGACCTTACACCCCACTGGTGTGTGCCCTTCCCCTAGGCAGGAGCAGGGAGGACTCGACTCACTGCTCTGAGCTGGGGTTTGCCCCCCCTGGAGAGATTCTGCAGTGCTCTGTGTCCCTGTGCTGCTGGTCCTGGCTCCATCCAGTGCCAGCCCCAGGCTCTGGAGCTGTGATGCATCCAGACGCTCCCGCTGTGATCCTGTAACCATGGCGGCGTTCTCAGGGCCCAGGTTTGCTATTTGTTCTGGGGACAATGCCTGGGAGGAACAAAAGACAGAAAAATTGGTTTAGGCTGTCAATTACAGAAGGCAGGTAAGGAATCAGAAGTCAGCACTGCCTTGCATTTGGAATAAGGGACAGAAACCTTCAACATTATGTTGCTATAAAAGAGCTCAATAGAGCTTAAAAGAATCCTCTGTACTCATTTACTTCCCTGACCACTCATCTATCTGTCACCTTTCTCTTTGATGCTGGATGCTGACAGCTTGAGAAGCTTTCTATTCCAGCACTGTATTGTACATTTCTTCAATATGTTGTTGGAGTTTAATTTTCCAGCCATTTATTTTCTGATTTGTTCAAAGACCGATGATGCTGTGCAACCTCTTGTGTTTTCATTTATTCCCTCTTATACCCTCTTATCTGCTCCCAAGCAACCTCACTTGAACTTATGTTTGACCTTTGATTATAGTTAACAGTAGAGCAGTGAGATGAAAAGACCCCATGCTTTAATCTTATTATTAGATTTTCTCTTTTAGATTTAAAATCTTCTGCATTTGTTCCTATTAAATTTAAAAATTAAACATGGCAATCATAATCTTACAGTAATTATCTTAAATCACATAGCAATTAACCAGTTTGTAAAGCCTGCATTATCGGGCAGGCTAAATTGCTTTAGTTCTAGTTAACATTCTGCAGTCACAAGCACTTTAACCCTCCTACACAAAAAGCTTTCTTCTTGCAACAATTCTGCATCCAGATTCTGTTTAGAAAGACAAAATTCCCCTTGCAAGTAGGTCAGATGATGGAGCAAACCCTTGCCCATTTTTCATTGTCTACCAAATGGTGTGGTGGTTTAAACACAGCAAACCCATGGAAATCCCTATAGGTTCAAACATTTTGAACTGAGCATGTTCTTAACTCAATTGAAGTCCATAATACAATGTCATTTTTCATAAATCAAAATCTGAATAATTTATACAGCTGCAAAATGAGGCCATAAAAAGCCTGTGTAAAACCAAAATCTTCTTTGAATCTTTCAAATACAGAAAATTCTTCCAAGGAGGTATCCTGCTTTTTGTTAATCACTTTTTGTAGTATCATTACTACTTTTACTAACAAAAACGTTGTTTGATAGAAGTTCTACAAGATGGTATAGAGCTGTTTTGCAAAGTAATAGTTTCTGAAGGACGTTTGAGGCTTATCTGAACTGTCAGTGGTACCGTGCACTAACAGTTAGTGCTCAAGGAGTTTTTCTTTTTTATGGGAGCTGACACAGTTAACTCTCTGTTTAGCTCATCTGTCCATAAGTACATTGCTTGCCTGAGCATCTGAAAGAGACCAGCCCAGGCAGAGTATTAATCTTGTCACTAAGTGAAAGAAAGTCAGGGGCAATGATCTCAGGATCCCTGTTCTAATTTCTGGTCCACATTCAGTACTGCTGTAATTAGATGTAATTCCTTTCTGATCTGTATCTGCCTGCACAATCTGTTTTTCAGAGCTAACTCAGGAGAATGGTGCCAGATTTTAGGTTAATAAAACAGCTCTTGCACCATCAGCAGAGGAATCTGTAGCTATTACAGCATCCCTGCAAATAATAAGCAGAGACAAAAATTCAGATCTGAATAAAACGTTGGAAGATACAGTGTCCATTCCCTGTTTTACTGTGATACTTGCTTTTTCTTTGGGATGCATCCTGAAGGATGAATAAAGCTTGTCTAGCATATTTCATGGGCATCACAAATACAGATGATACAGCTGAAAGTTAATGTTCCAGATCCTTGATGGTCTCTCACTTAACAGAGCATAGAAACTTTTTTGCCAATACCCAAAAACCTATAAATGAGTGCTGCAGTTTATTTATACTAGAGGAAAAACAACAGAAATTTAGTAACTTCTTCAGTAATCAAGCTCTTACTTGGAAAATTTCAGGAGGTATATGTCTTACTGCTGATGGCTGGAAATATGGCATCAAGCTCTTATCAAAAGCTTTTAATTCATCCTCATTCAAACCACCTAAAAATAGAAACACATAATAGAAACAAATCTCGGTTAATGTCCTTTTTATTAAATTTATTTTCAAGGTAATATAAACTTTAAGCATTTATAAAAAATACATAATAGATGGTTTATTCCAGGGTGTTATATATAGAGAGGCTGGTTCTTTCTATGTTTTGTTTCTTTCATTATATTTCAGCATTACAAATCATCTGACCTTAGCCATTGACATGGAATGTACTCTACCCAAATTACTTTATCTTGGAAAAGAGAATTATAAAAACCTATAAAATCATAAGTAATGTTATTAGGGAATGCTCATTCACAGTCTCTTCTGATCCACAGTTAGGGAGCATAATCATGCAATGGGAGTAACTTCTTCACCACTATAGTGGTTATGGAATTATTATATGTAATAATTCCCCAAATTATTACAGTTAATAATTTGGGGAATTATTGTCACAGGCATTGGGGATGCTAAAAATTACAGGAGTTCAATGTGCAGTTAAATGATAACAGGGAAACAAATCCAGGAACCAGACCAGGAGTGACCTCTGGCTCAGGAGATCCCCGAGGCCACAGGAGCACCCTGGAGAAGTATCACTCCAGGTCAATCCTGCCCTTGTGCTCTTCCCTGGGCAGCCCAGTCTTTCCAGGCAGGATGTTTGGGCAACCAGAGCACAGCTTCTCCCAGTACAGCCTGGTTCACAAGGAGTGACTGGGTCTGGAATCCTAATTGGTTTTGCTCTCCTTGATTTACCCTTTCCAACTTACAGGACCAAGTAACTTCAGGCTGTGCTTCCCAAGGTCAGTTTGACCAGATTTACAGAACTATACAGAGAATACCACGAGTTTTCCTTAGTGCTTCTGAAATTGCTGGATATCTGTCCCTGCAGGTGATTCCCCTCTGGAAGAAATGTCTTTTGCCAGTCTAGAAAAAAACTCAGCTAGGTGAACCCATCTCTTAATAGCAATGCTTCACAACTATCACCATCTGGAACTGTAGTTTTGTTACCTGCTATAGTACCAATTTCCTGTAAAACAGAGCCATTCCAGCTGGTAGCAGCACCAAACACAGATTCTGTCATCTTCTTAAACTGCCTCAGAACAGGGGTGGTACAAAACAACAGGCCAATTCTTGCAATTGCAGCACTGCAAAAGGCAACAAAATCAAGCTGCATTTACATGCAGTACTAAATAGGCCTGGAATATACTTAGCCTGCTGTAAGACGACTGTAAAACCCATTTTTAATTTAAAATATATGTACACAAATTGCATACAAATATTCCAGGTTTTGAGCAAAACCCTAGATTTCTCAATGCAATACTTAAATGGTGGGATATAAATGGCAGAGGAAAACTATAAAAGAACATGTTTTAAACAACTGCTGCATGCCTTCTGCTTTTCTAAAAGCATTTTAAATGTAAAAAGGAGTCCTTTAGGCTCTGCAAATCTTGATGGAAGAAAAATGGCACAATAAATTTTATCAATAGAGTTACTAATAAATATTTTATTAGATATAAAATGCAGTACCTGAATTCAGCAGTCCTTATGGATGTGATTTCTGTGGAGTTCAAAGCACAGAGAACAGCTCCTAATCCAACTAAGTCAAAACTTTTTAGTGTGCTGATGGTCTGGCCAGAGTCGTCTAGAAAACCTTGCAAAATAGCTCTTGCCTACAAAAGCAGTAAGATAGTACACATGAGCAGAGTAAATATAATGAAGAGTTTTTTACTAGATGCTTAAAATCCTATCAGAAGCTATGGAGCATAAATATATATCCTGAGCCTCCCTAATGTGTGGCCATGGCCTTCAGGAGGAGCACTGTCACCACCTACATGTGACGCTAAAACAGGGCACTGTTACCCAATCCCTTGCTAAATGTAAATGGTGTGAAAACACTCTGTACTTCTGCCAGGTCACAAGGAAAGCCTTCACCAGAAGTAGTGGCGCTGGATTGCCTCACAGAATCAGTGAAAACATAAAATACCTAAGGGAATCAATATGTAATTTTTATTATTTTTAATACTCAGGATGACTTGTCTTATTTAAGTGCCATATATGAGTGGTGACCTGTGTTCATGATTAATTAGGACTAATTTTCAGATATGAATGGGATATTTGTACCAAAGTGCCTTTGCAAGTCAAAGTAATTTAGGATAGTGCTCATTTTAAACTAACCCTTTAAAAACTGAGTCCATCTCAACCATGTCACCAAGCCATCCTCCAAAGCCAGTGAAAGAAACAAGCAACTTCCAAGATTTCCTAATCTGTCCACAATGCTGAGCTTCAAATAACTAGCTTAACTAGCTGCCTAAGTTTTAGACAACTAAAGTTCAGCAGGATTAATCTATTTTAACTAACTACTCTTACTGACAGCAGGAAACCTGGTTCTGTATAAAATCCTCCCAAGTACTTCCTTCTTATGGTGCCCTTCAGAACATGAATCTATTAAACAGATTTGTGATATTCTGCCAGAACTGCCACCATGCCAGCACCTGTGCAGCCAGAGAATCCTGATGCTATGGGCCACAAAGTCAGAAATATGCTGCTAAATTGCATATATAAATCAAAGTTTTAAACTCTTATTATGAAAGTCCCATTGACATAACTAGAAATTATTCAAGGAAAGGAACATGAGAGAGCTGTATTTGCTAATAAAGGGCTTCTAGGGCAATGGATGCTGGGGTTGGGGCACACTACCTCTTCTGTGATTGTCCTTAGTTAGGAAGGAGTAGTACTCCTAGCACTAGTGTCTATTCCAGGGACAGTGTGAGAGGAGCTGCTGACCTCTTTCCACTGCATAGTGGGCAAGTGCTAAAGAACACACTCATCCCCACCCCAATTAACTGTGATTGATGCTGTCTTGGCCACCTCCCCAGGGAAGCCCCAGCCAGGCAGACACCAGTGTTGACCTACCTGGCCACTTTCACTGGGGTCACAGCTGCAGAAAAGCAGCAGGGAGTAGCGTGGATCTCTGGATCTGTTTTCTAGGCAGTTCCAGGACTTGAGTCCCAAAGGGTGTGAATCCAGAGCCTTTCACCAGGAGTCCATTCAGTAACTCACTCACTCACCTGGGTAAGAGTCCACTCTGTTTGCTGACTAAGAACAGCAACGGTGTCGATGGAGTGCAGGTCCAGCTCTGTGATTTCCTGTTCAGTGAGTGCCAGAGCAATGCGGCCCAGGGAGATGATCTGGTAACTCCTCCAGTCTGGCAGCAGCCCCCAAACCTTTAGATGAGAGTCATTAATATCTGTTAGATCATTATGACTCTTCCTCTATACACATAATTCTCAAACCCCTTGGTTTAAAAGTCCTAAAACCTGAATATTCCTCTTTGCACGCAGAAGGCAGAGCTTAGGTATTGTGAAGATCTTTGAGGTTCTACACCAATAATGATTAGTTCATCTAAAAATGCTGAGATTTTTACAGCTTGAACTTGTTGATGAGTCAGAATAGGAACTGCTGGAAGTGTGGCTGTAGGAGAAGAACCACTAAGAACAATAAAAATGGGAATCTGTGCCTAGATCCACATTGTTATACTGCCAAGAAAGCAGCACCTGGACTACCCAGGCTTCTACCCAGCTGCAGTCGCTCCAGGGGAGTGACTTTAAGTTGCTTTTGTGACCCTGGCTCAGTCACCGACAAGGAAAGACAAAGCAGAGAATCAAGTAATACAAACAAAGAACAGTTCCTAAAGTTCTGATTTCTAGATTGTGTTCACACAATGCTAAAATAAAAAAATAATTTAAAAGTGTTTGTACAGATACAGTTAAATCTGTAAAACTTTGTAAAAATCCCAAAGAAATAAGCAGGGGCTCTTCTAAACCAGTACCAGTGTATTTAAATTGACAACTTCCCCTGCTTTTAACTTTATTTGTGATAATGTTACAGTGATTGAAAAGCTGTCACCCAGCAGACCAAAGGAAATTTTGGTATCAGGAAAAGTTCTGCCTGAGTAAAAAATAATAAAAAGTCCATCAAGAGCTGAACTTTCAGAGGCTAGAACTGTCAATTACATTTAGTTGACAACAGTAGAAGACTGTAGACAGTAGTCAGTGTCTCCCCAGATGTGGCCAATTTGCCAAGACACTAGGTTTTGGCAGGAAGAAGTGACTTGAACAAGACAGGCACACATCTGAAAAACATGCTCACTTTAAAGCTCTCATGTACTTCAGCAACTCTGCTTTGTGTCAGTGAATACATGACAGGTTTCTAGTATAACACTGTGCTGCTAACTCCATCTAGAAAATTAAAACTAAAAGCCCAAGGTTGGGCTACCATCTGAGTCAGAAAAATATTTACTCCATTTTTGGGATAGCTACAATTTAAGTTTTGTTCGAGAAATTAGAAAGGACAAAGATAGTGGGGACTTGCTGAAGAGCATCTCTGCAGTTGCCTACTAAATAGTGCTTGCACCATCAGATAGATATGGAGCTGTACAATCTCCAGAAAATATAAAAGTAGAGCTCAAGAATCTGGATCTCTGAAATGAAATACTCCTTACACAGAGCTCCAGGCTCTCTGCTGTGCACATCCAGCACAGAGCAGCCTCAGAGCTGGCAGGGTGCTTTTCCCAGATATGACCCTTGGGTTAAGGATTTGTCTAAGAGATGCATTGCTGGATTTGTACCTCCCAACTAAGCTTCCACCAGATCTTTTATGTTGGTTTTACAATGTCATAAAGGGTCTAAGTCTGGGAAACTTCAATCTTTTCCAAAGAAAATAGATAGTAAAAAGCATTATCCCAATTTTAAAGCTTTTAATTCTCTAGCTTAAGAGATACATGAAACACATGCAGGCAAAAATGCCAAGTATCTGTTTCCTGATCTAGGCCATAAACTACAGAATTTGAAGTACTTCATAAATAGTATTATCTGACAGTGCTGGGTAAAATCTCAGGCAGAATGATATAAATAACACAATACATGAAACCGAAACACTCTTTTGTCCTCATTCACATAGAGACTACAGATCCATACAGCTGTCTCTGCTGCAGAGCTGGGAGACCTTCCATTTACAAGTCAGCTAAGCTTCTTACTTTCATTAAGACACAATCTGATAACTAGACTTTTTGAATTAGTTTGGAACAATGAGTAGTTCAGGCTTAATGAAACCTTTAATCAAAGATGCTAATAACATAACAGTATCTGTGCACATAATTTCAAAGAGCTTTGCCTGTCCTGTCTCATTTCTCATGCTTCATGCTCAGTGTAACACCACATTGCATTTTGAAATTAATATACAGGAAGTCTGTCGAGCAGAATTCTGTACAAACACTCACAAACAGAATATACTGCCATTCATTGCACTACAGATCTGTGTGTCTTTAAACATAGCCAGCAATGTTAGTGTATCAACCTTGTTGGCAATTTCCCTACAACTGATATCACTCTATAAGTACACCAATATGTTGCACTGCTGTAAAGAATACTAGTTTCCACTATGTCAGGGGAGCACTGTTTTTATTTTCTTCTAGGATTACACTTTTTCCCCCTTTTCCTACCAACATGTGTCCATGCTGACAGGGGGAAGCTGACTTGGGAAGAATGCATTTGCTGCAGTTGTCCTCCTGCAACAAGGCAGCAGAGACACAACTGCAGAGAGTCACCATCTGCTTTCAGAAATCTGGGCAGTGCCACTTCTCTTCAAGCACCTGCAGTTCAGTCACATTGCAGCTAGCCTGAAGCTGCAGCCCCAAACTCAACCAGCCTAGAAATAAACAGGTCCCTAGGTGAGTGATGAAAGGATGGATTTGAACACATATAAAGGATCCCAGCACATTCATTGAACCCGAAGTGCAGATATACCATTGACCAAAGGAATGGGCAGTCCAAACTCCCAACCAACCGTCATGAGCTGGGGAATTCAAACCCTCTCTTTAAGAAGGGTTCAGAACAGTAAAGAAAGCTTTTGTCACATGAATCTCTAGAGGGTTTTGTCTCTGTCTCCAACTACGACCCCATTTAATGATATATTGTTAAAACATTGTTTTAAAAGCTGAGCTTCACTGCTAAAAATTGCACAGTTGGCCTAATTTACCCAAAATCCATGGTCAGCTCCACTACTGGCTGCAGCTGCTGGTTTAAGGAAATTCAGGCCCAGGCCCACGTTGTTCCCTGCTCCTGCTTTCCTCCAGGGGTCACAGCCCTCAGGTCTCCAAGCCTCTTGCACTCTGTACTACTTGCAGCCAACTGTAACTTGTAGATGCTTCCCAAACTCATTCTGTCAGAATGATGTGATGGAACCTAAAAAGGACTTTTACATGTTGGATCATTTTGACAGAAGGAGATTACAGAGATGGAAGCAGAGAACAGATAACCTCCAGCAGATGCTGCTGACAAGAAGCTGAAGCCAGGCTGGGGCCAGTATCCTCTTCACCTCTGAGTTTTCTGCAACAAAACCAATTTGTCTTACTGCACCCTAAGGCTTTGCTGAACCAAAAGCATGTTTGGGAATTTGCTCTTTCTCTGGCAGTGCAGGCAACCACAAAACAGCAAGAGGAGGTCACCCCCCAGGGAGAAGTGCAATGGCAACAACAGGGATGGAGCAAAGTTTGACTTCTCTGCCAGCCCACACTGGCTCAGGCAGGGCTGCTCAGAACTCTGTTGATGCCCCAGACCCAGTCAGAGTGCTGACCTGCCCCCAGCACAGTCCTCTGTCTGTGCTCCTGGTAAAGACAAAATGTAGGTAGGTTTTTTCCTCCCTAAAATTTCCCACTGATGGGGCTGTCCCTGCCTGTGAGTAGAAAGTGGAAGAAGGAGCTTTATTCAGCCAGCAACTGCCTTTCAGTCAGTTTGGGTTTACCCACTGTAGGCTGTATTTAGCATCCATGTAGACAGTTTAACATGCCAAGCTTAATTCTCAGCAGGGCAATCAACAGCCCCTAGTACTGCTCACTGATTTTTTCATTTATGAAAGGAAAGTGAGAAGCAAGCAGAAAAGCAATTCAAAAGTAAAAACACTTCACTTTTCCAGCTGCCAATAGTTCAGAACTACTTGCCTGTTGACTCTAAAGCAAGGGCAATAGTCTTCTATCACCACCTCACATTATTTTTCCAATAAACCATAGATATTATTGTGGCAGTAGTGACATTGACATAGCACAGTTATTTTAGAACTGCATAGTTCAATAACACCAAATCAAATTACAGATTTAATTTTCCTTCACAGACAGGATAGTTACCTGCTTGGCTTTTTCCTTCAAGGCAGTCAGCTGGGAGCTGTTAAAACCTGAGACAGCCCCAAGAAGTTCTACATTTTTGTCAAAAGTTCCTGGGTCCATGCATTTCAGTTCCTGAACTGACCAAAAGACATTTGCTTCTCCTAATTTAATTATTTCATTTGAAGAAGGAGCTCTGGTTCTCAGGCAATCTGAAAAAGGTCAAATAATAAGAGCTGTCATCAAAGAGATGACAAAATAAATCAAAGCAATACTGATAATTAAGAGAGCAACAGACTATGAAAATTAACTACTGCCCATGTGATATTGATAAATTAATTATTTTGTAATTGAAGAATTTAAAAAATATTTATATTATTTGTGTTCTGGATATAAAACTAGAATTTGACTAATTTGCAAGACATTGGTTATATTCTTTATACTCCAAAGGCAGTGTATGCTGGACAAGAGCAGACATAGATTTCAGAACAGTTACAATGCAAGATGACACAATACAACTAAAACATGGATGTGTGCAATAAGAACTACCAGTATCTTGCAAGCTTCTTTCAAATCTAATTCTCTAAAGGCATCAAAACCCAGACAAGGACTTGCTCTGAGGTAAAGCCGCCATTTGCTGGGAGCCTTGGTTCAACAGGAGTGAAATGCAAATGTTTGCATTCCTGGTGGAAATTCACCAAAAAGAGCTTCAGCTGAATAAACATCACATTCAAACAGTGACTCCAACCCAACAGGACTATAACAGACATGAGAGGTCCTTGCACTCTGAATTGCCTGGTAGAGATATATGTCTTGTAAGACTCGCCTGACATTTAAACAAGGTGAAGACAGAAGCTGATGTGTCAGAGAAGCACGGTGCTTGTTCGTTATGTCAAGCCTGTTGTTAAAATGTCAGGATCTAGAGAGGGCTGCTCCCTTACCATAGCACTGTTTGGACAGACAAACTGCCTTTAAAAATCTTATTTACAGTCAGGTTCCGGGCCTATGCATTATCAAACCAGACAGTTTCCACTGTGTGTTTTAACAAATCCTAGTCTTTGTTGGCATAATCTACATCTAATGGCGATGGAAAGCAGAAATAAGAATCCTAATGTGGTTGTTTACTGCTCCCTCTCCTGTCACTAATTTAGGAAAACCTTATTAAATAATTATCTAAACCAAATAATCCCTACATGTCTTTGGATACGGTCATTACCAGTAAAAAGCACGAATTTCACAGATGCTGTGCCTCAGCTAAGCTCCCCCAGATAAATAAATTAAAGCGAGGATGTACAAAGTAGATTTGTACTTTGAAAGGAGGCAGAGGAGGGATTTATTTGCATCAAAGGAAGCTGCAGTAGTGGGTAGAACACTGAAAAGATTGAATCTGTTGAGCAAATGAAAATGCTGTTCGGCTTCCACTGTACCAGCTGATCTTCTGCTCTCTCTTTACCTCCCTCTTGTGAAGCTGCATTGTTTCCCTTTCTCCTGCTGCAGAAGGTCAGCTTTTCTCATGTAAATACTGCCCATGCTGACATAGTGCAGCTCCCTTCCCCAAGTCATGAAAACCTAAGACTTTGTGTCCTTGAAAAAAAAAAATTGATTTTACAATTTTTAAGACACCAGATACACTGATGCAATTAAAGAGGGAAATACTAATTAGATTTTGACCTGATGCCACTTTGCTCTTCCTTTTGCTACACATTTAATTCGATGAAAAACATATATATACATTATAACATCTCAGTGCTTGTGGTGAGAAACCTGAATTCTTTCTCCAGCATTGCCACTGCTCTCTGGTAGCATCTCAGACACACAGTTCCCAAATTTCACTTTTCATGTTCCCTCTTGCCTTAAGCACCTTAAAATCTTTGTTTTTAATCTCGGTATAGACATAGATGCAAGAACTCTGTAACTGGTAATTGCTACTGTTATGAACATCAGCTCACAACTGGTCTGTGAGAAATGCAAAATAGCATTGGTGGCATGAAAAGCATCAATGCGATTCTGGAGTAATTTTCATCATAACCAATTTTTTAGTGATTTACAAATGAGTAATTAAACTTCATTCCTTACTGAAACCACTGTGTGCGTTGTGTAGAGCTGCTGAGATTATGTTTGGTGACAGAAGTTCAGTGCCATGTTTGGGCTGCAGAAGCATTTCCTGGAGTAGCACAAACAATCCTTCAACTTCTCATATCCCAGATTCCCCCCAGCTGAGCTCGTGCACACTAAATGAAGACTGAGGAGCCTCCACAGACTTGGAGCCAAGTTATCCTTCGAAAAAGACCATCAGCTTTGCTGGCAGGTTTGCACTGGTCTTACAATGCAGATGAGAGAGCTCAGCAACTGCACTGGACATGAGCTGGGATGATTAGAGAAGTCTTTGGGATTCATGTAGATCCAGAGGCTTAAAAAAGAGCACGTAAGCACACAGACAGACTGAAATACCTGCTGCTGAACCTTTAGTCCTGTGGCCCATGTCTAAAGAAATATGGCTTATGATCTGCTGATTTACTTGTTGAAGGAAGAGTGAATTTCATGCATACAGGTGAACATGTAACAATAACATCCTGCTATTTCACCAGCTCAGTCCTGCTTTTTTTAGAGTTTGATGATTGTGTAATGACTCCTCTGATCAACTGAGGTCATGTTTTGTTTCAGGCTATGAAAAAACACAACTCTTAGAACTCCCTCCACCTCTCTCTGCCTATGAATACAGCATTGTAAGAGGCAAATTCATTTCCAGAGACAAGCAGTCATCATTCAGAGTTCCCGCTACAAGCAGATGGATTTCCATGGTGGCTCAGGGCTTGTTGAGAGCTTGAACCTCTATTCTGCTAGGCAGAGAACCAAAGGGGAGATTTTCAAAGACAAAGGCAGACAATATCAAACTCCTTGAATATGTTTTCCATGGCATAGAATGGCATAGCTTACAAATACTACCTGGGTGAATTTCAGATAAGTCAAAGAATAGTTGTTGTTATTATAATAATAGAATACTGTCAAAGTATCTATCTTATATAAAGAAAATTATCCATTTGGCACCAGAGATTCTAATAGATTAGTTTGGTTGCTAATTAAAATACCTTTTAGATGATTACAAACTTTGTCCATTTGGACAGAAAAAACACAGTGCCACCATTGTCAGATTTAAGAACAGATCAGTCACCATATGCTCATGTCTGGCAAAGGATTAACTATGTGCAATCTTTTGGCACAACTGTAACTTGTCACCTTCACAGGTTTTTAATTCAAGGGGTTTCAATTAGATTACAGAGTAAAAATAAAAAATTAAAATAAACAAACCCCTCTAATTAAAATAATTAATCTTTTTCCTTTGTGCACTCAGATTCCAGGAAATGCTTAATTATGGAATCCTGTAATGAAAGTGTTTCAGCATTAGTGCATTATACAACTCTGATGAGCAGCAGAATGAAGACTCTCACTGTTTTTCGCTGAAAGTCTCTAAGTAACTCAATACTTCACTTTTACTGTTCAGCTTCTCAGAATGCATTTGATGACAAAGTGAGACAAAGTCTGTTTGAATTGCAGCATCTCAGCCCCAAATGGCAGCACTTTGCAGAGGCCCCCAGTGCAATACTGACCAGCTCTGCTGAGAGACAAGCCGATGCTGCTGGTGCCATTGGAGACCGACTGGAACACAGCTGACAGAAGCTCTTCAGCTGAAGAAACTGGTCCAACTGTCTTTGCTATTTGTAAAATGATATCTGGGAACTTCAAAAGGAAAGAAAGAATAAATAAAGGCTTCTCTCCCTCTCACAACAAATCAATTTGTGGAGAAAGACTTGTGCAGACCTCAGCAAAGCAGGGGTTAGTAACAGCTCAGTCTCATCCCATTGTGCAGATGTTTCAGAAAAGAGTAATTGGCTGCTACTGAAAGGTCATTGGCACACATTTGAGGGGGAAAAAAACTAGGAACAAAGCAATTCTGAGTGATTCTCCCTCTGGTATGCCCTCTCAGCTTCTGGCAACACCTGAGCACTGCCTGATTGGTGTCTGTGTCCAGCCCTTCCTGGAGCAATGAGTTCCACCATTTTAATTCAGGCTTCATTTAGCTTGTTTTAAATTTGCCAAATAAGTATATGAATTGAGGATAGGGACCCAATTAAATTATGAGAAATAACTTTGACTTGTTTGCCTTCTTTAGGCTTTTCTGACCTCTTTCCTCCACCCTGCCAGACACTATCCTTTCCTTTGAAGTGTCCTATTCTATCTGGTCAATTATAAGCATTATCTCCAGTGGAAAAGCTGCTGACCGTGTTCACATATTTCTGCTGAAGAATGAATCCCTCATTCCAGTATAGCTTATTCCTATGCATAAAAAAATTAAGATTATATGAACTAAAGAGGGCAAGGAAACTACAAAGTACAATGCTGAGGCCATCAGATATTGTAACTTGTGCAACGCTGTCCCCAGGGCAAAGGGTCACATGAGTAAATGCTAATTTGATCAGTATGATCCCATTAATAACAGGATAATAAACACAACTTTTATGGTTGGAAGGAAGGAGGATGGAGTGAAGAGCACTCCAAGGTGTAAAGTACTAAAAATAAGCCTGCATCACTATAAATGCCCCCTTTTTCTCCAATATGACAATGTAAAATTGTCATTGTACACATGCAAGTAACTGTTGATAGTAACATTACTCTCAAGAAGAAATCTCTTTGATGGAATCAAGAATATGTGAAACATTAACACAGGTTTTACTTGACAAAAGAATTATTTATCTACTTCAGCATTCAGGTTACATAATTTAGACTGTATTATGACATTCACAAATACAAGTTCTAAAATATCCGTTACAAATTAAAATATTTTAATAAAAGCATACATTTTTAATAAAAGCATACCTTTACAGTAAGGACATTTAATTCTTCTTTTGACAGCAGAGCTATGAATGGTCCAATATCTAATGTTGTTTCTGCTGTCCAGTTGTTTGAAGAGCTGAAAAAAATATTTTGAAAAATTATATTAATAAAGAATGCTACAGTAAAAATAATACTAAAACTTCAGTGTTTTTATGATACTTTATCATACAAGAAACACAGACAGTTGTATGCCAATGTGATGATTCATTGTTATAACCATCAGATTGCATTTTCTCATCTCTCTGGGTAGAGGGCATTAGTGGGGCTCACAATAGAATCAGAAAAACCCTTCAAATATGGTGGTGATGGAGCTCTCCCTCAACAGTCAATTGTTCTTAGCACTACAGTGTTTGAACAAGGAGAAATAATTCCTTCTTTGAAAGAAAATTTACCATTTTCTGTCAGTTCACATTGCAATAGTACTCTGCAAAATGGTTATTAAAAGAGAAGTAGAAACATCATCCAAATCTGACAAATGTTAGTCAATTCACTTGGTGGGTGACTTAATAAAGCACTTAGATAAGTTATTTTCAGCCTGACAGAACCTATAGGAGAGGGTAGTAACAAATATGTTACTAGCTCATGTTCCCACAAACAACTTTATTTGCTTTGTTGCTCCACGATGAGGAAGTTTAAACATCTTCAAAATTATATTATATAAAATAAATAAAACTTATTGCACCACAATTCAATAAAACTGATTTGTATCCAGATCAATGCAGGGATGGAATCTGCTGGAAAATACAGCTATCCTATCACAGAAAAATGATGACTAGCAGGAAGCTGAACAGCATCTAATGTGATTAGGCAGATCAAGTGACCAACTTTGAGGAGAAGGGGTGGTTAGAAATTGTACATCCAGTCTCCCTTTTCAAATGCAAGATACTTCCAAGGAACAATGCAAGTGAGAAACAGTATATTCATCCAGGTAAAGGATGGCTTTGTTCTTTGCATGACTGATACCAGTGAGGTTTCCAATGGAAACCTCCTAATCTGAGTCCTAATCTGAGTCCTTAGTGACACCCAACACACTGCCCACTCTGCTGCTTCAGATGCTCAAACTTTATATTCCTCTGCTTCTTCTCTACTCTCTCCTATTGCCACAGATGCTTCCAGTCTTCTTTACATGTCTTCCCACACCAGTACACCAAGTATCCCACTTCCATATCCCCATTCTTTGTGTTCCTGCACCATTGTCTGCTTGTAACCCCTTTCTCTTGCCAGGGCAGTGAGTCTATTTGCCTGCCCCCGCCGCCAACATTACACTTTCTCTCCTTTTCCTCTGGAACATAAGTCATGCAGGGTGTCCCTGGGGTTGTATTTTGTTCCACAGGTATCACATTACACACAAGAACAGAAATGTCATTCTAGTGGACAAGACCCTGAGCCTGGGGAGTGACAGAAGCTGCTTTGTGCTGTTTTCACTGCAGTTCATCTGGGGAAAGCAAATGCTTGGTGTTTGCATGGCCCAACCACCAGCATGACCAAGGTGGTGTATCCAATACCTTACCCATATAACTGAAGGAGTTTGTATTTAATTTCAGTCTTCTGCTCATGGTTGAGCTGTTGGCAAAGTTTGAATTGATGTAGGGCTGCTGCCATTGCCTTCAGGGACATTCTGCCATGGAGAAAGGCTGGAGGTAAGTGGCAGATTAGATTTCCAAGGAGATCAACATCATATTCATCAGCAATGGAGCTGTTCTGAAACAAGAAGCATTTGCCCTGTTGGCAGAGCTAACCTTGGCTCTTGCCCTGTACCACTTTGCTGTATCACAACTCATTTAAGCTGCAAGGAACAAAACAACAGTTTGCACTGGCAACTTAATCTACAATTTCTGCTGCGACTGCCTTACATTTTTGGTTTTACCAGTCCAACTGGTGATATTTCATAAGCACTTTTCAGAGCTTTCAGTATTCTTTATTCCATACTGAATCACACATAAAGAATGTGACCACCCAGCACCTGCAGAGCTGGTGAAGTTCTGTCTGGCAGTATAGTCCTCAGCTGGCCCCTTGCAGCAGAGGGGCCTCAAGCTCTTGCTGTTAGAAGGCTGAGCTCTGAGGGGTTTCTTAAGCAGCTGCCAAAACACTGGGGATTTTACAGTTGGTACTGTGTGTAAAGACAGGAATAGCCACAGCTACATCAAAGAACTAGTTTCCCTGAAAAAGCTGGTGAGTGCTGCAGCTCCCAGATAGCAGAAGTCACAAAATCCTCCTGGTACCACCCACCTCTCCCTGTGCCACAACAGCTCTGCTTGGGCTGGCACTGCCTGGAGCCAAGGGAACAGGTCCAGGTGCAAACTGGTCCAGGCTGTTCTGGCCAGCAATGACATTTCATGAGAACACTTTGTAACATGCATGGAGTCAAGGAAAATTGCTAAGGAAGCTATGAAAAGGTTTCCTTAAGAGCAAACAATAAAATGGAAACAGTACATAAACTCCCCAAAAGAATACAGATGGATGGGTGAAGAACTCATGTAGACTGTGACTCTCTCCACCTCCATGGTGTCTCTTCCTTTGCTGACCCCACTCAGCCATACCCACCAAGCACTCCTGTACTTTTTGCAGAACAGCATCCCTTTTGTGATGGCTTGGGTTCAGAAGGTCCATTCCAGTCTTCCCCAGACGTTCAAGGAAAGGGACACACAAAGGGCCTGTAACGTACTCCAGGTACTCAGAACTGCAGAAAGAATTCAGAAGGTCTCAGAATGCAAACCTGACTTTCATACACCCACAACTATACCCATGAAATCTGTGATAGCAGAAATATTTACAGACAAGGTTGGACTTGAAAAATCAGAAACCAGACAGGCCAAAAAACTTGCAATTAACCCTTGCCTTACTTCAACATCCATCTTCTTCCAGACCATCAGGACATGAACTGAACTTCAAAAAATGGCTAAGAATTATAAACAGCTGCAAGTGGATGAAAGTGCTCTGAGATGCTTTAATACCATATGCAACAAGACTGTCTACAGGTCAGAAGCTTTTCCCCTTTCTCTGTTTTATTAGGAATAATTCTCTGGTAAATGAAGATGTGGTGGATGGCCTAAGGACTAAAAGCAGTTTTAGAGTAGGTTTCCTTTTCATCAAAATCAAAAAATCTTGCCAAATTAAACAAAATTATGCTCTTCTCCAAAAAGAGTGGCAGACAAATTTTGCAGATAAAGCCACAGCCCACATCTGCGCAGGCCCAGCTTTGTCAGGGTCTGTAGGCAATGGCACCAGTAACTTTTGATGGCCCTGAACTAACAATATGCAATTGTTGTCAAATAACTGAGTGCTGCAGTTTGTAGGAAGCCTTGCATTAAAGTCTTCCTATTATTATTTTAGAGTTGTTAAATAGAGTAGAGCCTTTTCAAACAGAATACTTTTCTCACTTTCTTCAATTAAGAAATATTCCACAAAAATAAGGGTTCTCAGTCCCTTTTATCCTCCTAGGCACATGCAAAGAAAGAGAGAAAGGGTGGAAGAGACAGAAATAGAAAGTGAGAAAGAGACAAGGAAAGGAAGGAATTAACAAGTTTTACAATTCAGGAGTTCTCATCAATACACAAGTTATTTTTCCTAAGGAAAAAAGCTGTCACTGAAAAGTTTTGCTAATTAACACAAGTGTCATGAAACACACTGGAATGTTTCTAACCATACAGAACAATATGCTTCAGCGGTATCAAGTGGTTTTGTCTTATATATCCACTCTCAAAAAGACCCTTAAACAAATAAGCAAACCTAAACCAAATAAGCCTACCTAGGGGGAAAAAGATCCACAATTGTGACAAAAACGTACCGTCCTAAAAGACACAAAGTATGACCAACTTACACCTGAGACAGATTTTGCCTACAGTCAGTGACCACTTTCTGATAAATTACCATGTATTTGAATCATTAGTTTTCATAGGACTGAAGAGATTATTTGAAAAGTGCTCAGAAGTTAAGATGGACTAAGATGTAACTCACGGAAGCGGCAGTAAGAGGAAGGGAGGAATGGATGTATTGGAGACTTCCCAAAATTTCCAAGCCAAACAATTAACCTAAAAGCAGTAAAAATTTAGGATCTTAAACTTCTAGCAATTTTGAAGAAGAATAAAAAATACGGCTTCTTTATTGCAGCATATATAAAAATTAGCATATATAAGACTGTGCATTTTATCTTCAGAGAGCATTTTTATCTGGCTTTTTTTAGTTTTCTTTTTGTAGACATCAGAGATGAAACATTCTATATTTTGGAACATGAGAACATTTGTATGTTTCTGAAACTTCTAAGTATTTCCAAACAGATTACTCATGAATTAACAAGTCAGAAGGGCTGTAGGAATTTCTTGCAATTTGTAAGTGATAAATGAAATTGTCAAAATGAAGTATGATAACAGACAAACTCACACACAAAAGATTAAAATAAAATATGCCAACAGACAAATTGAGACACACAGGATTCTGAAAAAAATCCCCAAAAAAATCCCGAAAAAACCAAAGACAAAATAGAATGAACCAAGTTCTAATCTATCTAATTTGGATACTGGGTAGTATGTTTACATACATAAAGGTTTTTTTTGTTGTTTTTTTTTTTACCTGATATGGAGAAAGTAGATGAAGATTCATTTCAAATAATTTAAAATTTTTTAAAAACATGTCTGTGTCCATACTTTCAATGACTTGACAAGTTACTCCTTTCACAAGCTGTCCTGTACTGATAGGAAAGGCAAATTTCAATATTTGGAATACTTAAGCAGGATCTAGTCCTTACTCCCCATTACCCCATCCTAAGACACAGTTTCTTCACCTCTCCCATTGCTTGTAATTAAAAGGCTCTTGAAAATAAAAATGCAAACAAATTGAAAAGTATAAACTAAGCCTTAAAACACCCAAACCTCTGCAATGCTCTGGTCCTGATTTTGGTTTTGAAGACCCTTTTTAATAAGGAAGGTGAATTATTGTGGTATCCTGTGGTATCCAGAAATGAATAAACATAAGGTAATATATAATAACCACATACTGTTTACCTCAAAGTTGCTCTCATCACTAAACTAGTCTTAAATCCCATTTCAAAAGAGATACAGTCCATACCTTAGAAGGTCAACAGGATAGTTTTCCTTGGACAGTAATTCATACAGATACAAAGCCTGAAAATAAACCACTATAATTAAAGGTAACTTCAGTTAATCCAGTTGTATGAGACAGTAGCTACTGCAATGTTTTTGTACTCTGAGCTCTCTTATGTACTCTAAAGGTACTTCTATGGTCCAGCTTGAGCAACCAAAAGGTTTGGCATCCAGTTTGGCTGAATTTTTTCTTCACAACACAAGAGATCACTGACTGGCATTATGGAATGATGTTAAACCTGTACACAGCCCACAGCCACTGAAAAACTTAGGGCTGTAGGGAGCTCTGGAGATCATCTGATCCAGCCTTTCATCTCTCTGGACAGAGTCAAAGACTTCACATGCAAATGTCTAACATACAGTACTGGAAAGAGAAAATTTACACAGCAGGAACCTGGGAGCTTAAATTCAGCATATTAATGCTTCCTTTTTCATAGCATTGTCTCGTAATGCCTGGTCTCTAAATGCCCTTCGGTGTTTATATTGAGATATAATTGGGGCAGTTTCTTCCTTTTGCCTGTGTTCCTTGAACACAAATATATTACATCACTTTCCCAATTCTCCCATCAGACAAAATTGCAGTGGAATGGGAACTGCATAACAGTTTTTACCTGGCTGCTTCTTAGTTCTTTTTCTTTCAGCATTGAAAAATTATATCCAGTTAGATTCCATAAACCAGAAAGAGAGACTTCTTTAAAGAAAGCTCCTTGTATATCTTTGACTGATGAAGAAAAATCTCCAGATGCAGCTATCTAAAAAGAGGAACACAGAAATACATGGCATTTCTGAATTGATGCTTAGATTTACAGGATTTGCCCTTCTTTCTACTCTGTGTAATATTTCTCTTAAGAGGATAAAGGAAAAACACTACAGTATTAAAAACACAATGGAAATAAGCAAGCAAGAGCTTTCAAAATACACTTGGTGTTCAGAAAAAAAGCAATAGAACCATTAACCACTGAGCTAAAGAACACATCTTGGTTTAATTCATGCTCTACAGTTCTGGTTACTGTGCTCTTGTGCAGAGAGAAACTGCCACACACGGGAGTTTATAATCACCTTCCTGAGGATGCCCTGTTGCTGTGCAGGAGATAAGTCAGACAAGTACTGGGACATTGTGCCTCGAATAATCTGAGCCAGCTCCCTGGGGTTCATGCTGTGGAGTGACTGGGTGCCAATTCCTGTCACTAAGGCACCCATTTGGCTCATGTTATAAAATGATAAAACCTGCAGGGAGAACAGCGCAAGCAAACAGGAAGTATTATCAAGAACAGCAGATATATTTAAAAGCAAATGTCAATAAGAAAAGCAAAACCATTCTTGCTAAATACCTAATATATTTCTTGCCTGAGAATGCGTTTTCTGTGTCTGTCCATGGCTGAAGTTTCTCAGAAGTTCCTTTTCCTGAAACTTTAACCAGGACGTGATTCCTTGCATTACAGTATATTTGAATACACAACCTGGCATCTCTGATCATGCAAATTCTGCTTAGGGCAGTGACACAGACAAAATAATATATAAACTGCCAAACCCAAATATGCATTCTCTCTATTAGTAGAGAACTACTTTGGGATGTACAATTTGGATGCTTTATTTGATTTAAACCCATTTTTCAGGTCACTAGCTAAATAGAATTTTTGTATTAACTTTCCAAAATCTACAGTTATTATTGAGAAGAAGCCATTCTACTTTTAAAAACAGAAGGTAGGAAAACTGTTATCAGAGATACCTTTTCATAAGAGAGATATTTACTGGATAAAATCATAACTTGGCTCTTTGCCCACCCAGAGACTTGGTTTAATGTTGCAACAGCATTATGCACTGCTTCAGGTGACAGAGATTCCAGCTGACTTGAAGTTAGTCCAACTACAGCATCTGACAGAGATCCAAGGGTATCATTCAATGTCTGGTTTTGCAGGGCAATGTTCAGGAGTTGAGATTTGAGCTAAATCAAACAAAAAGAGCAGATTGAAAATATAAATCTGCCAAGAACCAATTTCCATTACCACCCAAAACATTACCTGGAATCTCTGGAATAGGCATTGGCAAATATTCACACACACTTCATAAAATTTCAAAAATAGAACTACAGTTGTGAAAGGAATATGGAACAGGAATATGAAATAGAATGTGAAAAGAATGAGCACCCAAAACAGGTTTCTATTCTTTGCATTATCAAGAATTTTTTTTCCTTATTTCTTAAGACCCAATAATTTTTCACTCATTTCCTTACTAATTTAAGAAGAACATCCCTCCTCCTCTGTTTACAGGATTATGTTAGGCAAGAAGAACAAGTGTTGTACACACCTCATGAACCTCAGCCTGGAAACCTCTCAGCTGATTGCATTTAATCATTTGATGAAGGAGAGTCCGGGCCACAGCTGCATCCATCTGTTCCAGGTCATCATAAAAGCAAACCAACAAACCCAGCCTACAGAAAAGAAATACATTAGCTCCCCTAATAAAAGATGTCACTGTTGGGAAACGGAAACACAGCTTGGTACCCTCTCCTTGTGATCACAGCTTGAGCCATTTCTGTTTGTTTTGAGTGCGTCAACCTGCAGTCTCTAAAACTTAGCCTGTAATGGGGGTATGGAACATGCACTGGCCTTTGTATTCAGCTGAATTCTGCCTGGATTGCTTGTGCTTGAGAATTTACCTGCCCTGGTTCCATTTACCTGTCCATGGCTGGATTGCCCCAGTTAATGACTCCACTTCCCTAGGCAGGATAATCTTGAAAATGATGGGGGGATATCACTAAATCTCTAGAAGTGGCTTGCTGAGCTCTTATCTGGTTTGATTGGATGTTTTGAACTCTAAGCCCTGCTTGGATTTCACATGTAACTCAACACATTTGTGTTTCAGTGCAGCAGCTGGGGCATGACATGGCCTATTTATCATTTTAGGATTAAACAAAGCCCGCTGTATTTCACATCAAACACAGGACTGGCCGATGGATGGAGACCTGTCCAGTTCAACACCAGTTAGGAGAAAGCACACTGAGGCTTGCTGCCCACTTGTGCCAGCACAGCAGTCTGCAAGGCAGGGTTTTGAACTGAGCTTACTTTCCTTCACAGCTCCCGTGCTGTAATATTTAAGTCAACATTTCCATTAACCTCTGTACAGTGCAACCACAGCCATAGTTTTTGGAGAGGAGGAGTCACACCACCATGAGGAAGTGCCTGTTGCAGATGTTCTTCTGGCTTAGACCTTGTGTTTATTTACTGCCTTTACTTGCAGCAGGCCCTGCAAAGAAAAAGTTCTGAATTGTGCACCACTATGTCTGGACTTCTTTGAACCCTATAGTCATGGGGATGAACTGGTTTGTAGGAAGCCTGTATCAATTCCCCATCCCTGTAAACTCTCAGCCCTTGCTTTTATAATTTATACAGAACAAGAACCTCAAAGGTATGGCCAAAGCCCAGCTTTCCTGCTACAGTCCCTGGCTTTTTGCAGTTCAGTGAGACAGGCATAGGCAGAGTCTGGGCAGTAATGTCCAGATGTGAATTGAATCATCAGTGGACAATGCTGCAGCACTACCACAAACTCAGTCAAATTCTGCAGCACAGAAAGGCTTTTAGTTCCTCCAGTCCCTCAACAATAACCTGCCAGTGATATAACAAAACACTGCTTCAGCAGCATATCTGAATTCATGGGAGATCATCAAACCAACATACAAATCAAAGAAACATCTCTAAGAGCATTTTTATAACAAATAATTACATTCTGATGCATTATTGCATAGCCGCCAAAAGCTCTTCTTCTCCTTTGGGATTAGCAGAAATGAATAACACTACATCTCAAAAGTAAAAGCACATTTAAATCAACAGCATGGTTAAAATGAGTAACATAAACTAAGTGTGTTGTAAAAATGGAATACATTAAGGATTATGGAGCATGACATTTCTCTCATCTGTGAGAATGTGGCAGCTCTCATGAGTGACAAAATCATTTTTAAGATTTCTGACACTAAAATTTAGAGCGTGGGCATAACTCTTCTCTCGCTTACTCCTCCGACAAGAGCAATGCTTCATGGACGTCAGCGAGCTGCACTGCAGTAATGACAGGAGCTCTGAAGCCATAAAGCATATTCTCCATTAGTTTAAAACTCCAAGGTATCCCCCAAGGAGACTACAAATAATATCAGACGGCATTGTC
Organism: Rhabdornis inornatus; assembly: GCA_013397075.1. Taxonomy (NCBI): domain Eukaryota; kingdom Metazoa; phylum Chordata; class Aves; order Passeriformes; family Rhabdornithidae; genus Rhabdornis; species Rhabdornis inornatus. Next base: position 1,075,801 of record VWZS01006719.1, read on the forward strand.
TAGGGATTAAATCCATCCATGGATATGATAGCGTAAATGTAAATGTGGAGTGCAGAGTTTTCTCACGTTCGCTGTGTATTTATAAGTAACAGCAGTTTATTTTGGTTTTTTATTATTGTTAAAGTTAGTTCAGTGCAGATTTGACAGGCCTGAAAATTTAGATTGCTGCTTACACACTTAACATTCAAACATATTTAAGCATGGCTCATCTCTATGAGGCTGCAGGACAAAGAGGACAGCAGGGCAAGCTTTACACCACTTCACTTTGTGGCTTCTCTGGTGACACCCATGTCAATTAAAACCCACTTGCATTCCTGGCTGGCAGGAGTTGAGATTTCCTCCTTCAATTCTAACTCTAACATGATTTCCATCAAACACCTCCATGTTCTGTGATTCAAGCAGCCAAGACAACTCATGTTCTTCTGTCCCAGTTTATTTTATTGCTCTACAATGTGGTGGAGCTCTGCCTGGGTTCCCCAGATACTGCTGCAGACTTCCTACAAATGCTATAGGCATCTCCTCACTGTGGAGCAGGAGACAAAGCATTAGCTAATTAGGCACACCTCCAAAAATTCATAAAGTAGCAATTCTTCACTCTTGCTAAACAGGGCTGGATTTCAGCCTAGATTTTTCTGCTGGAATGAAAAAGCTGTGCCACACTATCAGTTTCTATTTTCTCCTTAGTTGTTCCATCCACACACAGCCATAAAAGAAAAAGCAAAGCAGCCTTGCCTGTAGATAGTCGAAGTGTTCCTCATATCAAATCCTGACGAGTTTATCCTTTCCAGGAGGGCCTGTGCAAGCTCTGGTGTGATATCATACACTGTGTCCAGCTGCTTTGTTGCATTGTCATAGCTAATGAAAAGTCTGATCTGACCAGCACAAACAAAACCACACATCAGCACTGTGAGACAATGAATCCTATAAAGTCTGTGTCTGGCACTCAAAATTAATTGAGCCTGTTCATGTTATAGAGAAAGGAAGAAGATTTGGATAAACCAGTATTTCTGAAGGCAAAGATGAGTGAGTGATTTGAGTGATTTTCTGCCAAAATGTCATATGATTTGAGGGTCTTCTATCATTGGTTCCTTTCACTAGAAGTCAGAGAAGCTCAATACAGATACAAATAAATAACTACATATTAACTCCAGGCACTTTAAAATTAAAATTACAGAATTTTGTAAAGAATACATTTATATTTTCCCTCTATATTTTCTCTTTATATTCAATTAATTAAAAATAGATAAAGTTATTTTTCATGTTTAGGTTTGCATTTGTGTTCATATTGTTTGTAGCTGATATCACATGGCAATAATATATCCAACCACACTTTGTTACTTACTTCATTGAGACTAATTTTCAGAATTTCTTCTAATGGGAGATGGACCATGTATCTTCCCAAAATCCATAAGCTCTCTGCACTGACCCAAGAAGTTGATTCATTGAACTCTGTTTTGTACAAATAAATACTCACTACAATGTTAAGAAAGTAATTACTTTTCAAATATATTTTACCCAGTGTATGATTATTGGTAAATAATAAAATATCTGCAAGTCAGAAAAATCCTCAGCAGAGGGAGTCAGATTCCCTCAATTTGCTACATTTTAGCACCATACTTTCATGAGTCCATAAATTTTTTAATGAAAATGAAATAGTGTTTCAAGTGTCTCAAATTTTCTCATATAAAAACAATTAATGTTTTATGTTGCCGAAATAGAGAATGGATAAAGTGTGGGACTGGAAAAAATTACCCAAAAGTATTAAATATGGAGCAGTGTTTTTAAAATTCACTTTTCCTAATCAATTGCATTATTTAAGAACATCAGGAAGGCATAATACCTTATATATCTTATATATTATTATTGATGATGCCACTTATTTCAGCAATATGCAATAGTAATAATGGAGAAATGAAAAACTGTTCAAATACCTACATGAAAATAGGCTGACAAAAACACAAAACACTGCATAACAGTTAAAAAATGGCATTCATTAAGTAACATCCTCCCAAGGATTGAAAATTAAATCAAGATCCAAATATCCCTGAGAAAAAACATATTTATGGACTCTGTGGGTACCCTGAGCCACAAACACTCTTTTCTCCAGGGTGTTGTCATTTGGAAGGCTCAGTGTGTGACACCTCTGAACATATTCCTCAGCAGTGCTGATTCTCACAACTCTGTTAAAATAAAATCATCAGTGCACTTTGAAGAGTTTCCAGTGGTGGAAAAAACCAGCATGCATCTATCAGAAGCTGAAGGACTCCATTAAATGATTTTTTTGAAAACACAGATCTAAGCTCCTTAACTGAGACAAGATGATGATCCCAGCAGACCTGTCAGGCCTGTGTTTTTAAAGTGATATTACCTCCCATTACCCAGAATATTATGAGAGTTGAAAGATATGACAAGAGAGCTAAAGACAAACCAGCACCATTTGAGGATACTGACTGTGACCTTTAGCAGAACAGACTTGCAGTTACTAGCCATGGCAGCTGTGATCCCCAAAAACTGATCCCTATCCCAGGTGGTCCCAGTGCTACCCACATATAAAGCAAATAAATCACCCTCCTGCAGGACTGTTCCTGCACTCTGCTGTGGCCTGGGGAGTGCAGATAAACATGAGGGAGCTCTAGACTTCCAGTCTGAGTGTGCCTGCCCAGGGCTGATGGCCACAACCAGCTGTGAATGAGCCCACACCTGATGCTCTGGGGGTGGATTCACCACATCTGTGCTGCTTTTAGCATGTGAAGCAGCAGCCAGGGAGGAGAAGGAAGCACAGCAACTCCCAGTCCCTCTCAAGCTGGGTGATCTTCCATGAATAGAGGGTTCACCACTGCTTCAGACACAACCCAAGATGATGCTGAGGGATTTTCCCAGGATTGCTGAGTAGCACGAGGCAAATTCTGCATCTTTGCTTCCCCAGCAATGCACTGGCACTAACATCACCTCACAGCAGCAGCATGAACCTCCTCTCCACGACTTACTGGTTTACTCTAATATTTTGAAATGGCAGGAGACCCAGGAGGCAAATTTAGCTCCACTGAAGCAAGTGGGCATTTAACCTTTGGTTTCTAGAGAAAGAGGAAGAACAGACACATCTCTAAGTCTAAAATGCTCCCAGGACAGCTGTGCTGGGATGTTCAGTGAGACCCAAGCACCGGCTCTGATGGTTCAATGCCCTGCACAGCCCCCTTGTGGAGCCCATCCTCCCTGTCCCAGCTATGGAACAGCTGTTCCAGGCACGTTAAACAGGCAAACAGATGTGGGAAAATGCATCCAATCCAGATTAATTAATTTGGTTTTATCTTGTCCCTTTGCTGATCGAGTTGGCGCCATGTGCTTCCACAACATCCTGCATTTCTTTTGTGTTTTTAAACAGTGCAGTGGATAATGTATCCTGAGCCAGAGCTGTTTTTCTCCTCTGAATAGGAGTTCAGAAGAGAACAACACGCCTTGGCAGAGCACCTGGCCAGTGTATCCTATTTCAGACTTAGAAACAGTACAGAGAAAAAAGACTGGAGTACTAGAAAGAGACTTTGTGTATAGCTCTGTGCAGAACAGAGGAAGAGTCCGTTGGTTGGATTTGATGATCCTAGAGGTCTTTTTCAGCCCTAACAATAGCATGATTCTACTCTATAAGTTCAAGCATCTTTGAAGAACTATTTGTTGTGAGTAACAAACACATTATATTTACTGTGTTCTGCAGTGAAGGTATTCCAGACAGCTACTCTTACACAGACCTGTGTTAACTGGGGAAACAATTCAATACAATAGACAGGCCTTTTGCTGGGTGTTTTTCTCTTATGATAAGCAAGAAGAAAACACTTTGTAACATACCACTCATGTTGTAAGATTTCTGTAGAATCTGCTTCATCCAGCCATAGAGAGCTCTCTGAGTGCCTGCTGAGGTTCTGTCATATAGGTCCTTGAATAATGATGATCTAAGTGATAATGGGCATGTTAGTTCACTAATGAGTTAACTATTCATTTTTTTAATGACACATGGACAAATGATTTTAGAAACAGAATTCTTTACATGTAAGCAGAAAGCTGCATCTGGAAAATAGACTGAGACCATATAGTAACTTCTTTTAAAATAGTCAGTAAATCCAACATAATATTATTTGTGTCTGATAAATAAATGGCTTACAAGTTCCTGAAAGCATCCTCCAGCAGAAGGTTTGGGAGACTCCCAATGACATCAGGTTGGAGATAGTTGACTGCTGACACACGCAGAACCTGACTCAGGATATCCACACAGTCCAGGGCACTCAGAACCAAGAAGCATTTATCCAGTGTTACAAGGAACAAGGTCCTGTTTACTCCTGGGCTTTGAAAAATTATCTCTCTAGTCTTGCCCCAGTCAAGAATAATATTTCCCATTTCCTGCAAGCAACAAGGTATTAAATTAACATCTCTGATTAATTCAGTATATTGTTCATTTTGAGGCCTGACAAAGAGCACTCTACAAAGAATATGATGCTGTTCTCATGAAAAACAGCTGCAAACTACTGGTTGTTTGCATTACTTCAGATAATTCCTTTCTGGCATTGGGTAGAAACCAGCTTGAATTTTTTTTTACAAAACCAAAATGAAATCCAGAAAGATATTTCAAATGGTTGATTAACAAAATTACTAATTTCACCTTCTTTAGCCATTTTGGCTCTCCTTCCAGCCACCGGAAAGAAGATACTCCCTGAGAGCAGCTGGCCCTACCTACCTTAGGTGTTACTGTAGGAGGGTGAACTCTTCTCTGGAGACGAGTTTCTCTCTACAGATTACAGTGAAAATCCAAATGACTAACTTGGACTTGCAGCAACTTCTAGACAATAAGAGTTACGTTAACTAAGTGTAACCTAAGAGGAGAGGAAGTCCTGGAATCCAGGCCAAGCCAGGTAAGTAACTGCAGCGCCTGCACTGTGAGCCCCACAGTCTGTCCTTTTCCATTTATCTAAACCACTGACAGCAGCTTTTCCTTTTCACAAGTGAAACTCACAAGATGCTCCTTTTTGCTGTTGAAGAGGTACTTCATTGCAGTTTGGAACTGATGCTGATCAAGCTGCTGCAACTCAGACAGTAGTTGCCTGGGCTGGTATAAAAGGTTCTTCAGGTAACTTTTTATGGACATCTGAAGTATAGAAAAATATGTGTAATATACATAAAATTCATACTGTTGTACTTTTAGTCCTTGAAAATCCGTCCTCAAGAACTAAGTGCTTAGCTCTGCATTGTCTGTGCTGCCAATGACCAAAGTAACTATTCTCCACACAAACTGAAAACAAAAATAATCTAAATGCATTCTGAAAGACAGTAATTTTCAAATCCTATTCTTGGCTTCATGAACAAGTCCTCTCGAGGGAGCTTTTTAACAAAGATGCCTCAGTTTCTCACTTCATAAAACAAGAGTAATAAAGCTTTTCTGCTTCACACAGCAGAGCTGTGAAAATGAAACTTTTTAAAGAGGTAAAAAAAAGTCTGGGAAAAAAATACCCAGATACCATGTGCATATTGCTTAAAAAAGGGAAGGAAATGTGCAATTAGATGGGAGGAAAAGTCTCTACCAGGTCATAAGCCAAAAATATTCTCTCTTGCATCAAGCTGCATTACCAGTTAACAATCTCATGCCTGTTTCGAAAAATTGAAGGGGAATCATAACATTGGAACAGAAATAAATGTAAAGCTCATTAGCAGCAGACTGGAGTAAAATTCCCTCTATTTCCTGACAGAATTGTTTCAGAACTGGTTTGGAATTTGAATTGCAATTTTTCTTTGCTGCCTTTGCTTAATTTGCATTGCCACCACCAAACATTAACACAGTTCCTTTATGCCTCGGGGTTCAGCCTGCTGAGAGCCTCAGGCTACCAATAAACCTGACAAAGGGAAGGGGCAGTGGCAGGAAAATGTAGGTGAGGATGAGCTGTGAAAGCGACATGGAGCTTGGGACAGGGTTCAGGTACTGTGGAGCTTCTGGGAATGCCTGAGGCTCAGGGATGGCACAGTTGACACTTCCCTGTTTCAGTGAGTGGAGGGACGAGGGAGGGGCTCAGGTTTCATTAGCTGGTTACAGCTCCACTTAAAGCAGCTCATCACTAATCCTCAGCAGCAGGAGGAGGAACAACAACTCCTTCCTGCATCACTTCCACATCGATAATTTACAAAAACAGCACTGAGAGGAGCTTTGAAAGGTGGAGACATTTTGTAGGATGCTCTGGAGCCTCTCATTCCATAAGAAGCAGTGTGAACTACAGCCAGCCAAAATTTGAGAGAAACCCATCATTCTCTGGGGAAACAGCATTCATATACACTCAACTCAGAAACAATGAGCACGAAAAATCCTAATTCCTGCTTTCCAGCAGAGGAAAAGCAAAAAAGACTGTTATTAGTTTTTCTACCTTGCATACTCCCACAATCTTCAGGGAAAAAGACAACCTATTCCTAATCCGTTTAGCTGCTACACTGTAGACGTGTTAATTACCTCTGTCATTGACCACTTAGTTTTGGCTACAGATATAGATCCAGTTTTTAAAATTCCTTTTCAAATAAAAATTTTCATGCATCTTAAATGTCACAAACCTGGAGGCTGCTAAGAGTAAACATAACTTCCTGGGCATGAAAATATGCCATGACTTTTGTAAGCAGATCTGCTGTCCAGACATTAGAGCTGTAACAGAAGACAGGACCAAAAATGTCAGTAAAATAATATAACAAGTTAAATAGCAGATTATAAGAGTAAAAAAGAAAAAAGGGAAACAAAGAGTGATGCTAACACCATAATGACAAATTATTCAGTTTTTCGCCTAGCCAGAGTAGTAGTTGATCTATTTAATGCAACGAAAATACATGGTTCATTGGGGAATGGAATTAACTAGTTTTTTCCATCTAATTCCACAACCAGCCACAATAAACTCAATTTTCAAGGTGTTGCCATTAGTACCATCTCCAAGGCATGTGCTTTCTGGCACCACATTATGCCTGTTCTAATCTGCTTGCAGAAAGCACAGGGAGTAACTGCTGCCTTTCCTTCAGCAGTCATTAATTTCACTGTGTGTTCCTTACACAGGCACGGATTTTCTCAAAATATGTAGGTGTGGAATAGCCTTTGAGGCTTATACTGCTCTTTCAGATTTGGACAAAATTAGCAAGTAATTGAAAAGCCACCAGGAGCTGGAGGATGGGGGATGGAGCACAACTGAAAGAAGGAGGTGGACAGAAAGCTGGAACTGCACCTAATTTCCTTAAGTAGACATTTGGACACATGTGAGCAAAGTTAATTATCAAAACTTCTGAAAACTGTCGCAAGTATTTATTTTCATCCTCATTCTATAATTTTTTTTCTTTTTCATGACAAACAGATTTTTCCCTATTAATAGGAAATAATCCTCCCAGGAGACTCAAATCCAAGTAATCATATCTGCCAATTTCCTTCTATCCATAATGTTCCAGTTTCTGTGGATATGAAACAGATCATATCTGAAGTGCAAGATAATATTGAAAAATCAAGATGGGGAGAGCAATACATTACCTTTGAAAATAAAGTATATCTAGGAGGGCTGCACATGAAAAATGGAACAGAAAAAGTTACGGTGAGATACTGAGTTTTAATTCATTTTAGAAGAGTAAATGGGAACAACTGTGTACATTACCATTCAGATATTTCCCAGCTATCACTTCCTCCTAAGGAAAAATTACAAATATATGTAATAAACTATTATTTTTAGATTATAATATAAAATGTTAGTAGAGAGATCAAATAAAAATACTAACCACAGCTTTGTGTAACAACGGAGGCAAATCTGTAAAAGATGATCCCGTTATTAAAAGTTAATTTAATGTTTTATCATTCAATTGTGTTACACAAAAATACATTAAACATACGCAGTGATTATATATACATATATAATTCATTTTCAAACATTCAATGCAGTTTTGATTAAATTTACTTACAGAAAAACAGTGAGGGGAGAAAAAGACTATTCAATAATAATCAGTCTTGGTGAAATTCTTTGCTGGCATAGCTCCATGAAGCCAAGAGAGAAGAGACCACGGTCCCAGTTACTAAACAGCACCTAATTTATTACACACAGCTTTTTCCATGCCACAAAATACACCCCTCAGACAGGAGTTCTGGTCTTACCTTCAGAGTTCTGACTGTGAGTAATCTCAGCATGATTCATTGATATCAACAAGAAACACATCTTCAAAAGCCTGGACATTTCTTCTGGTGTTTTTTAGAATAAAAAGATACTTGGATTGAAAAGGAAAACAGGAAGAACAGAGTCAAGAGGCAATATTCACCCCAAACTTCCATAGCTATAAATCAGAGACAGCCTACGCTATGAAGTACAGATAGAGATCAGAACAATCCAAAGCTGCTTGCTCCCTAGTTTTTAATTTAGATCTTTTTCTAGGATAGAGATACACTTTATGCAAACACAAGTCCACCAAGAGTGCGTGTGCAGCTAGATTTATCTCCCTATAGTAAATGGCTCATTTAATTTTCTTCCTTGTAGCACCACTTATTTACCAAGTTACACTGCACCCAAAAACGACTTCAATGCACTTTTGTTAAAACAGCCAAACAAATCCTTTCAAGAGTAGATAAAAAAGAAGAGAAATTGAACAAAAAAGGAAATTATAAAGAAGCTTCAAACAAACCCTAAGCTTCTCCTAGCTGGTTAAGCTGCCTGCAGTATCACTGTCTTGGGACCCTTGTTTGAAGATCTCTGAACCCAGGGCTGGGACAGCCTGGCCCTGGTCCCATGTCCCTGCAGGGTGCTCCCGGCAGGGAGGAGGAAGGAGCACTCCCCTGCCCTGCTGCCACATTTGGCAGAAAGAGAGAAAATGTCTTTATGCTCTTCTAAAGCAGAGGGAAAGTCACACATTTGGGAGAAAGACCATGTCACTCCACCTGAAAGGATCAAAGCCGTGGTCTTTGTACTCACAAGGAGTGTCCCATCAACGTTCCACCACCACCTTGGACACAGTTTGTGTGGAAAGAGATGTTTTGGTACTCTTGCTATCCTTGCTGCCCTGTGCTATGCAGCATAAAGATCACTTGAAAGCTAAACTGTCTGGAAGGGAAGTAATGGGATACCCAGAGCTTTTCACTGGGTTGTCACTGATTGCCACCAGAAAAAATTGAGTCTCACAGTTGTCCAAAACGAAAATAATGTGTTATTTTTGGTCTAGTTCTTGAAGGACAAGGATACATGTAGCAGCAATGCAATGGGGTGAAAAGGAAGCAAAGACTGGGCAGGTTTCACTCACACCGGAGTTTCTGCAGCCACGTCCTCTCCATAGCTCTGAGGGCCATCAGCTGCTTCAGTCCACACTGCAGAGAGAATTTTCTGCCTCTGCACCCTCAACCTGGCCCTCTGCTCAGCCTGAGAATCACCACCCCCACAGGTATAACAAGTAATTAATCTGAGATATCAGATGATGCCTTGATCCACTGATTGCAGCTGCTTATACTGGGATTAGTCCCTGATTTAAAAAATTACACGGAGGGTCCCATCAGCCAACTTAGCTCTGACCATAAAGAAACTTTGTTAGGTTTTGTCTCCCTTTCCCTCATTTCAAAGGTTCCTTTGCAAGACACCAAATTTCTGCATTTCTTTTGTTGCTGAATTCTGTGCTCACTCTCTTTTATACCCCTCGAAGCTCTCTGCCACGGCTTATGTTACAGATCTGAATATTTGCTAAATGACACCTTTTTTGGACTGTTTAATCTCATGTACCAAGGTACTTTTTTATGAAAATATCTTTCAACAAGCCTCCAGCAGTACTTCAGTCTACTGAAAATACTTAACTCCAATCTTGTAACAGGAGTGACTCAAACTGACAAATGATGAAAAATTTAAACATTAGATTTTAAGAAGCTATCACCTCTGTCCTGTTCTTACACACACTGAAACCCCTTTCAGCTACTCTTATGGGAGCACCACAGTAAATGTCTCTCATTCAGATGTATCCGGTTTCCCAGACAATGAATTTACTTGTGTTTGTTTCTGCCGGTACCTGAACAATTTTGCAGTAAGGTTCGAGTACTCTGCATAGGTTAAATCATGTTTCCAAGGTCAGTCCTGATTTGTTTATTCCAACCCATTCACTTTGATCAGGGAGTGCATTTTAATTAAAGCATGCTAACTTAATATATAAGGAGATTAAATGCTTTTTGCATCCAGACTAACTCAAGGAGACAAGCAGCAGGTGCACAGAAAGGTCTGCTGTGAAACAGCCCTGCTTAGCAAGACAATCTGTGGGATGAAGAAGTTCATTTGAGTGAAACAGCTCGGTTTGCAGCTCACAGCAACTTCCAGACAGTCTCAAATCCCGCTGTGGGGATCTCCTGCAGATCCCATCCAGCATTTCCCCGGAGATCATTGCTTGCATACGCTGTGATGAGATCTCTGACAAGTCACCCTTGCTTATGACAAGCTCCCAGACTGCTTTCTCCTCTCGCTCCCAGAACAGCCACCCTTCCATGTACAGAAATCCTAGACATTTTATCACTCATTCCATGCAGTTGCTGCCTTATCTGAAGCTCGATAACCAGAAAACTGACCTCACAATCACAAGTCTCGCTGATAATCCCTTGCACTGCCGCTGCCCACCTTCCCCTCGCACCCGGGCTCTGAGAAAAAGCACCACATGCAGTGGGGGAAGCCGCAGGGGGTGCGGGCTGGAAAGGGAGAGCGAGCAGGAGAAGGGAAGGAGAGCCAGCAGCCCAGAGCGCTTTACCTGCCTCAGCCGTGCGCGCCTCCTCCCCGCAGTGCAGGAGCCGGGCGGCTGCAGCCGGGACCCTGCGAGCGGGGCCGGGCCCAGCGCCGCCAGGCCCAGCGCCAGCCCGGCCCTCAGGGCGGGCGGGAAAGGCTCCCCCGCCGGGCCCGGCCCTCCCAGAACAGCACGAGGGGACACTCCTGCCCCCACATGAGGAGAGCTCTACAAGCTGGGCAGGGAAAACACAGGGCTGGCACTGCCCTGCTCCGCCGTCTCCCCAGCCCAAGCAGAGGATGAACTGATTGTACCTGGGATCACCCCATGGCAAAAGGAGGCTGTGTTTTTGAGGGATGAAGCTGTTCCAACTTTCAAAGCAAAGTTTCCTGCAGGGCAACACACCCAGTCCACCCTGACAGAACAGAACAGTTTAGTCACTCTCCAGGGCAAAACACTGCACATGAGAGCACTGAAGTGCAGCTTGGATGGACAGTCACCCACAGCAGGACAGGGACAGCAGGACAAGGCACGGTAATGGATTTGGACATTGGAATTGCAACACTTGTTCCCTTAGATGGCATCTTAGAGCATTTGGGGCAATTTAATGAACTGCTGGACTCAAGAGTTTCTTTGAGGGCTGTGAGCATCACTGCACACAAACACTCTCAGGGCCTGCAGGGAAGAAAGAAGTCCCCTCCCAGGGAACTCTGGCTTTAGAAATGCATGTGTAGGTACAGTCCTAGGGGTTATTCTGTTTATTCAACAGGACAAAGTATGTGTTTGCTGAATTTAGACTTTGTAGAAAGATTTTCTTCATTACTGGTCACGTTTTAATTCCTCCTCTCAAGTGTAAGAATACTTGGTGAAATAGAGTGAACAAAGTAGAAAATCATAAGAAAGGGAAAAAAACCCTATTATTTACATTGCACCTTCTGTTCCTAAACTTCTCAAAGCCATTACAAACTGAAATCCTCAGTGATGTGACTAAAAGATGAGAGACATGAAATGCAGTCTCTTGTGTGATTTTTCACATGTGGGATTAGAGCACTTAAATACCTTTGAAGAAATTTATCTTACTACATATTTGCTACCTTAACCGAAATTCATGGCACATTAAAAAACATTTTCCCACTACTAGATGAGTACAAAATGAAGGTAGCAGAAGATAAATTAATGGATTCACTCCAGAGCAGACATAGATCATTTTCCCAACAGACAAATCTGATTACACTATGCACCAAAATGCAATAGCACATCCTGAAATGAGAGTAACACTGAGACTAAACCACTGCTGAAAAGTAATTTGAAATTTCAGCAGTCAAATCCCTGGCCCCATACTACACAATATGATTCCACAAAGATGACTGACAACAAAAAGCTAATAAATTGGCAGGAGCAATCATTAACCATCAGGCAAAGTGAGTTTGAGGTAAACCTAAAATGACATGTTAAGCATCCTACCCGGCATAAAATCACCAATAATTATAAAAACCACAAAAAACCCTACAACAGACAATTTTAGACTCCAAAAGCAACAGAAGTCAGTTCTTGCTTTACTTACCTGAGGTTTCTCTGCTCTCTCACACTTGCAACCCAAGCACTGCATGACATATACCTGCCGGGTCTGTACTACTTATAATGTCTCTAGTTGTTTTAAAGGCAAGTTATATCCCAACTGCCAGAAATTATCCACTTACACAGTTTTTAAAACAACACATGTTCAAATAAATAGCATTTATTTAGTGAGAAAAATGTCTCAAGCTAGCTAAACTCTCAAGCCCCTACAGCCTGATCCTCACAGCCAATTTGACACAAGAAATCTGCAAGAAACCACCTGCAACTTTTTAAAGCTGAAAACATCTAGCAACAACTTGCTTAGAGGGTTTGTTTTTAAAGCCATCAATTTAAAGTGCAGTTTTGACATGTTCTACCATAACCCCTTTAGCTGGAAAATGGCAAATGCAAAAGCAATGAGGATTTATGAGGCTTTGACAGGGAAGAACATGAAGGAAACCCAACCAAAAGTGTAACATCTTTTGTGCACTGTTATCCCATTAAACAATAATTAAATGCTATTTAAATAAATGCAAGGTTGTGCTGCTACTGAAAGCTTGATTCTCAACACAAAGAGCAGTTGCTGCAGACAAGCATGGCTATAGTTACAAAAATGAACACAAAAATTAATGCAAAAGTCATCTCAAAAAAGTTTATTAGCATGATTAAAAACGTGAAGAATGACAGTAAGAGAGAAAGTAACTTAGCATGGAAGATTATCCATTTCAACAGTTTTATTCAACAAGGCTTGAACTGAATGGATAACTTTATTGCCAGATTTTGGTGGATTTCTTTCACAACAGTTCACACTGTATCAATTTCACCATTATAAAGACTATTGCTTTTGTTTGGATATGATCCCTGTTGCAGGTAAGTATAAAAAAATATCCCCCATTGCTGCTGGATTGCAGAATGCAATGTTGGTTTAAGAGCTGGTAAAAAAGAAATTCTCAGCTGAGGAGTCCATTTAAAAAACAACCTTTCCCCCCCCTAATTACACTACAAAGAAATACATTAGCATTTTGGCCTTTAAATTTCTTACATGATATTTACTTAGCATAGCAATCCCAAAATTCCCTCCCTTTATGTAACCATAAATCAAAACCCTCTTTCAGAGGCTGCTTCTTGGGTTAGATTGTGGAGCTTTACTTCACACAGGCTTACACTGGCTTGAGGACGAAGACAGCATCATCCAGCACGTAGTAGTCATTGTACATGTCACCTTCACAGAGGTAGGGCAGTCTGGTGAAAGCCTCGATGGCAAAGCCAGCTTTACTGAAAACTTCTGGCAGGCTGTTCACCTGTTCTTCCCAAGTGTGCCCTTTGATTTCCAAAACTTCTGAGGGCTTTTCCCACTTGCCACCTACTGAGAAAACAGAACAGCTTTGTTTCAATTATAAAGAAAACTCCATTGTGTGCTGCATTTTCTTACAGAAAGCATAATTACACTATGTTCCATTCTACTCCACACAGGAGGTTGTCACGCCACTTGTAGACCTGTTGCAAGATCAGTTCCAGTTTATCCCTACTGTTCAAAAGCAGCTTCTTTAATGTTATCTTTTGTTACATTTTTAACTAGAAGTGCCAGGAGTGGCTAAAAGGTAATTGCCATTAGTAAGGCTGGTGTCCAGCAGACAGGCATAGAGGTAATTACAAGCAAGTTGAAAATGATGATTTGTTGTGAAGCTTTCACCAGCAGAGCACCACATTACAATCGATGGCTACTTTGTGCCTTCAGTGGCCACCTACCCTCTGATCTGCTAAAGGCTGCTTAGGGTCATATAAAGAAGCTGATTAAGCAGCATGCTGGAAAATGTCTTGTTATTTGTTATACCCAATGAAATAATCTGAAGGATTAGAGGTACAACTCTCAGGAGTTCAAAATCTAAAGTTCTTGACTCATTTTCCAAGTAATGCCATCTACAACTAACAACAGTTTTCTGGCTTGGTCTGTACCTTTAACCAGTTTGCTAAATGCAGTAGTAAACACCCTTCTAAACAGGAAGTCCTACATCTTGTGATTAACACAGTTCTGCAAGCCTGAGCATTTCCTAAGTTCCTCTTCCTTCAAGAAGATTCATTTCCACAGAGATACAAGAAATGGCATCTTTCAACAAATTAAAAAACATGCTAATACTGGCGTTTGACTGGATCCTGTATGGTGCTGGTAAGACTTCTAAAAAATTTCTTACATTTTCTCCTTTGACAGCAGTTAAACAAGTCTGAGAATTTTGTGGTTATGATTTGCAACACAGCTAGAAAATAAAAGCAGTGAGAAGTTTTGCTGAAAATCAAGTTAATTTCTGCTACTGTCATATAATTTCTGAAGTACACAACTGCTAGCAAATGCTTTTTTCTTCTGAAAGTCTGAAACGCTGCTGTAACCTATGATTTCTGGGTCAAATCCTGCTGCACTTCCCTGCTTGGAACAGTCCAGCAGCAGCCTGGTTTCAGAACAACTGTGTTTGCTTGGGAGGAGGGTTTGGGAAGTTCAGCATGCAGCACCTATATGACTTGAGGCCATGGAGTTCTGCTCTGCGAGGACACCAGAGCCTGTGGATAAGGTGGAAAAGAGAAGGGGATCAGCTGCAGAAGCACAAGCTACTGCTTTTCACCACACAGGGTGCAAGTATAACAAACTTACAATCTTCAGATTGCTGTAGCTGCTGTGGAATGGCTCTGATATGGACCTGACACAGAATCTGTTTTACTTCATTCCTGTAAAAGTCACAGACACTGAATCTGATTGGATTTAGTAAGAAAAATTATGAAGGGACAATACTAATCGTCCACCATGGACAGGATTATGGTTTACAAATTGTTTATCAGGAGTATACCAAGAGAGTTTATTCACCTTCTAGTTTGTTATTTTCTCGCAAGCAGAAAAGGATGTTATTTAGATACTACCTTTATTCTCACTGCAATAACCCAATGCCATAGCTTAAATAACTACACTAATTATTTGAATAAAATTAAATATACTAAAACAGAATTCACATGGATTTCAATAAGGACTTAAAAAAACCTTTCAGACTAGTCATAGTAAACCACACATTTTAGTTCCTTAATTAGAATGCTCTTCTCTGATTAACCTTGTTTTCTCTGCACACATTTTAAAATGTCAGAACTAACAAGCACTATTATTCTTAGAAACCCAGAGTCAATATATGTGATGAAGTGGAAGAATGTCTAGGAACTATTGTGAATTCTAATCAATGTTATGAAGATGCTAAATTATAAATGTCTTGATTTACGACATTTCCACTGCCTACCTTCAGCTTGTCTGGCTTGACTCAGACCAGGAACAGTGAAGGAGAGAAAAAGCCCTGCAGAACTGCTCCACTGTGCAACTGCACTTATGTCACACAACATCCACCCCACTGGTCAGTACCCCCACAAACATGCAAGACTAAATATCAGGCTGAGATCTGCACAAAGTATTCTTTTGGTCTTCTCCAGTGCCAAAGGAAACTTCACATTGCTTCAGATCTATCAATCTTCTCTGTTTTGTCAAAAAATAGAAAGCCAAGCACATTACCCTGTAGATAAAAGTATTAAATGAGCACATGTGCAAGCTGTAGGAACTATCTAAAAACAAAGTCAGCTGAAACCAACCTTAATAATTTCAAGTTTGAAACACAGTTGGTTACTTCCTTTCCTCCCACCCTTCCTTGAATGAACCAGTAGTTGTTTTTTTCTTTTCAGACTGTACCTTGCTTTTCAGCTGTCCCTCACATCACCAATTGTTCCTTCCCAACAGGTGTTGCAGGTCACTGCCAAGTCACTGTAACACAGCCCAGGTCCCAGCAAACTGACTCCTCCATGAACAGTGTGTCCCTTACATGCACCTTCTCTGCCTCTGGATGCTCCTCGTCCCAACCTGAAGTTCTGTGGTTTCGCTATTTAACTAATATACATCAGGATTTGTGTACTCCTAGATGCACAGACAATCAGAAGTACAAAGTACATTCATCAGGAAATAACATCTTACTTGAGATAAAAGATCTGACTGTAAATGACAGCGCTGTTTATATCTGTGGAATAGCATTTTCAGACTCAGATTCACCCCTTTCTAAACAAACAGGAGATGGAACAGTACTAATGGTAACAGGTCAGTTGTTCATTCCTTCCTAATGAAGCATCTTAGAAGAAATAAATTATCTTTTCTAAATACTCTATTTATACTTTCAAGAATGACATTTAAGATGGAAATACCAACAAACCCATTAGGAGTAGTATGGCTATATTAAAATGTGGTTAGTAAAACCAGAAGGATTCCACAAATAAGCATATCAACCTCATTTGCAAATTAGGCTATTCTGTCATATGATGAAGATGACTCTAGAACTCTACAAAAGAAAGAAGTCTTGCATTTCTGCTGTCTAACCACACTCTACATCCTCTTACATAGAGACTTTTGTGGCTGTCAGAAAGAAGTATTAAAAAAAAAAAAAAGGGAATTAGAGAAACCAACATTTAGTAGAAGTATATGCAAGAGAGTGCAGGGCCTCAGACATGGGGATTTACTCTGCCAGCCTGAGAAAAATGTTCCAAACCTTTGTATCCCTTGCCTTCTAGTTAAGAAAGTGATGGAACTTCAGTAACTATATTTCAGTTTTACATGCCTAAAACAGAAAAAGAAAAAAAAAACACCAGAAACACTCAGCTGGATTATTACTTTCTTTATATTCCTTCCTTCCTATAATTCCATTTCTGAACAGAAGTCTATGAGCTTTATTCAGATATACCTTTACAGGAGCAGAAACTTTCTACCTTAAAGGAAAGGTTTGTGATCAAGACTAACAGGTCTCCATTGTCCTTGCAAACATACAAGCAAACAAAAGGAAAATTATCTCACTAAGGAATTTAGACTGACAACTAACCAGAAAAATACTGATAGTATATGATCTTTTAATTCCTCAGAGAAAGCGAGCTGGAATGCAGAGTCTTAAATTATGTGAATCAGAATTGCCCTTTATTCTAACACTAATTTTTAATAAAGGATCAGAGAAGCACAGCAATGGAAAACTCATCTCCATGATCATTGTCTCGTCCTTACTGTTCCTGTACAGCTCTGCTGTGCTCACTTCCTTTGTGGTCTACAAGGTAGGCTCAAAGAGATTTTTCTGGTTTTGTTCATTTTGTAAATCGATGCAGTTTTAACATCTCCATAAGGGGAATAAAAACACATTTCTGGATTTCATAACTATTATGGTTAAGGTTTAAAGAGGAGGTTGGTTGAAGTCCATGTGCTGCACACACACATCTGTTAACTCCTGTGTGGCATGCACCTGGACTCTTAACAGCAACCACATTTTCTTTTTTCAGTAAAGTGTCTAAATAAAAAGGTATTCTGAATTTAAAATTATCCTATGAGTACAAATTTCCAGTAAAAGTAAAATAATTTAAATTCCCATAAAAGTATTTATGAGCTGCGGTGAACTTACTGCAGACTGACTTTGGTTGTCTACCGATTCTCTTCATATGTGTACAGAAGAGAGGCCTTGGTAAAATTGAAAAATATCAGAGACTTGTGAGAAGTTTTATGCTTACAGAAACAAACCCATTACAATGCACATGGTAAAAGTTATGTAATTACTGGGTTTTTCTAAAATCTAGAATAAAATTTGTGTTTAGATAAAAACAAACACAGAGCTATAACAGGAATCTTTACATGGTAATAAGACTTTGACTGGAGAATCAGGACTTCACAGTCCTTACTGGTATGATATGGTAAAATGGCTCTTTCCTATAGTGACTACTGTCTAACCATAAAGACAGGCCTGGCTTTTTAATTTTTGGTTTTCTTTAGAAGTGAAGGTATGGAGTGAAGAGTAGAGTGGGAAAAATTAAAGAAGTCTCCTTCAGGGGAAAAACTGGATCTGTGGTGCCATTGGTTTATTTTTGAGAATTAAGTAGTGTTTCAAGCAAGTCCCACTGTGCTCAAAGCAAAAACACTTGCACTAGTCACTACCAGAAGCTGTAAAAGGCTTCACACATGTGAAAACCTCTCTGATTTTTTCCAATGGTATAAGCTGATCTAGTGAGACATTTACCTACAAACTGACACTGCAAAAGGGGCAACAATTTTAACTACTCTGCTAACTTCTCACCTTATATTTTAATTGCTTTTTCATTTATTTTCCCTCCCTCCAGTTAAAACCAAAGCTGCTAAAGAAATGTGGGAAAGACCAAACAACAGAGAACTGTGTATGTTACCATGTTATTTGCTTAGTCTGTGATTCAGCTTCTTCTTCTTGTCTTTTTAAAGTATATTTGACATCAAATTTATGATTAATTAATGATTCCATTAAAGAAACATTCTGAGCTGCTAAATCTTCACTTTAGATTTGTACAAAATTAGTTATCAATTTATATTTAACTAATTTTAACAAATCAGGTAATTTATTTTTGCACATTGGATGCATGGTAAAGTTAACCTCTGTAAAGGCCATCTCTAACACACTGTTTCCTTTAGGTTTTAAGCAAATTTTTTTCAAACTTCTGACAATAACAGGTTTTGCTATTAATTAACAACCTCCACCACTACATATCCTTGTATAAAAAGAAGCCATGCATTTAAAGATCCATTAAAGAAGGTGTATATGTTAAGCAATGCAATAATAATGTAATTTAAAACCCTTCTGCTTGCCAAACCACATGTTTTTAAAATGCTACTTAGTAACATTCCCAAAGACATATACAGGTAAAAAACCTAAATTAGAAAAGGTAGAAAAAGATGTTTCTTCCAAATGAAAATGTTGCAGTGAACCAAAATATTTTAAATATTTTGCAGAAAATAAATAGCGGCCGAAAAGTTTTTCGAGCAATTGCTCAAGAACTTCAAAAGCAGAGATATGCTCGACACTGCCAAGAGCCTGTGAGTATCCACCTACCAATACCTAAATTTATGGGGAAGAGGAGAAACCAAAAGGTTTTAGGAGTTTACTGCATCTATTTCCTTTAAAGTTGATAGAAATGTAAAAAAAGTATTCTGAATGACAGTCAAAGACATTATAAAGCATTCTAAATGGCCATATGCATACAATTACATATATATATTTATACATGTGTGTATGCACACACCTTTCTAAATGTATGCATGTACATTTAAAATGAAAATGACTATAAATTTGTATTTTGTCAAGAAGAGGTCTGGTTCTGTACTGTTTGGTAAAATGCCTGGAGGTATAAGAGGTTATGTTTGAAAAGTACTGCTTTTTCACTTCCTCTTGCTCCATTAACTCAGAATAGGGGACAGAAACATAACAAAACTATTATAAAAGCTCTGCAATATATTTAAAGGTATTTTCCTTCCTCCAGCACACAGAGCCTAAACTAAGTATTCAATATCACTGGGTAAAGCCACAACTTATTTAATCATTCCAAACTTATGCCATTAATTTTACATGTGCCATGCAAATTATTTTTTAAAAAAACATCTAAACAAAACCAAACCACACTTTAGAAATCATATATATTTGCAAGCAAAGAAAATAGCTTTAAAATCTTGCTTCCAAAATCTTGCTTTTCCTGAGAAACTATGCTAATTTTTTCCTATTCAGAGCACAGAGATCATTCAGAGATGCAAGGAGGAACCAAACGACACACTGACCAAAGTCAAGCACTTCCCCTATATGCATTTTACTTCATTTATTTCCATACAGCTCCAATAATTTTCCTCTGTAATTACCCCTTTAAAGCCTTCAAGTCCCTGCTGACATGACCTGGTCCTTGGTTTGACCATCAGATATAAAAATATGGGCTTATTACCCATATTTTCATTATTATTAATATTATTAAATATTATTAATATATTTTATTAATATGTTTATTACTAATAATATTAAATATTATTAATA
>VWZS01006719.1:1095951-1106800 GCA_013397075.1 Rhabdornis inornatus
ATTAAATATTATTAATATGTTTTATTTATACCCCTGTGCTCCCTGGAGATTAGGAAAAGCCAACAGGGTAAGAAACATGTTCTGTAGCCTGCAAATACCCCATGGACAAAAACAACTGGATAAGAGGGGAGAAAGGATTTTACTGAAACACTGAAGGGATAGAGTCTGTCTTAAAAAAAAAAATTCTGCCTTTATTAAAAAAAAAAAAAATCACCTCAGTAATGAAACACTTCTTTCCCTAGGATGATTTGGAAGACAACACTGTTTATCAGAACAGATGAGCACGTGCAAAGCTTCAGATTTGTTCAACAATTCTCCTGTAAGCAAAGGAGCAGGTGAGGAAGTTAAACTTCTTCACAGACTTCCTTTGCTTTAAAGGGAGAGGAGAAAACCTTCCAGGGCAGTGTTCTTTGGGAGTATTTTCTAAACAGCTCACCAGAAGCAAGTGCATTTTACCTTACATCTGTGTTACATATTCCACTTTCCATTTCCAAGAACCCTGGGAAAAAACTTCATCTTTGTAAGATAACTGCTGATGCTTCATAAAAGTTTCCTTTTTTAGTTTAGATTTAATTTTTTTTTTCTTTACATAAAATTTTATGTATTCCTTTTACACAAATTGAGCAATTGTGAAAGATGTTTGATAATTGACAGCAACAGAAAATAAACTCGTTTCATGGGTGAAATTCTGGATTTGCTCACGTTAATGGGATAGTTATTGATATAGCATTTACAGACCTACAGTAAATGAGCTTAGAACAGTTTAAACAGAGCAAAACCTGTGTATTAGACAGGCAAGCAGAAAAAAATGACAATATAAAGACATGCACTATCCTGGTAAAGCTCATTTTGGATGGGAGCATCTTCCAAACCTATTTAGGAAAGTAACTGTCATTGTGAAAACACTGTTCCTCCAATACTAAAATTCACCTGCTAGGCTGACAACCCCCATCTCCCAGTCCCACCATCCCAAGTCAGGAATACCTGGAGCACCACCTTTTGCCTTTACAAGCCTGTTCAACATTGATACAAGCACAAGAAAGAACTACACTATCCAGTCAAAGGCAGAATCCTTTTTTTTCAAAGTACCTTTTTAGCAGTTACTACCTAGCCAATCTGCAAAATCGACACTTTTACAAAGTATCTGTTGGTATCAGGCATTTTCCCTTCCAAAGAACATGTGCATCTTTCATCATAATTTAAATAAAGCAAGGCTTTGTTTAACAATGAAGTGGCATTTCTCACTTCTGCAAGATGAGAACTGACAACTGAGACAAAGCATGGGTCCATCTTACACACTACCGTGTCTCCAGCTCCATTAAAAGTATTTCAGGAGGACAGAATACACACCTTTGCCTTCTCATCCCTGTCAATCAATCACAAGGATATTAACATGTTCAACAAGGAAGTTTCACTCTCCCAGGCTCCCAGTGGTCACTACTTCTGAAGTACGGCATGACATTTTTATTTTAGAGAAACTTAGACCAGTCCAGTCATGTCTAGTCCAATAAAGACTTTTCCTGTCTGTATTAGGAAATACAAGGAATTCTTATATGACTCTATGAGACACCTATTAAAACCAAAGTTGTGGTAACACTTGTTCTTCATGACTAGTCTAATACCTGATGATTCATCAGGCTCTCTTACCAAATTTAGACACCTGCAGTAACTGCATTCCTGGTTGTTCTGCACGTCGAAATAAAACTGAAAAGCCCCAAAGAATTTATGATTGAGCTCCTCTGGACTCTAGGTGTCACTGTCATTCCACAAACAGTGAGCACAGATCTGTAATTTAATTCCTCCTCCACCTTGCTTTGTTCTCTTAGAGCAGGTTTTATGTTATTCACATAGACAGCTTCCACCATTACCATCCCATTATACTGCATGTTAATAACCCAAATAGCTCATTTTGATCAAAATAATTTCTCCACTTCTATCTGTGAATCTATCATTGGATCAAACAGCTTACCTGCCCCAACACTTTTCCATTTGTTCTCCCTCTACAAAATTCAAAAGTTTCACTACATGGGTCCAAGCTGGTTTTAATGAGCTGCTACAAGAAGTTACTTGAGCCATGGAATGTTCTCCTCTTTGAATGTTCCAAGTATAATTTTGTTATATATAAAACATATGTACATATCTATTTTTAAAATGCATCATCATGTAGAACAGTTGAATGAAAATACTGAAATTCTAAAATGGGTTTTGCATCATGAAGACAGTCTGGCAGTTGTCTGTTTCTTTAGACCACAGTTAAATTGATCTTTAGTGGGAAAGCTATGACTTTTGTGTTAACAGTGCTAACCCATATTGTTAACAGTTTATATGGGTCCATATCCATAATAGTGGCAAATAGACAAACTGAGCATGTTTTTAAATTTCAAAGAGATCAAGGAAACAAAAGTGCCTTCAGTAAAGTGACTCATCTACCAAGTCACCATAGCAAATAAAATTATGACACTGGTTTACAAATCATCTTACAACAGCATTTCCACTTTCAACAAGCAGGAATGACTGCATTCAACAATCATAGAACAGGTTTCCAGTCCCCTGGGATTTATAAATCTAATTCTCTGTTGCTCTCCCAGTATATGGTAGGAGATTAATGATGAAGAATATAAGCAGGCTTAGAATAGTTGTTCCTTAACTTACCCCCTTCTGTTGAGCCAGGGAGTTGTACATGGTCTGCTATGGGCTACCCAAAAAAAAGCAGGAAGTAGATGTGGGGTGCAATAGTGATTGTCTAACACAATGGCACAGAGTTTTGAAGGCACACAGAAAAAGCATTTATCATTTTTTGGTTCTAGTATGCCAGTGAAAGACTAGAAAGACACTGCTGCTATTTGCAATTTTAAAGGCTTTCTACAAGGGGAAGCCATATTGTTCTGCATTATCGGAACAATAAGTTCTAACCAAATATGCTTGAAATACTTTACAGATGCCCAAGTCAAACACCAAATCTAATTTAAGACACACTACTTTTCAAAATAGTTACAAAATTACAAGCTCAAATACTGTATTTTAAGTAATTCTTCATCTGATGGCATTATTTCTTAGACTTCTTTTTTTCCCATCTCCCATCAAAATACCATTAGCATGTAAAAAGAAGAAAACGGATTCAGTTTGATGCATTTGTGATTGCCAGAACATGATTAGTTCTGTATTTTCTGGGCACCCAAGCCTTTCCAGACAAGCCTTAACACTCAGGGAGAACCAAAACAATGGCTGATGAACATCAGCCTCCTGGAATTCAAACTACCTTCAGTGTGCTTCAACCTGAATCCACAATCACAGGCATGTATAAAGGTTTCTAGTCTCTTTAAAAATTTAGTGATAAGGATGGATTAATCTGAAAATCTCTCATAGATTTCTTCAAAATCCAAATAGGGTAAATAATTGAGTTTTGGCACTGAACTTTACTTTTTTATTTCTGTTACTAGCACAATGTAAATTAATACAATATTTATAGTTGTTGATACTTTGTATTTATGGGGGTCTACATTTTACTTTGAGACCTTATGTTGGAAAGTGAAAGTTATCTTCCTATGAATTTTTAGGTGGGATTCATCTGAACACTTGAAACAGCTTGACCTGAACAGCTCTATTCAGCATTAGATAGTTCTGATGGTTTTGCTCAACTGATCACTAGAGACAGCTGGAGTCACCTCTAGGTAAAAGGTCCTAATCAGGAACCAGTTTTCTCAAGTTGCTCCAACACAGCTGAAATGTGGTAACTTGCAAAACAGGATCTGTGACTTCAATATTTGAGCTTTTTGTTGGCACCAACAATGTATTCTGTGGAGTTAAAAAAACAGCTTATATCATGTGGCCTATTTACCTATGATTTCATACTTTTGAACATGCCCTCTACTAGTTATTTGTAAAAAATCAAATAAAAACATGTCATTTATGAAATATTTAATTTGGGATACCAGATCCTACAAATGTTTTCTTTACCTGCCTAAACAGCTGTTAATCTGTGCACTTACCATTTTCCACATACGGGTGAAATGGCAGAACCAGTGCTAGGATGACTCTGCCTCTGGTTGGCTCCAGTACACTTCTAATATCTTTTAAAACAGTCAGTGGTTGATCACAGCGATCCAGCAAATTCAAACAGCTGATAACATCATACTGAAACCCTGTGTTTTGCCATTCATTTACACCAAGCACCCTGTGAAAGGAAAGAGAAAAAAAGTCTGTTAAATAAAAACAAGCTGATTTCAGACTACTACTGAAGACAAAAATTCCCTGTGGATGTGTTGCTAGTGCATGTAAGGTCAACCATTTAGAAAAGAGACAGAAACAATCCCTTCTGGTCTTTTGGAAAAGAAAACTAAATCAATGATCAGCATGGCTACATGTCCAGGTCTATGAACCTTTATACTGCCTGATAAACATCAGGTAATAAAGAAGACAAAAACCAACACTGGTAAGAGGGATCATCACATTTGTTTGTTTTTCTGCTTTTGTACAAGCTAACCTTTTCCACAACAATCAAACAATAAAGGAATTGACTGAAAATACTGAACATTCATTAAATTACAAATAGATTACTTTACTGTAATGTCTGACATAAAGGATGTAGGAATTATTCAGTTGATACCTGTATTTCTTCTTCTGAAGCTGCCATATCATAGTTTCAGACAACTCAGTGGCATAGATTTCTTCAAAGTGAGGACTCATAACTTTAGTGACTTCTCCATCTCCAGCCCCTAAATCGAGAAGTCTGTGGGATTTCCATTCAGGATTTATTTTAAGCAGTCTTTGAAATTGTTCTGGGGAAAACACAAACATTGAGCCCCTTCCCAGCAGCCTAAAATGTAAAAACAAGAAATTACCAATTTTATACAAACTTTAACAGGACAAGCAGTGAAGAAGTTTACAATGTGCTTTGGCAGGAACCAGTCACACATAATAGTAGACAAGGTCACTGCTCAGATAAATTTTAAATCCAGTTCAACTTGCCTTGCACTTGTAAGAGATCAAACACAGAGCCACATGCAGTTACAGTGGTTAAGACTCCAGAAGGAATTTGATTAGGTAAGGAAGAGCTCATAGGGTGCAGCTCAAGAAAATGATTGCATTTAAAAAGAAAAAAAAGGGGAAGAGAAAGAGTAGGAAAGATGAAGACTGAACCTTATTTGTCACATCTGCAGATTTGAATCTCTGTCACCTACCTTAAAAAAAACAAACCCAAGACGAAATAACAGAGGAAATAAAATGGCTGCAGACACAGAAGTATGTACAATGAATGAGGAATAGGATGTGGAACAAGGAGGGAAGACAGGGAACAGATTTAAAGAAAGCATGGGGGTAACGCTGCTGGAGGGGCAAAAGAGATTTAAATTCTGTGTTACAATGGCTTTTGCTGCTCTCTGCAGATTCTGCATTCAACACAAAAAGCTGTGGAATAGAAAATAGACAACTCATTAAGGAATTGGGTAGAGGTGACAGTTGGATTCCTTATGGATCAAGTCAATGCCATACCCGCCCACAACTGTTTGAAGACTACATAGTGACACAATTCAGCTGTCATAGCAGAATTCAATGATGAAACAGTTAGAAGAACAGGCAGAGGAAGAACTGGTCAGTAATAGACTGCAGGTAGATAAATACTGTTCTTTAAACTCCTGTTGGATAGCAGGTTAAACTTAAAGACAATGAACAGGGAAAAAAAAACAAACTGTAAAAAAGGTAAACAGAGACAAAAAGACTCAAAGAATAAAAAATGTGAAAAGGAGCTGGTCTTTCCTAGAAAGACTGACTAATAAAACCCAAAGAAACAAAAAGGACAGAGTACACAAAGTCATAGAGAAGAAACTAAGCAGGATATCAAATTTATAAAAATAAACAGACTACATCCAATTTAAGTAGAGCCCCCTTGCTGCACACGTGTCAGTCCACACTGTGTAATTGGCTCATAGCTATTATTCCTAACAGCATTATGAGGTGTTATTCAAAGCTCTGAAGAGCCTTTGAAAAAAAAAAAAAGGAACAGAAAGGAAGAAGAGACCAAAGGAACCTTTATATAAAGCTACACGTAACTAAGAACACCACAGGGAAGCTCATAAAGTCATCTGGGTAGAAACTAAGGAAAAAGACTATTTTTCCAGCCTCAGCAGACAGCTGCTATCTTGTATCAGACTGTGCAGAAGTATGTAGCAGGTGCAGAGGTGGGGATACAGGAGAAATTGGCTAATCGTAACAAAACGCATTTTTATAAGGTCAAAGCTGATAGTTGTTAAATCTGGCTGAACGGAGTAAGGTGAGCAAAAAACAAGCATTGCCTTGTTCGAAAAAAATGCTATAGCACCATGAACAGCCAAGCTCCCCTGCAACTGATGCAATAAGAATATTAGAATGCCATTCTATCATCTTATGTCATCCTGCTTTGCTGATGGTTCATCAGAAGCTATCTGTTCCAGTGCAGCATACAGACAAATTGAGGTGGAATTGTTTTGGAGAATAAGAAAAAGGACAATATTCCACTTTAGTGTTCCACTTTAGACACAACACTTGGCCAGCTTTGCACTGTTTAGAAATGTGCCATGATTTGCTGTGGGCAGGCAAACCCTCTCCAGTAGGAAGACTTTTAGGTAGAATACAGAACTGTCTGGATCCAGCCACCAACCAGCACAACCACAACAGTAACTGAAAAAAATGTGGCAGTAAGGAAAGGGCAAGGTGGGAGGGGGGAAGAAAGCTAAGGGAAGAGACACAAAGAGAGCACTCTCTTAGAAGAAAATTAATACAAGTAATTGTTATAAAATGCAATTAGAATCCTCTGTCTTTTATTAATTGCAATTACCTCCTCTGTCCCCCCATACTGGAAATGGTGTTCACCAGTCAAGAGGGCTGAGCGTGATGAACACCGGAAGGCATTTCACATCTGACTGAGCAGCAAAGGGAAATTACACATTTTGAAAAGCTGGCAGATCAAGGGGTAGGGCTGAACACTTGAAAACTCTAAATCCAAACTGTATTTAGCTTACCCAAGATTGACTTTTCACTTACCCGTTGATAGATGTTCTAGACATAAAAAGGCTAAAAATAGAGGACACAAAAGAGTGATAGAGCTGGATAAACAGCCAGCCTGACTTCTCAATGCTGTTGTTTAAGAAGATCTGTGTTCCTTGGTCAAGGTAGCTCTGGACAAAAATGGGCTGAAGGGATTCAGACAACTGTTCAGTGTTGCAGACATACCACTAGAGAAAGAGATAAAGGATCATTTAAAAAGTTCAGCAATGTAAACCCAGAAGTAGCCAAAATGAATACATACAGAATTATTACCAATGTCGATAAATACAAAAATCTTGCCTTCCCTACAGTCTTTCCAACAAACTTCAGGGTTAAATTAACTTAGAATTGCAACAAAGTGAGGGCTGATTAGTTGCTAAGAAATAGTGCTTTTAATTTTTGTCTTAATTATAACCTTGTACTTGGAAGATACCTACAAGGTAAATTCCCTAGAAAGCCAACATAGGTCCTCTATGCAAAAGTTATATTAAAAAAAAAAATTAAATTGCTTTCTAATGAAGAACATCACTATTATTTTTCACTCTCCTACACCTACATGCAGTTGGTGCCAGTCCTTCACATAAAATGCCATTGTGTCTGTTTTCTACCATCAAGAATTATTCTCTACAGCCAACACCCTCTGATCTTCCCCTTAAATCTTGCAACAATGTTCCTTAATCTGACAGCCCATTTTCATGGCGCAGATAGGGAGCTTTAAGTATCCTAAAGTGAAATGTAGAGTTTTAGCAGAACCTTGTAAAAAATGTTTGTGGAAGTACAGAAACTTGTCAGCTGGGGTAACTCCCCAAAGATTAACACACATGTGCTCAGATCCTGATTCATCACACTCGTTTGCCTTGTTGGGAGAGGAACACTCACTCAAGGCAGGTTTAGACAGCATTCAGCACAGTGGAACCTCCAATCATCACTGGAATGGGACAGGGTTCTTACTGCAGCGTGTGCAGCTCTCCAGCAGCAATGCCAGCAAGCAGAGGGGAGCACACAGGGCCCTTATTCATGAGCAGGGACTCCATCAAACACTGGCCCAAAGCAGCAAGAGAAGAGCCTTCAGCTGAGCAGCAAATGTACCTGCTCAGGTTTGAAAAACCACGTGCATAATGTGTGCATTTCTACCAGAATCAGGCTCTCGACTGTACTTTCAAACACACTTGTGGGTAGAACAAATGAGTGAACCTTTCCTCTGAAACACAGATTCTGAGCCTGGCACAGGTATCCCTGAGACTGCTGATTCACCAGTTTAGGTCTCTTCTCACTGCAGCTCAGCACTCAAATAAATCAGCATAGGCCAGTGAAATCTTTTTGTGGCTTCTGAAAAAAGAAGAAATCTTTAGTGGCTTCTGAAAAACCACTAAAGCAGCAGCTTGTGTACTCTTTCCATTCAATTCCAAGAGTGTGGCAGAAGCAAATGATCCCAAGGAGCTGAGGAGCAGGCTGGGATGTGTCAGGTTCACTCACAAGGCTGCTGCCTCACTCCACTGAACAGGTTTGGAGTGGCTCAGATGATTTGCCTTTTGCAATGTGTTGCCAGTTTCAATCCAGAAAAAACATTTTCAAAGCCTTGGGAAACAGAGGCTTTGTTCCATAAGCAGTGTGACTACACCTGAGCTCATACACCTTGGGGTTCTGCACTGAACTCTCACCTGCAGTTCCCCTGAAAAACAAGTCCTACAATTCTTGTCTTTAAGACTTCTAAATATTGACATAACCACTGGCAGGATGATGGTAACAACTAACAGAAGCTTGTTTCCAAAAATTAGGTGTGGTTCACAGATCTCCAATTTCTTCTCAATATGGTTTTGTGGGTATGGTGGTATTTGGTCAAAGGTTGGACTTGATGATCTTGGAGCTCTTTTTCAACCTTAATGATTCAATGATTCTATGATCTCTCATGGTTAATCTTGCCAATAAGGTTATTGATAACTACCTATATAACACTGGTGAATAACAGAAATTCTAACACATTATAAGAGCAAAAGAACCCCCCAAAACCCCAATCTAAATTTCAAATGGAAAAAATTGTGAAAAACAGCTTAAATCCAGAACTATTTCCTCAGAACAGAAACTGCTTTTGTTTTCCTCCATGCACAACATATGAAAGGCCACTAGTTATGTGGCAGAGTGTGTGTCAATCTCTTACATATTTTCAGATTGTTGTGCTAAGACCTTTGTTTTAACAAACAATATAAACATTGCAACTCTTGCCTAATATTAGTAAAAGGATGAAAAACTTCTTTTAGACAATTTACATGAAACTAGTTAAGTCAGTAAAACTGCAGAGAGTCAAAGTACCAAGGGTCTGAACATGCAACCCTTGCTTACTCCACAAACTCAGCAATCATAAATCTTACTAAATAATCAATACCTACAATTAAAATCTAAATCAAAGAAACTAGAGATGAAGATTATCCACTGCAGACCATCTACCTGTGAATGACACAGGAGCTTTCACAACATTTCCCTGACTTGTCTTTCTACTACAGCTTTTAACAACACAAAAGACTTTCAGATTTTCTTTGTTCACCAGAAGGAAGTTCTTCCTGTAAACCTGAATTCTGCTTCTCTTTCTACTTATGTCCTGAACGATTCCAAAAGCATTAAATTCCAGGGATACATCCACCCAGCAACATTCTGGATGTCAGTGCCCCCCCAGAGCACTAAGAAGGTGGCAGTAATGGATCAGCAGGAAGAATTATGGTCTTCCTTTGTACAGCAGTCCTCAAGTGTTTATACTACATCTTCTTCATTAGCTCAGTTCTGCATATTTAACCTAGATTAAGCTGCCAGTTTCCTTCTGCACTGAGTTCTTATTAGCCCTTCTAACTCCTGTCAGATTTTCAGCAGCATTTCACCAAAACATAGTGCGGATCTGAACACATTCCAGATGAAATCTATCACATAACAATTGCAGCACAAGGGCATGGCCCTTAACTCCTCCAAAGGTACCGACCCATGTGGCCACGCTGCCCAAACATAGCACTAACCTTTTATCGCAGTCAGATCACATTGCATCAACTCATTCCTAGTCTGCCACCTCCTACGGCTTCAAGGCCTCTGTGGGAGTCCCAGTTTCCCACTTTTTTTTGTTTTCCTCTACATGCACCGGCACTCCTTACAAACGTATCTGTGATTTACAAACCCACCCCCGCTACCGCCACCTGCAAACTTCACTGGAGCGCTCTCACAGGGCTCACCGGACAAACGGGGGTGTGCATTGAAAAAACGGGGGGGCACATCCAGAACCCGATGTGCACATCCAGAAGGCGAGGTGCACCTCTCCCGGGAGCAGCTCTGGCCCCGACCCGCCCCGGGTGCCGGGACAGGCGCTGCTGCCCCCGCCGGTACCGCCGGGCTCGTCCCGACCCTCCCGGGCTCGTCCCGAGCCCGCAGCCCCGGCCGCGCTCCGCGGCGCGTTCCGCAGGGAGGGGGCACGGCAACTTTCTCACCGCAGGACAGAGCGGTTCCCTCTCTTTGTCTGCGCTGCCCGGCCCGCTGCCCCCTCAGCCCGCACCGGGCTCCCCGCTCCTCCCGCCGTTCCCCTCGCCCCTGCCCGGCGGAGCTCCCCGGGGGCGCGGGTCCCCGTGTCACCCCCGACGCCCACCCCGGCACGATGAGGGAAGGGAAGGGAGGGGAGGGGCGGGCAGAGCGGCCGCCGCCGGGGCTGTACCTGGTGGTTCTCCCTGGCGCCCGGGGCTGCCTGGCGGTGGCTGCCCATCATATTCACGTAGAGGGACCTGGATAAAGGGCTCCGCAGGTACCGGGCCGGGCCAGCCCACATCGTCCTCCTCAGCACCCACAGGAGCAGGGTATA
>VWZS01006719.1:1107623-1220809 GCA_013397075.1 Rhabdornis inornatus
CCGCAGGAGCAGGGTATAGCAGCCCAGCCAGCACAGCCACAGTCTCATGGGGAAGGGGCGCGATCAGCCCCGCGCGTCGCCGCCGCCCCCCCGCTCCATGGCAGCGGCGGCTCCGCTCGGGGCCCGCGCACAAACTCCGGGCGGAACGCGCCGCCGCGGCAGCGGGGCCCGCCCGGACGCCTTCGNGTGCGATGAAGAATTTCGAAGCCTTCATCAGAAACCCCGACGAGCCCTGAACGGGGGAGGCGCAAGCGCAAAAGGCCTTTTGGTTCATTTTAATACGAAGCGAGAATAGGCGGGGCTAGGACATGAATATGTATTAGGCGTATTGTGTAATTTTAGGCTTTTAGGGAATAAATAGAGCAGTAGTTTGAAGTTCCGGTGTGCTTTAGGAGGAATTATCCCCGTGCACCTCAGCGCTAAATAAATGCATACCTACTTTATAACTCTCATTTCTCACGAGTTACAGAGTCTTTTCCGCGTGTCATCATCTCCTGGTGAGGGTGGCACTGGAGGCCCGACCCCCTGGATCCTGGTTTTTACCTGGAACCTCCCTCTGACACGAACCGATCGCATCCGACCTTGCTTATCCTGGGAAATCAGCAAAACCAGAGCAAGAACAGAATATTGTCAATGCATTGTTGCGTTCAGTTCATTTTCACTGATGTTTAACCCCCTTGAGGAAAGTTTTTGACTTGAGAGCTTTAGACAGATTTCCACTGAAAATTATTTTGTTTTGGTTTGTTTTTTCTCTCCAATAGCTAGATGGGCTAGAATGCCTTTTTGGTCTGTTTTTATTAGGCTTGGGATTAAGATGCTCCTTTCTATGCCTGTTCTTATTTGTAAAGAAAGACAAGTTTATTTTTCCCTCCTGGAATAAAACAACTTTGTAATCAAAATCCAAACTGACAAAATATAAATTTGCTGCTTTTTAAACAGACATCTTCTCACAATATTATAAACCAGTAAATAAAATTGCTTCAGGTTAGTTACATGTTGTTCACAGGAAAACATATCTTTATCACATAGAAAATACAGATAATTGATTACATACCAAATAAATTAAGACATTTGCTAGCTTTTGTCTTTGCATTGTTAGTGTACAACCTGGGTGTGTTTTAATGGAATTTTTCAAAATTCCTACCCATTTGTTATTAATATTCTGATGCAGTAGTTGTATACTCAGCATATTTTTCTCTTGACAAGCCATAAAGAACTCACTATTCATGCATATTTAGGTAATAATTTTGATGTACAGTCATTTGCATATGAGCTGGTGGAATTGTAACCAACTGCTGGACAATCTCAGCAAACCATTTGTGGTGTAAGTAAGCTTTGCCATTCAATTAGTGTGCTGGGAAAGGATTTCCAGAAATAATGGAATCACTGTTTTTTCTACTTTCTGCTCCACTATTTGGAGAGCGTTTTTTCTTTGTCTTGATGGAAAATTTCTATAATCAATTGAATCCCTGGAGTGGAAAAGGTCCCAAACACACCCAAAGGGTTTAACACAGCCGTTGCTGCTTTGTGGTGGCCCAAGGAGCCTGGCTTGATGGCAGGGCTGCCTGGGCTGCACAGCCTCATGTAGTCTACCATGTAGATCCTCAATTTTCTCAATAAAATGCAGTGATAAAACAACTTTCCCTTCTATTATTTAAACATTAGCAAGAAAGGGATTACCAGAAAGAGGTCTTTAAGGTAAACTCAGATATCTAAAATCCTCTCCCACAAAGGTAACCCAGGAAGCCCAGTTATCCAGACCTTCAGGACAACTCCCCCCAGTCTCAGTTTTATGTTCCTGTACCAAACCAGCTGGACTTCTTTTCCCTGCATGTACTGCTGAGCCTTTTCCCCGAGCTGGCTTAATTATGCAAGGAAGTGCCTAGAAGTACTTGTGGAGATGTGGCTTATCTGAAGTATTCCTTCCCCTTCCTGCTTGTCTTTCCTGACAGCACCCATTTAGGCTGTAGAGCTATATTCAAATGTAAACATTCCTACCAGCCATGTCAACACAATACATTCATGAATTACTGAGCAGTTCCAAAATCAGGGCAGCAGGAGACTGTGAAGGCAATTTTGTACAAGACCAGAACAAAGGTGGGCCTGTAAGCTCCACAAAACATCTTTTTTCCTCACTTAAAATTAAATATGCTTTGTTGTCATTTATTCAATATTTTCACTCTATCACTGACTATATATTATATTACTACTATATTAGACTACCATTCTCTAGTGTCTATTGGGCAACATCCTTTTAAGTCTAGCAGACACTTCTGCTTATTGATTTTCAATAAATAAAATTCATTCAGTGTATTAAGTTCCATATTTTCAGAATTTATAGAGACTCTAAGAATGGGATTCAAGCATCACATTTCTCCTCCTCTGAGCTTACCACAGCATATCATATTTTATACTATACACACACTTATAGCCTCTTTATCAGTTATGAGACTATTTTAGACACTTAAATTATCAAGATTAAATTGAGGCATTTTTCCATCAGTAGGAGTTCAAGCTCAGATACTGTTGGCTAATAAGGAGAGAAAGCAGGGAAGCCAGCTGTTGCAAGACACTGAACTTTTGCCTTTGATCATCCTTTACTTGATTCACAGCCAAAACCAATCATGTAGGTTTAGCAGAAGATAACAAAGTTTAGTGGGTGACAGAGAAATGGAGAATAAGCAATGTCAGTCTCACACAGTGCCAACCTTCTATTCCCGTAATTCCACCACCCCAATTAAAACACTCTTCCAGTCCTCTTTGGGATTGACTATTGATGCTGTAAAGACATTTCTCCTGCCCTTATAGCAAGGGAAATACGACAAACAAATGGGAGAAAAGTGCATAATAAATTTAGAAAATTATTAATATTTTACATATTAAATAATTTGAATTGTATTTCTCAGAATTTTTTTCTAAACTGGTTTGGTCTACAGTTAATGTCTCCTACCTTCAGGTTGTCTTGCTTAGAAATCTTAGATTATGTACTTTTCCTGTAGGAGTTCTAGAGATGCAGCAGATGGCAGAGCCTATTCAAACAGTTCATTGAGTCACATCACTCCTTACTCCTTTCTTATTTCAGCAAATTAATGGTAACTTTACCAGACATTTTCCAGAAAGAAACAATTCTGATAATTTCAAAGAATTCTTGATGTAATTTTGACTCTTAAAACCACTTACTACTGGTTGTATAGCACGGTACTGTTCCAGTTGTACACTATATTCTAACAACTTACTATTAGAAATAACTAACACAGTCACCTAACAAACCCTATTTGTGGTACAATAACATTATTTTATTGTATATGTAAAAATATATATTCCACAAGGACAGGATGAACATGGGAAATTTAGGAAATACAGAAACAGTAAAGAGAAAGACTATTTTATGTTATTACCATTTTAAAGGAACTGTCAGGGAGAAGACTGTTTCATATAATGAATCAAAGATAATATTAACTTAAATTCCTTCAACTTCTACTCCTGCCTTTCAGACATGAAATAAATACATACAATGCAGGAAATCTTTTCTAATTCAAAACCTAAACACACAGGCTATATCTGCTCTGGTATTTGTATTTACTTATCCACAGAATATTTATACAAGTGATGCTGTATGTGCACATAATGCTGTTAACATGCACAATGCAAATGGACGACAGTGTTTCTGACACGACAGATAAAAAACAGATAAGGAAACTTCAAACTCCACCACAGTTCTGGTTTCTTACATTTTAACATAAATCTTCATATTCCTATCAAAGGATTCATTTGGATTTCTAAATATTTAATGATGATCTCCTGCTTTTTCATTCATCGCCTTGAAAGCAGTTCACACTTCAAAAAAGGCAAGGAAATGATGTTATTTCTACTCTGCAAATGTAAAAACCAAGGCACAAATGAATGTTTTTTTTTAACTCTGGTATTTCAGATCTCAAACTGCTTCATCAAATTATGCTGGTGTCCACCAAAATGCAGAGCTATTTCTTACACACCTTTATTTTCCAAGTTACCTGTCACAATAAGTGTAAAGGCTTGAAAATCAGCTGGCTCAGCCTTTTAAAACTGGGATCCACACAGTGCTCTTGTACTTTCAAGTGGCACTCCCTAAGAAAGGTGCTACTAAAACTGTTTGCCCAGGCAAAACAAAACACAAAAATGCAGTGATTGTATTATGCTAAAGGTATTTATCACTGCACAATTACACCATGGATATACTGGAGGAAGAATAATATTGATTAAATGGGGGTACTGTAAACATTCTAACGTGTCTTATCATTACAATGTGTGAAATGAAGAGAGGACTCAATGTTTCTGGAATTTTGTCAAAAACCTTTTATTTTATAAAAATCACAGGATTCATTAAAAATCGTAACTGATAAGAATTAATCAGAAATTAACCAACTTCAACTGGATGATTCAGAAATTAACTTAAATTTTCACACACCAAATGAGTTTGTCACACCACTGAACAGGTCAAGCTTGGTTAAGTAACTGTGTGTGCTTACATATGTCCAAGAGCTGAACCCTACATCCACAGACTAATGCTGTCCTTGCCACAATGACATTCTGTATGAAGCACTATAGGATACCTTCAAAATTATTTTCCCATTTAAAGCCAGAAAGCTGCACTGACCTTCCATGAACCAGTGATTTGGAAAGCCAGTGAGGACTTACGGAGCTTTTTCCATATTGAGCAACACTGAACAGCATCTGAATCCTTTCCTTCTTTAGCCTCACACAGCCTTTCACAGGGTAGTTAATTACTCTTGGCTCTTCCCATGGTAGCTGTCAGATTTGTCTTGATACTGGACAGCTAGACACCATCTAAATTTTTCTCTTCATCTCCCTGCCATCCATGAGAGATGTCCACTGGGATCTTCCAGATTAACTTCAGAGATCTGCCATTTTATTAGTATGGCAAAATTAATCCACCAGTAAGCTTCAGAAAATACAGTTCCCTTGAATTCCAGGTACTGGGTTAGGATCCCTTTCCCTGATCTGCCATATCCTTTCTTTAAATGAATTAACAGGAATCATTATATACCAGAAATTACTTTAAATTAAGTAATTAAGGATGAAACCCATTAACAGAAAGCAACTGAACTAAGAAAAACTTGTGTAGGCTCAGCATTAAGGCTGAATGTGACTCAGTCTATAGAGACTGAAAATGCAGCTTTACTGAAACAGCTCAAACTGTGTTTCATCTTGTGGTTTTGCTTTTTCACATAAAAAACTTACTGAACTCTCCTGTGGTTCAGCAGGAGATGCACTGACCACGCGTTCCATATTTACTGTGGAGCTGCCAGGTGGCTGTTCTGGATGGAAAAGGGAGTCCAGATCAGAATCTGTAGGACTGCAATGCAGAGGGGAACCAAACAGACCAGGTAGAACATGGCATCATGGAGATCTAAAAATGACCTGCTGAAACAAATGAGAACACAGCTTTCAATATGAAGATTAACTTCCATGGTCACTAAACAAGTTATTTTTTAAAGCATTCCCATTATAAATACATAGACATGCTACTGTACAGTCAATTCTAAGCAAAATAAATAGAAATATCTTGTGTATTTTCTCATTCTATATACAGATATGTATTATATTTTGTTTTCTCTAGCTGGGAGGAATTCAGACAATTAGCACACAAAGAGTTAATTTTAATATAACCTAAGAAATCCTGTTCAGGACTTTCCTGATTATGTAATATAGAAATCAACTTAAACAAATTTCATCCAATTATAGAACAGAGCTTATAGAACAAAAAGCTTTAGTAAGACTGAAAAGTTTGGAAGAGAAAGAAAAGTAGAAAATGGAAACAAACTAATTAATTAATTAATTAAAATTAATTTATTTGAGTAGAAATCTGTGCTAATAACTATCCACATAGTGGGTTGTTTTAGTTGCTGAGTGCTAGACAGAAGTAATGATAATTGCACAAAATTCAGGTGTGGTTTCAAGGGCTGTTTGAAATATCAAACCTTATTTCACTTGGTTTTAAAACAAATGATTACAAGATAATATAAGCCATAGAAGGAATACATGTGAAATTAATACTAGTTTTCATTTTTTCTAATGAATGCATGGCATTTCCTCATCTAAATCTTCTCTAATGAAAAATAAGTAAAAGCCTGAGCAAATATGAATGAAGAAAGAAAATACAGGAATTAAATGAGCTCCCTTTTATGAGCAGTATGGTTTCTGACAGCTCAAAGCATGCATTTTGGCATTCATCTAGTAGCTGGAATCATTATCTACTTGCATTCTGTTAATTATGGGATTCTAATTACTTAAATATCAGGAAAGTCAACTCAAGCTGAGAAACAGCCCCTAAGTGAACTTTCTCTCCATGAGGCAGTTTATATTCCTTTCTAATTTTTTTCCTTAGCATTCAGGGATGAGATAAAAGACTCAGAACAGCTATGGATGTGGTCCAAAAACCCTGAAATCTGTGGAAAATACCCCAAACCTTGAGCAGGTTTTTGAATAAAACCTGTGAGTTCCTCTGAATCATGAAAGAATCAACTCACTGGGTTTAACAGAAGAAATGTTTGCAACCTCCAACACAGCCCTGATTCCGTCCTTAGTACAGACACAGGCTCATAAACGAGCACAGTTTATCTCAAATCATGTACATGCTAATGCTACATAAGAAAACAAAAGCCCACAGGCTCACAAGTGAATCACTTAATCACTCGGGCAATTGCATTTATGACTGGAAGTGTTCACTAGCAGGCCACTGGTCCATAGCCAATGTTTATTGGCAGTGACAATAATTTACCATTTGGAGTTGTTTACTGGCCTGTACCCAACTGCATTTCCAGTGCACCTAGGGGAAGGAGCCCACATCATGCACAGCTCTGGCACAACGTTCCCCAGGGACTCCAGGCAGGAGCAGTGCCAGCAGGGAGGCCACAGACACATTATTTAACCACCTAACAATGAGAACGGGACTCAGACACAGTTAACAGGATGTGGAGGCTTACATTTGGCCTGTTCTGCACACTAAAGAGCATTGCAGATTTCAGTACTAACATTATTCCATCTTTACACAAAGAACATCTGCAAAATCACTCACACTGTGCAATCCTGATTTGGTTTCACTGGAACGATGCTGATTTAAAACAATAATATTACCTATTGTACTGTAAAACCTTAAGTTATTGCAGGAATTATGAAAAAGTATCTATTATACACAAAACAAGGAATAGGAAAATATTTCATTAAGGGACTGGCATAAATCAAGAGCAGAGCTTGGATTTTATCACAATTACAGCTGAACAAGCAACTTCAGAAATTTCCTTATCTACCTTTTTTTTGCACACACAGGAATAAAACATAAAATGTTTCCCTAAACAGCTCTAAAATCACTCTGAACAGAATGTCAGGTAGTTCAGTAATTCAATATGAAAGCATTAACAGTTTAAAGTGCCTTCAATAAATAATAAAGAGTTGCTGCCAAGTAACTTTATTCTGAAGAACAAATTTGGAAAGGACTCTCAAGAGAAGCTGGTGGTAGTTGCAGTGGCTCTCCAGAAGAGGGAGGTTTTAAACTAAGCATCTTTTCCATAGCAAATTAAAAAAAAAAAAATCAAACCAAACTAAAAAAAACCCAAACCCAAACAAGAACAAAAAACATCTCAAGCCATACAGGGCATGTACTGCTTTGCTATGATGATGGAAGAAAGGAAAAATCAGGACGCTCCATTCTACAAAGTATTGCTCAAATTTTAAGTATATTAAAAACACTTTCCATGACAAAGTGCTTAACTTCTGTGTAGTAAGCATATTTCCTAGGATGTGGCACAATGTGTGAGCAGAGGGGAAGGATCACCTTTGCCCTGCTGGCAGGACTTAGTCTAATGCAGCCCCAGGTACCATTCCTGTCGAGACCCACCCCCCTCCCATGGCAGTGTGACCCAGGTTTGTGTCATCCCCAAACCTCCTGAGGGTCCATCCTGCCCCATCACCCTGGCCATTAGGAATGCAGCCCAGGCAGGCAATACCCACTGCCTTCCCCTGTCCACCAGGCGAGTCATTGAACTGTAGAAGTTTTTCAAGGTCAAGCATCACTTCCCCTTGGTGGAGCCATGCTGGCTATTGCTGATGATTTTATTGTCCTTACTGTGCCTGGAGGTTTCCAGGATTAACTGCTCCATCATTGTTGCTACGGTTTAACTCCCAGTTCAAGAAAAAGCAATAATTATTAGCAAAATAAATTATTAAAAATAATTCAGAATGCAGCAAATAGTGTACAGACTGCATATTCTGCCTTGTCCCACTTCACAACATTGCTGGAAACTCTTCAGACATATTTATTCAGGGCCCAAACATTTTGTTAATGCAGAATAAGGGTCATCTGTACTATCTTCACAATTCACTGCCACTACAACTAATAAAGCAAATGCTTTCCAAAACACTTAGACATTGCCAACTCTGGAGAAGGAGGAAGGACAGAGCTGAGATTGTATTGGCATGGGTCATAATGCTTCATTTTATATAATTCACATGTGTGAAATGCCTTTGTTTCCCCAAAACAGTTTGGGCATATTTTAAACAATCTCTTGTATTTAATTTCTGTTTGTCGTCAAACACCTTTGTCCTGGGGCAAGTATATTTCAACTGTCTGCCTATGGCTGAAATACAAGATCAGCCAATAGGTTTTTAATATCTATAAGTAATTTTAGCTCAGTCAATGGTCTGAATACATTGCCAAGGGCAAACTGACTCCCTAGAAACAATTTTGAGTCTCCTGGTCTTTTTGGGTTGTGTATCAACCCTGTAGTCCATTTGCAAGCAAAGGAAAATCCATTCTCACACTACATATACAGGAAACACAGGCAAACTGCTTCATATTTAAGAAATTCTTCTTGAAAGGGCAAGAGAAATACATAATATATTTCAGGTGCTCTGATTCACTAGTCTCAGCTTTATATGTTTTATGCTATTCCTGGCCCAAGTGAAACAAATAAAATTTCAGCATAACTCAAGTGAAAACACATATTTTATAGATTGAACATTCCAAGTATTTCAACTCTCTATATAATAAATGTATTGTTGCTATAATCCAGGGGCTGTTCTCCAGGCAAAAAAGATTTATGACTCCTGTGATTTAAAATCCATCCACAAAGGGATCATTTCTCTGATTGAAAGGGATCACAACTGCAGTTTTTGTGTTTCAAATCTGAATTTCTCTGAATCATCAAGCTGAATATATTCAGCCCTCTCATATCCACATCCAGTTCAACCTACCACTCTTCTGCAAAAATCACTCATCTTATTATAATAAGGTTCATGTCCTCTTCACATCATCTCACTGGCTATCTACAGAATGCATTACAATAAGCTGTTCTCACACACAGCCTGAAACTTAAGCTGCCTTTGCTTCTGTCTGGATGCAATTCTGAAGACCACCTGTTGTTCTTTTATGTCATGCTTGTCCTCATACATTTTTTTGGAAAATTCCTCAAATACAGAATGTTCTCCTAACCTTAGGTGACACATAACCAGACCTCTGTCCCTCAGGAGCTATCTCCACAAAAGCTCATATAAAATTGTGTTTATCTTTTCCTTTAGGTTTTTATTAAAAGTTTAGGAAAGCTATGTAGCTCTCAGGATATGCATGGTGTTTCCTCAAGTAAATCCTAATCAGGATTGATTTTTCCATTTAGCCATGACTTCAGTTATTCCTTACGTTGCCACTTCCTCATCATAGTTATAAATACAGCCTGTGACCCTTTCAGTGTGCTTATTCCCTGTAAATTTATTTTTATAAAAGTCCACACATGTCCAACTAACCAGCAAACACAGCTTTATGCTGTATTAAGGTCTCCAGGGACTGCAATAAAATCATTAGCATTAGAATGGTAAGGAGTATTGGAGCCAAAATTATACACTCCTACTCAAGGCAAAA
Organism: Rhabdornis inornatus; assembly: GCA_013397075.1. Taxonomy (NCBI): domain Eukaryota; kingdom Metazoa; phylum Chordata; class Aves; order Passeriformes; family Rhabdornithidae; genus Rhabdornis; species Rhabdornis inornatus. The sequence goes on from VWZS01006719.1 coordinate 1,117,537, forward strand.
GAAGATCTGATTAACATCATATATTATAGGTTTACGAGGTAAACAAAATGCAGATGCCAGGACAACATGTATCTTAATAAGAGCTATTAGGTAATCTCAAATGATTTTTTTATATTCTTGCAAAATGCCAGGGGATGAAAGGTATCCTTTGCTTTTCAAAATTAGGTAGATATCCTCATGTATATTGTTTAATAAGATATTTACTCTTTAAAACACATTTGTACTTCTACACAGACAAAAACAACTGATAAGTATTTTTAAAGTGTTTATGTTTTTGAAGTGCAGTTGATGAAAACTAATTGCTGATCAATTTGTTTTTTAGATTACAGGAGTATTTCATGTTATTTTCTAAGACATAAAGTGAACTCACCTTATATCAGGATGACCAGGTACATTATTCAGGTTATAATATCCATAATGATTTAGTATTGTAACCACAATCATTGGAGCCAAAGATTGGGCAGGCTTGGTAAATAAAGCATTGGTACCAAAAACCATAGAGGAAAGTGGTAATCTGAAATATTTGGGGAAAAAACAAATTAATGCACAACACAAACTTATTAGTGTATTAATTACAATCATGATTTTAGAAAGATTGAAATCCTGTTAATATGCAAATGCTAAATATCATGATCCTTAGAGTTATCTAGTTCACACATTATAGCAAAAAGATCTACTCTCATAATGAAATTTAAATTTATTTGGAAATTACAAACCTCTGTGGGGTGTGTGTATGTGTATATATATATATATAAGTATATATACACAGATATATACATAGACACAGCTTGGCCCCAGTTCTGAAGTGACTCATACTTAAATTCAACTTTGTGCTCTTTGAGTAATTACTGAAGTTAAATTAGACTGAACAGTGCATAGAGAATTAATTACAACTGAAGATTTTGCATGCACAGGCCAGAAAATGAGGCAAATTTTTCCTCATGAAAGCAACAGATCTTCCCTTTGAGGGGCAAGTTCTTTAACAGGACTGAATCAACACTTACATAACAATTGATGGAACCAACAGGAAGTTATACGCACTTTGATAAAAATCTAAAAGATCAATGAGCTGCAATATGCTATTCAGCAGCAGGTTTTATCACTTTTATTTCAGGGAGATAAAGGAATCAGTTAGATTTTGAAATCTGCACTTTACCTAGCACAGGCAAAGCTTTCTTAACACCTTTTCCATCTTGAAAAAGTCTTATTCAGAAAATTCCACACATGATTATAGATGTATCTGGTTACAAAGTAATTCAATTGAAGCTAACAAAAATAAAGCCACAAAATTTGGAAGGACTTGGCTTATATTATAGTATAAGAAAAAAGAGAAATTACCTAATAATCTGTTTAAATGACTCTACTGAAGTAACTGCAGGAAACTTTAGTCAAGTTCTGATCTTCACTTATATTAAGTTGGTCTCACAAAAAGAACTTCTGTATCAAAGATCTCAGATCATTTACTGTCTTTACTTTGACATAATTTATCACCAATGAGTAACAAGGCAAACACCATGTTTAAAAAACTGTAATGATGGACATACCTCCTCTTGTGCTTTATTAAATCTGCATCAATAATATCTGCCAAAGGCAAATTGAACAAGCTAAATGAAGCTTGCACAATTACCCTAAAGAGAAACAAAATATTGAAGACGTTCATAGCTCTTATATTCACTTCATAATGAAATTGAAACTGACATTCTAACACAAACACATGAGCACTGATATTCTACAAACACACAAAGCTGAGATGTTCTTTACAACATGGTGATCTATCTGAAAGCATTACCAGATCTGTTCTTAGTTGAGAATCAGAAATTAATATGCAAACCTAAAAGTGGGGGGGTTTTCTTCTTTTTTTTTTTTGCTGGACATTGGTGTAAAAGGTTGTAAATACTTTGACAGTAAATTTAGATTATCAGTAAATGTAATTTAGAATGACCAAAAGAAAAGAAACACCTCAGAAAAAGGGAAAACTGTAAATTTGCTCTTGAAATCTGAAAAAGACACAACCATGTGGAAGATAAACTTCAAGGTGGAAGAATTGGAATAGAAAGAATAGTTTACATGCATTCCCATATATGTATTTACAGTGTATATAGCTGTATATAGATATGCATTTAAACACACACATACCAATCTGACTCTTAACAAATAGCCAAATGAAACAATAAACTCAAATATTACAATTTCTGTGTCTTATTAAATTTTGGGAGTGATGAGCTTTTACTAACAAGGTACTTTGAACAACTAGCACTTTAAACATACAGTCTTTAGGTACCTCAGAATTTTTTCTTGGAGAAATCAAAACACATCTTCATCATTTAAAACATGCAGATAACGAATTTCAATTTATTGTTCACACAATTCAGTGTTAGAGTAGCCCAGGACTGCAATACTGAAAATAAGAATGAAAAGGGGCTGGGGAGAGAAAGACAAAGGAGGGCAGGAAAGAACATGTAGAAAGACAACAATGAAAGAGAACATGAAGAAATAAAAACAAACTGCTGTAACAATATTCTGATACAAATAGCTCTTTATCTTGAAATAAGGTTTTCCATGTATCATTACATACTTATGTGAAAACACTACTGCTTGGCTTCTTACTACTGAGCACCAGTGGAAATGGGACTCAGTGCTGGTTACCCAACAGACCCCTGAGTTACCCATATTTGCCTGCAGTGCAGCACACAAGTGTTCCTGCAATACAGAGTGAGGTCTGAGCTTTGCCAGCAAATAGCCCCGGGGAATTCCTCTGCTGAGCTCTTCCATGTCTGTGGAAAACATGAGATTCTCCTTCCCTTGCATCTCAGGTTATGACTGGAGGCATGTGCCTGCAAACCATAACTGCTGTTTGCATTTTAGGCTTTTTTATTTCAAGCAGAAAATAAAAGCTGAAACAGAATAAAATGAAAGCTGGAGGAAAAAAAAAAAAGCCATAACTGGAGTTTCAACTTTTCTGATAAGTGAAACAGAATGAAAACCATGAAAGCAGAGGCAGAATCTTCATGGTAATAAAAGCAAGTATCTACTCTGTTAGAAGTATTTCAGCTGTGTCTATGACCAGGGGAGTACATTTACTTACATGTTTGTGGTGACATAAAATGCCAGCAGATAATAGTGTTCTTGCCCCAGAAGACACATGACAGCAGCAGCTACTCCTTCATAGTAAAATGAAAACATGATGATTTTGTAATAACCAAACTTCTTCAATGAAGCATGACTGAGAAGAACAAGGCACTGAAAAGATAATATATACACATATAGGATGCAAAGATACAGTACAGTGTCTCAGCATTAAGAGAGCTATAAAACACAGACCTGACATAATTAATACCCTTTAAAGAAAAAAAAAAACAGACAAACAATGACCTTTTCTAAGAAGTTCAACAAAATAACAAAAATAGCAATTGAACAAAGACAACTCTCTACTGGCTCATTCTATGCTGCCTCCACTAGGTACAGTCTCCTTTCACTCAAAAACTAGCCCCTAAGAACTGCTATATTCTGAGGGAAACACTGTTTCCCACAGTGCCTAGCTATTATTTAATGCTTATGATCTTTACTTTTATATATCCCCTATATATACTGCTTTGCAGTATGCTAAATGTAAATCAAGGATCTTGCCATTTTTCTGCTGATAAGACATATTTATTAATATTACTATTTTCATTGACATTTCTAGAAATCAAGCATGATTTTTAAGTTGGCAAAGCAAGTTCACCAGGACAGCTTTAACTAAGCAAGTTAGAGGCTTTCCTAGCAGGCAGAGAAAGGCAGAGGCTAGTGCTTGTGCATGGCTGAATTTTAATTTCACCAATCTTGGCAAGGAGTAGATTCTGAGAATCCAGTGACTGGCTAACTCATGAAAATGATATTAAGTGCTGATTACAGTATGAACAAAATTTAAGTTCTTATACATCGTTCCTCACTCTTTACTTTCAGTATTCTATATTATATAATGAATTATGTTATTTTTATTATATGGGCCTTGTCACCATCTACATGGTCCTCATCTCTGTCACAAATAAACAAACTGTATAAAGATCCACATTTTCTCCTTTCTTCTGTGTTACAGAGATGAACCGTGTAATATTCAGATGAAGAACAGGAAAGATTTTTCCTTGTACAATTGTTCCTACACTGAACTGCTTTAACATAACAAATAAAACCAGGATGCTACAGTCAGACAAAGATTACCATGACAAATGCTATTGTTAAAAAGCTCAAGATTTCTACTTGATCAGGGAGGTAAAACAAATCTGGAAAGTTGGTATAAGAAAAACATCGTTATAAGAAATTTAAAACATACTCCTCCCCCGGCTGTTTTCAGGGGTCTTGCTGAAAAGTGCCTCCACTAGAAATACTAAGGGATCATTTAATGCCTGCTATTGTAAACACCATGTTCCTGTCTCCCTGTAATTGCAAAATAACCCTGTCTCAGGAAGTACTTATGACAGAAAATTCCTCACTACTTGCACGTCTCTAAGACTGTGTGTTTGTAAGGAAAATACTAATGATGACGCAAATTCAAAGTTGTTTGTCTGTGTTACAGCAACATTTTCCTTGTGGGCAGGTTGTATTCCTCACATCCACTACCAGAAGGAACCTAAGTCAGAAGCTGAATTCTAGTTTAGTAGAGGCCACTGGGGCGGAGTTCATAAAAAGGAGCTTTATTTTACAAGGGTCGGGTGTTTTTCCAGTAAGTGAAGTTCAGGACATTGCCATCAGAGAATTCTCTTATTGTATCTTGAGCTCCAAGAGACAAAACCTGAGAAAAATAAGGTCACAGCAAACCCTCTACGGTTCAGTGACCTTCTAGACAAAGAGTCTCTGGGGACCAGAGGGGACCAGAGAGAGACGCACTTTCTGAAAGATTGTTCTTTTCACACTGTCACACTGATTTCATCAATAAAAGTGACTGCTATATATTAAGTGTAAAATTATTTAAGCTTTTTTAACTTCTGCAGCTTCTGATTTATTTCCAAAATTCATTATCTAACTGCCTGAGGTACAAGGGAAAACCCCAAAACTATTAAGCCTGTGATAAGGACAAAAGTTGAAATTATAGATAGTTAGGAGTTACAGAACAGAAGGTATGTTCAGGATCTGTATGTTTTATATGCAAAGGCCAAAACGGGAACTGAAATTGAGCTGTGAATTCCAGTTGCAGTTTTATGTATCTTCTTAATGCATATTACTTATCAAAACCTATTACAATTTAACAAATAGAACAGCCTGATTTTAGAAAATTCTAAATACCACAAGCCTATAATGAATGTCAGGATACTCATATTTTGAGTATCAACTTTCAACATCCAGCAAGTAAACACAGAGAAAGTTTTTACAGATCCAGAGAAAGAAGAAGGCAATGAACAGAGGAATTTTTTATTTACTGCAGATAAGTATGGCCACATTCTGTGGGATATACTTTTGCTGCTTTTGTTGTTCTCACACACTACTCTTTTGGGATCTCTTTCTCTTATCAGTTCATCACTCCTCCCGTCATCCCTGACTGGGCTCTTAAAAGTATGTCTCTCTTCCCCATAAATACTGCTGGCCAAGAGACCAAACAACAAAATAAATGGGAATGTATTGTTCTCCAAAAGCAGCTTTTTAGAGTTTTGTTTGGTTTTCATGACTGAGATGACACACATTTTAACAATGCTTTTCATACTTTATAATTTTTTCTGGTATTTTGTGCAGTTTATTTCAGAAACTTCCTGAAGAAGAGCTTAGTCTTTCATTTGTAACACACAGTATTAGAAAACAAAGCAAAACAAAAAAGAATTCAGAATTCTGTAGGTTTTGCTTTTTGAAACGTTTGATCTTGGCCATGTTTTTCATTCCTTTATGCTTAGGTATTATAAGCACTGGAGGAGGATACAAAACATTCATTGCTTGCCTACTCATGTCTCACATTGTTTTAAACAGATATTCTACCAGCCTGTCTGTCTGCTCTCTCTACCTCTTCCACTCGATCAGCCTGCACAGAGGTACCTTCTTCCTACAGAGAAATGGGGAGTGAGATTTAGTACCCATTTTGGCAAATGCCAAATACAGCATTTTTTCAAGTGTTAAATGGATACTGTGAACTACTAAAACACCAGGTTTTCATATTTAGAAATAAAGAAGTATGACTACCTACCTGAGGACAAATAAAACCTGCTCCATACATGATACTTCTTACTGAGGAAGAAAGGATATCCTTAGGAATAAGATTATCTGCAAAGATCATCATAAAATTGTTGTAGAAGGCTAAGTGGAAGACTTGGAAGAAGTTCATTGTTACAAAACATAGAAAGTTCTTCTCTGTCATGATCTGTTTGGTCAATGAAACTACTGAGGCCAAGGAGAAAGCTCCATCACTGTTTTCCAGATTAGCATCCTCTGTATGAATTTCTCTCTGCTCGTATTGACTTGTGCTGTATTTACCTGTGCAGCACATACAGGCTGTCGCCAGCGCCGCGATCAAAACAGTGAAAGCCTGGAAATAAGCAAACTTTTCCATGTTATCCGACACGAGCCCACAAAACAGAACGCTCGTGGACCCCATCAGCGTCGCCACTTGGCTGTACTTGATGAGCTGGAGCCGGCTGTCGTGCCTGGTGGAGCTCTCGGCGAAGAGCGCGCACTGCGCCAGGAGCACGAAGGTCAGCAGCCCGTCGAAGGCGCACAGCGCGACGATGAGGTGGAGGCCACACAGCCAGTCCCCCTCCTCGTAGTGCCTCCAGGGGAACCACGGCAGCAGGAAGGCCAGGCCGTACAAAGGGGCTCCGTACAAAATCGAGAACTGGCGCCTCGCACAGCACTTCAGCCTGGAGTTGTCTTGAATGTACCCAAAAAGGGGATCGTTGAGGGCGTTCCAGATCATGAACACAACCTGCCACAAACGTTGAACACAAACACAACATTTACCTAAAATAAAACTCTATTCAGACAATAAATAAATACATAGAAAAGCTATTCAGGTCAAAACAGACTCTAAAACAAATTCTTACCAGTATTCATAGGTTCATAGAAATTCTGAAAAAATAAGATGAATAAGCAGGTAGGTGACCAACTGCACGTGAAATAAACTGTCTCTAAGACTCCACTCTTTCAAAACCTTATTTAACTGGGCTTTCATCCTGCAAAGCTCAGATATTATTCTCATAGCAAGTTAATTCGAAACACGAGCTGGCCCATTACTTTCAGGAGACCATTTTCAACAAGAGTTACTCACATGGATAATGACTTGCAGGATAAATGCAATATTTAAGGACTTAAACAGTTCATAAGAAAGCACTAATGTCAAACTTATCTATGGAGCTAAGGTGCAAGATCAGTTCAGAAAATTACTTCAAGCTATCAAACATAAAAATCTTTTCAGCAATTAAGTCTGGAGATTTTTACTTTATGGACTGTAAACAACGTGCTTTATGTGTAAGTTCCGTTGCTTATGGATTAATTAAAGTCAAAGGTAATTTACTGCTAATTAATTGCAATGATTCCAAAATTAATCTGTCATTAAAAGAATCACTTCGTTGTAATAACACTGATGCACAGCACAACATGGTAATCAAAATATTCCATTGTACATACCTGTGCTATATGAAATGCTGTTTCTGAAATTTTGTATCGGTTTAGGAAAAGCTTAACGTAGTAGAAGTTAAAAATGCTGTTCATCATTCCAGCACCTAAGGTAGTCATGGAATATGCCAGTGCATTAGAATGGATTCCCCAAAGAATCTTCATCTTCCACGAGTACAGCTTTCTTCTTCCTCAAGGTTCAAAAGAGAATTACAACAATTAGTAGCATAATTTTTCAAATTAAAACATGGGGGATTTGCTTGTTTCAGAGGTGCAGAAATGGATTACTGGAGGAAAATTTTCCCATTCTTTTTTTTTTTTAATTGGAAACATATTTTACTGAGTTGTAAGACACTGAGCCCAAAATAATAAGTTATTAGGTGACATTTCTAAGTATAATCAGTACTTAAAAGTCAATGGAACAAGTAGACAAAAATTTAAAAGATACCCTTCCTAGCTGATGTACAGACTCCACTTAAAAACCTGCTACTGCAAACATTCACCTTGGTATAGAGTTCAAAGTAATTGCATACATTTTAGATCTTTCTTGCTAGCTGTTCTTAAAATTATGGACTGTGTTGAAATGAAGTGACTCAACTCCTTATGTATTCCAATGCTATGAATGTCATATGCAGCGTGCACGTAGGGGAATCTTTCTTTCAAAACAAATACCAAATTTTGCCCTTCTGTTCTAAAAGACTAATTGTTAAGAAGTCATGTAATCAATATTTTCACCTAATAAACCATAAAACAATTAAAACACGTTTAAAGTAACATTTTCATGGTATGAAGACTGAATGTAAATAAAACGTAGCAGGTGGCATACACAGCATTTTATGTATACCCAAATAACAGAGATTCAGCCCAAGAATACAGGTTTCTTTAATCTATTAATCAGACATTCAGCCAACACATTTTTAAGATGCTGATCTTTTCCATCAATTACCTCAATGTGTTTGGTGTAAACTATGCCATGAAAAAAGCCAGCTCCAGGGAACCTCTACCTTTTAAAGCTGTTTAATAGCTACCTAAAAGTAGCCCTTAACCATATGTGATTCTATAAGCCCAGTCCATAATTACTCCCAGGTATCTGTTTTTAACTGAGGCTTTATTCATTTTTACATTTGTCAAAGAAAGCTGTCTGCTCATAATCTTGGTATCTCAAGTTCAAATTTCAGTCTTACTATGCAGAGCTTTACAACCTGCTTTACGTCAATAGTTCACACTTTGCTCCTCTGCATATTAATAATTTTACCCTAAATGCAATTTTCACATATCCATCGAAATATCTAGTTTGAATATCTGCTTGATCAGAAGCTCTATAAGCAGCTCCCTGAACTCCTCATAAAAATAACCATGGAAGAAACAGGAAATGAAAGCCAAGGCTGTTTCCAGCCTTCCTGTGGTTTACAAGGCAGCTGAAGAGAGGCTGCTGTGCAGGAAGGGAGGAACTTCCGAATCACCAGGCAAGGACCACACAAAAGCCACAAATCAGGTAGGGACTGGGGAAGATGGAACAAGCAGTTTTTCAATCCCCCAACATGGAGAATGAAGTCTTGAAGAGCAAACAAAGAGTGGATGCACTTTTTCATATATAGGTAAGATGCTGTGATATGAAACATGATGCAAAGAGTAGGTAACTTCATTCTATTGCCAAGAAAAGAATCGAGCTGACAAACAGCTGGAACCCTAGGATTCGTTTTATTAAAGCAAATTTATTTCTAAGAATATCACTGATTTTTTTTAATATTTGAGAATGACCATGATGTATATCTTCAAACTTATTTTTCTACATTTGTAAAGACAATACCATTTTCAGGGGACTGAAACTTTGCATTTTTGTAGCAAGTTTGGTTTCACAATCTTTTACTGAGAAACCTAAAATGAAGAAAAAGGTTACTGAAAAGATGTGCAATTAAAATGTTTATTTTTAAAAATAAGTTTGATATTAATTTGAAAGTCATTACAATGAGTATATTATTGGCAAGAGTCACATTTGCTTTTTCAAGCCTTCACAAATATACTTAATGAAATTATTTATATAGTGGATATTAGGGCTTTTAGAAAGGTAGACATTTCACCTCTATTTCTACCTGGAGCACCCTGCACAGGTCTTCAAAATGGAAAATTGGGAGACTCCTTTAAATTCCACAAGCACCAAGAATAAAAGTGCTTCACACTAACATACCAGCAAGTCATTTCTAAATTTACTCGATTCCTTCTGACACAAATAAAAAATGGTATCCTCTGTTTCAGAAAATTCGAAAGCTATTTGAAATTTCTTCAACAAAAATCTTCTAACAATGCACAAACTGGCCTCTAGTACCATGACTAATTATAATATGCAGGATCTGACACAACTCTACCTTAATTGGTACATCTGGTCCTGCACCTTGTTTATTAAACAGGTTCAATTAGAAGTTGAGGTACCACACTTCCTTCCCCAGATGTTGCCTTTAATAGCACTACAATGAAATCATGCATGAGCATCCCCTCCCTCTTCTTAATAGTCAGCCTTTATATTGAGCAGGTTAAAGCACAGGTGAACATTTTGTGACTCACAGAAGGCAAATCGGTTTCAGAAATTTCTAGTGGTTACAACTGTGTTAATACTCAAAGACTGAAAGAACAGACTGTTCGGGCCAGTGGGATGCAGCGTTACATTACCTGCGTTTCTCCCACGGCAGGATGACAACTGCTAAAAGAAATTAGAACAAGAGTCTAAAGAAGAAAAGTGGTTCCGAGAGATAATAGCAAACGCTGCCCGAGGCGCACTATCTGAGATCCTGCTCTGCCGTTCTGGGTCCCAAACCGCTGTGCAATGCTCACAGCCCCGACTGGTTGGACATACGGATATTCCTCATCCTTCTGACGTGACTGGCACCACATTAAGAGGGAAGCCAGAACAAACGCGCTGCTGGTGCCGAGGGGCAGCACTGAGGGGAAATGCTCGGGGGTGCTCACAGAGGCAGCCGGGCTGTGGCACCGGCCCGTGCCCGCTCCGCCGAGCCCGCGCTGCGAGCGCTGCGCTCCGGCCAGGCGCGGGGCTCGGGGAGCTCGCAGGACTGCACCTTTGGAAGGGCTCGTCTGTGAAGAATGGGGAAGTTACGCTCGTTTTTCTCAGCAGGTTCCTGGACAGGAAAGACGGCTCCCTCCGCTTTGTGTGGAAAAGAGGAGAAAGCGAGCGGCGGGCGCACGACTGAGGTGCGGGGATGGAGCCAACCCTTTTCGGGCTGCAGGCTCCCCGCTCCGCTCTCCCCTCCCGCACTCCGGCGGAGAGGCGGCCCGCACCTGGACGCCACACCGGGTCCCTCCTCACGGGCTCTTCCCTCACCGCTCCCAACACCGGGCAACTACGAGCCCCGGCTTTCCCTACGCCAAGTCGCACTATCCCACTCCGGGCTGTGCCAGCCCTCCTCCGCCATAAGCCGCAGCCAGCATCCCTCAGCAGCCGCTCCCCGCCATCAACGACCCCGAACGCAAGCGACCAGCGCCCCTTCCAGCGGCACCGACCCACCTCTTCTGACGGGAGGCCGCGCACGGCGGGGCGGGCCGAGGCGGGGCGCGGCTGCCCCAGGACCGCCCCCTCCTCGCTCTCATTGGCCGCTTGATACGAATTCACCTTGTGATTGGTATAGCTTCCTTTCGATCTGTGCGGCGAACAGCTCCCCATTGGCTGCATGCCGGCGAGGCGAGGCAAGGCGAGGGCTCTGTGTTTGAATCGCGGGAGGCGGGGGCGGGCGGCGGCAGCAGTTGCCACGTTGCCGGCGGCGCAGCCCGGCCAGAAGGGGGAGAGGTTCGGCAAAGTCCGGAACCGCTCGGCAATGGCCGGAGGCGGCTGCTGAGGCGGGGAGCGGCTGCCGGCTCGCTCTGCCCCGCTCGGCGCAAGGGGGGTCGCGGGGTGGGCGCCTCCGGCTCAGCCGCCCGTGAGGGGAAGGGGCGCGATGCTGGCCGACAGCCTGGTGGAGGAGTTCGAAATCCGCGAGGATGAGCCCTGGTACGACCAGCAGGACCTGCAGCAAGGTGAGCCGGGCGGCGGCGGGGGGCGTGTGAGGGAGGATGAGTAGCGAGCCGGGTGTGCGAGGGAAGGGGCCGGGGGAACCGCGGCGGGTGTGAGGGCAGGGGCTGCGGTGGGGAGGGCGTGTGAGGGAAGGGGCCGCGGCGGGAGGCGGCCGCACCGCGGCGGTGAGGGGCGCCGGGAAGGGCGCTCGAGGGCCGAGGGTGGCGGCGGGCGCGTCGGTCGTGCCGGGCTCGGAGCGTCGGAGCCCGGGATCCCCGCACGGCCGCGCTTCCCGCCGCCGCGGAATCGCTGTCACCGGGAACGACTGCGGCCGTCTTTGTCTGAGGGAAGGAGGTGCGGCAGCCGAGCTGAATGGTGCCGGGGTCCCTTTCCGCCCGGAGGGAGGCAAGCGGCTCCGAAAAGTTGCACCTTTCACGGAAGGTGAAGGTGCCCTGTTCGGGGCAGGCGCTGGAAGCACCGGGGTAGGATGCGCTATTGAGCCCTGTTGAGTTCTTTGTAAGGGCTTCCAGTCGATGAAGTTGTAGTCGTAGCAGTGCTCGATTAGTTGCAGGTTCCTTATTAAAAACTCTTTAGGTTTTCTTAATAAAATATCAAGTAACTCTGCTACACCTCAGAAATATACATGTTTAGCTTCTGTATGTAATTCCATCAGTAGATCTTAAAACACTACATGCAAGAGGTAAATGCTGTTCATTTCACAAATGAGAAAGAAGCCATAGGAATACAAGTATAATTGCACTAAAAACCTTTTAACAGGCATGATATGGAAAGAATGTGCAATTTCCTTAAGAGCTTAGTGGCGTTTATGACTGGTATTTACTTAAGTTGCTTAGTTCTACTTTTTGTTCTTAATCCCGAGTTTGTTTTGAAAGGCCAGCTCAAAGCTGTGGCTTCCTGCAAACGTGCTCCAGTCTTACATGTTTTGCTTTTATATTGAAATACATTAATTCTTGGGATTGGAGAGTGCTGCTGTACTGTAAACCATAGAGAAAGCTAAGCAGTATTCACACTGAGATCGAGTATCTGACAGCAGAAACTCTTCTTGAGACGGGACCAGGTCTCTCTAATTGTATGCTATATAAAATAGCTAAATGAAAGCTGTATTTAGGTACTCCTCACCCAAAATTGATGTTTTCCTGGCTCTAGGATACAAACAAATCGGTTGAAATAAGATCCTGAAACTACAGTTTGCTGTCAAAGGATAGAGAGTGAAAAATTTGAAGACATGATTCAGTGATGTTTTTACTTTGTCAGTGTTTATGGATTAGAAGACCTACAAAGAGACTCCACAATGTATAACAACTGACTTCTTGCTTTCTTGATGTTTTTCTACTTTCATATTTTAATTAAAATGAGTGAAATAATCACCAGTTGACTCTGCTGTCAGGTTTTATGAAACATTCCGTTCTAGAGGTTAGTGAGTTTTGGGGGTTTGGTTAATGTACTCTCAACATGTGGACAGTCTTTTTCTGGGGATTCTCTCTTTACAAGCCTAAATGGAAGCCACAAATAGCCTTGCCGAAAGGAAAAGGAGGAAAATAAAGTGATGGGCAAGTTGAAATGCAAAGAAGAAATTCCTTACAGGAATGTTTTTTAAACATTGTGCTATACTTTATTTCTGGACTCTGAAGGATATTACTCCTCCTGCTGCTAAGGCTGAGACACACAGATGTGTGTAAACAGGTAGTAAGCGTGCTTATCAAGGTCTCGTGAAACTCTTCACAACCCAAACAATCAGTGCCTGTTTAAAAAACTGATGAGTATGATTATGAGAACCTAGGTTGTAAAACATTAGAAAGCACCCTGAAACAAGCTTGAAGTCCTTGTCAGTTGGTCTTTGAAACTTAAAATTATGGTGGGGGTTTTGGAAAACCTTGATAGTCTTCATACGTACCAAAGATTTTTGCCTTGACAGTAGAGACGGGCTTTTCTGGCATGCTGCTCATGCATAAAGTGCTCATGGAATTCTTGTAAGGATGGGAACAGCCATCCTTCTGCAATGTTTTGATGAAGTATGCTGACCTTTAAAAAAGAATTTTTTTATATGGACTGTTCTTTTTGCATCTTGCTATTACTCACTTTTACAAAACAGAGGGTATCCTGAATACAAAATAGGAAATAGGAAACTAAGTAGGAAAAAAGTTTTCATTTTACGGTTAAGTAAACTTACACTAGGCGTACTTATACATCTTGTGCAATTAGTGCCTTTTGCTGTTCAAAAGAATAGACTTAATTTTAGATTGAAAATTCTCTGAATAATTTTGCTAGGTGGGTTATGAAAAAATAGAGGAGAAGGATTTTGATACTGCTTTATCCTTTTTTCAATGATGGTAATGCAGTCAGAAGAGATCGTGAAGCAGTGGTAAGCGAGCACTGTTCAACATCACGGGAGACATCCTTGAAGTCTTATTTTGGAGATTTCTGATGGTGCTGTTAAACACCAGTACAACTAATCAGATTTACTAAAATGAAGATCTTTAGAGCTGCACATACGCATTTTGCATTATTAAAAACCTCTCTGCTTCCATCTTTATGGTGAAAAGGAAAAAGGCATGTCTGTCAGAATTTAGCTGTTGCTTTACATAAATTTACAACAGAAAATGTAGTTTTGCTTCTAGTGTTCTACCATAACTTTCTCCAGATAAATGTAAATTAATACTTTACATTTTGTATCTGGAAAACTTACATGGCACGTCTCTGTTGTAAAATTTGCTCCTTATAGGGCTTCCAGGTACTTGACAATGTGGAAAAACAAATACAAAAAAATTCTGAATTTTAGAAGAGATGAAATTCTTTCAGAACCTGCTTTCTCTAGAGTTAAGGTTTTTTTGTATGTTCCTGAGCGCTCCCACTTGTACTTTCCCCCTCAGAAACAAATTGCCTTAATTATAAAAGTGTTTCTCCCATAGTAACCCATTTGTGCTTCTGCCAGTCTAACAAACAGAATGAGTGTGGAGTATGACATGAATTCTATTATTCACCTTGTATTCCAAGTATTGTGTGGTATGTGCTATTTAATTTAGTAGATGAGGGGGCATTTAAGAATGAAGCTATAAACTCCTAAATGTACTTAAACATGAAAACAAACTTTCACTTCGGGAAGGGAAATGGTAGTAATTCCATTATGCATTATATCTTTAACATAATCCTAAATCCTCTCTAAAGCTCTTATTCTACTCTATTAAAATAAAAGAATAGATTATTTAGTCTTTGCCTTGAATGATGCTAGTATTGTTTTAAAGATGGTGGCTCCTAGCAAAGATCTGTGCAGTACAAGAACTTGTGAAGCAGGACTCCATTTTCTATAGGATAATGAATTCATTGAATTTGAAGACTACAGTATTCTGTAATGAGATAGAACAAACAGCTTGGTGTTTGACTGGGAGTTATTCTGTCCATGGGTAAACAATGTGCAATCTGTTTACCAAATGGGAAAAAATTAAGCAGTATGCCTTAAGTTTTCCTTGTCCAAATACTTCAAATCCTGCTTTGTAATGAGCAGTGCTACAGTGAAGAAGTGATGTGAAGATAAACTCCTAAGTATAGACCAATATGCCTTGTACCTTCTAATTGTACATCTTGTGAAACTGAAGAACTCCCATGCAGTGGGATTTCTTTTAAGTAATTTTTATGGCATTAATGCTAAGAATCTGACCTTAAGGTAGGAAACAATGCATTGTGGCTGTAAAGAATAGCAAGCTGTTGTTTTGCCAGAATTGGACATCAACAGCTTCATAGACAAATGTTTGTACTGACTTGTCCTTGTAAGTCTGAATTTGGTCTTTGGCTTATGTGTGGAGATGGAGTAATCATTGTGGACAGGCTGCCAAACTGAAGGTTAGCACAAAACAATCTTGGAGCAGTATTGTATGTATTACAGTTCCTAGCTGATAAGATAACTGCGAGGGGGCAGGAAAGACGTAGCATAACATGTTAATAAAAGGGCATCACAGTCAAATGAAAGTGGAATTAATATGTTTACTTCTCTGGCTATAACTACTGATGATGCAATACATGTCTGCTGTTTATTAAGTTAAGGCTTCTTGATGTGACTCAAAGTTTTTCGTGACTTTTCTTCTCTTTCTGATTAATGATACAAGTTCTATGTGGGAACTAACTAGGTGGTATTGCATGCATGCAGGTCATGTGACAGGAAGGAGGTGAAAAAAAAGAGATTTCTAGAAATCTGTTGGATCTTTGATGTGTAGTACCCTCCACAGAGTAACTACAATTTTAGCATTAATACCAAGATTTATTACTTTGTCACATTATGTTAGCTTTTGAATTACTTATCTTTCAACATAATAATACAGAATATCTAGCACTTCTGATGCTGTTGAGCAAATATCAAGCTTCCCTCTAGAATAGAGCTGAGTGTTCAGAGGACTTATTTCTTAATTTGCAACAACTACAGTCACTGCATCCTGGAGGTGATTGAAGATGACTGAAGTGAAATTGAGATTAAGTGCCTGAGAACAAATGACATTTAAAGTGATGTTTTGGAGCACATTAAACAGTTCTTGCCACCTGGGTTTATGAGCTTGAAAAGCAGAATAGCTGCAAGTCTCCATCAGTTTTATGTCTTTTGATATTATTGTTTCACCATAAAAAGCATCTGAAACTTTCATTTAGCACTTTGATCCTGAGTGACCTGAACTCTGGTAGAGGGGTAATGGGGAGGAACAGTCAAGTCAATAAAGGGTTCATCAGCTTTGGCCTGGGTCTAGACTGATGAGCATTTACAGAGTCTGCTGTGCTTATTCTTCTGAGTGCTGCAAAGAGGGGGAGGCCAAGGAGACCTTGGGCAGAGTTGGTGCAGGCTGGGCACAGTGTGGGAGGTGAACATGGCTGGGTGTGTCTGAGGAAGCTTCATGACAAGAGTGTCTCTGGGTCTCAGGGCTGACCTAGACTTGCATTACAGATGGTAGATGAATGTTCTACGTAGGTATCAGCGAACTTCCATGTTGGGTACTGCTGATAACTTGGAGCAGTTATAACAGCAATAAGAAAATATGTCAAATATTTGGTAACAGGCTTTAGAATTAGATTACATCATTGTTTCTCTCACTTACGTGCAAACATGATTTCTTTGTTTAGATCTTCACCTTGCTGCTGAGCTTGGGAAAACACTACTGGACCGTAACACTGAACTAGAAGAATCCTTACAGCAAATGTATGCAACAAATCAAGAGCAATTGCAGGAGATAGAGGTAAAATATCTAAAGGATCCCCATGTGAAAGCATCTAAACCTGCAACATACAGTATATAAGTTAAGATCTGAATTTCTTGAGCATTAATGGAAAATACTGACCAATCTTTCACCACTTCTGCTATTTTGAGAATTTGAGAACCAGTACAGGTGGCTCATACTTGGAAACTGTTTCTCTGATTACCAGAAGCTTTGTGCCACTAAATGTTGGATTTGCTTTGTTTAATGACAAATGACTGGTATTTTTCAGTTTTGTACAGAAAAGATATTTCAGTTATTTTTATTGCTAAACTTTGCTGATCTTGCCAGGTAAAATAACATTTAATTATATGATGATAAATACATTAATAATTTAAATATTACATGAGAGTTTTAATGATTGTAGCACTGAAATTTAAATGCTGATAAGGGCAGAATTGAGATTTAAGTAAAATCTGAAGATATGTACTTCCAGGAAGATAAAGTCTATTTCAATATAGAAGAAACCCTGCAAGGACAAGAAAAAACCTCAACAAACAAACAACAAAAAATAGAAAAAAAATCCCACTTAAGTAGTATCTAAATATAGGATAGAGTGGATATATTGTTCCATATTTTCCAGGGAAAAAACCCAAAAATACAACCATCCTTTCAAAGACACTCATCTCTA
Organism: Rhabdornis inornatus; assembly: GCA_013397075.1. Classification (NCBI taxonomy): domain Eukaryota; kingdom Metazoa; phylum Chordata; class Aves; order Passeriformes; family Rhabdornithidae; genus Rhabdornis; species Rhabdornis inornatus. Next base: position 1,134,989 of record VWZS01006719.1, read on the forward strand.
GGTAATAGAGTGGAAAAACCTGGCTATTTTTGGCAATTTTTCTTTTTTTTTAATATTGCCTGTGTTCTTGCAGACCTAGCATGTGTCAGCATAATGAGATTTTTTTTCAGCTATTAGAGGGCAATGCATGGTCTCTAATAATTAAATTATTAAATATTCAGGACTTTGCTGACTGACAACATATTGAAAACATAGTCAGCATTTCAGTTTGGTTCTGGTGTGAATCACAGGGAACAGGCTGTGACTGGTATGTACCAGATTTTTACAAAATCTGAGTTCCTTTGTTCTAGCAGTACTGCAGTTAGAGATGTGCATTTTGTATAGCTGCAACTTCAGACTGAAAACGCTCACTATTGTAGTGGCAACAGGTAACTGAAAGAATCCTAACCTTAATAATTACAGAATTAGACGTGTCTTTAAAGTAATGAACACAAATGCAGCATTTTTAGTAAGTAATGAGCAATTTCTGAGTGCAGGTTTGATTTGTGGGTGTGTTTTTAGAAGTTACTTTTGTTTTGTACCTCATCTATTGGCTCTTTCTTCTGTTACATGCTAACTATAATCTTTGTTATCCTGTTCATCCTGAGATACAATGGTTGGAATGGCTGATATTTATATTACTGCCACAGCGTTAGAAGCTATATTTACTTAGGCAGAGACTGAAAATACCTCATTGCCATGAATAGTTTTTATAAAAAGATCAATTCTTAAGGTGTAGAGAGGATGAACGCTTCCAAGGTGCTATACAAATACTGTACACAAGGTACTTGTATGAACAACCATATTTAAGAAAGCATTCAGCAAAGTTAAAACACACCTTTTTAAATAACACACCAGAACTTTGTGATAGGCAACTAACCTGGCTGATCAAGTATAGCTACTTAATAAGCAGCTGTATTTTAACACTATCTAGAAATGTGGAAAATACATTATTGCTAAGCTACATTGATTTACAGAAATAGTCTAGTGCTGTTCAAAATGCAATATCCTATTGGTTTAAGCCAGTTTGTTTGCTTAAGCTGTTCTGGTAGTTCAGTGTTTATAGAGGACATAAGAGAGTTTCAGCTCCAGAAGTGCCACAAATGTCCTTCCAGCAGTGATCTATAGTTGGTGTGTTGCAGGGGCAAGAACGTGTGGTCAGACAAACTCAGACATGACACATTAATTTTTTTCTCTCAATGTCTTGCTCTACCAAGACTGGCAATACTACTTTTTGAAGGCTTTATCTGATACCTTTTCAATCTCTTTCCTCCTCCCCCTCAAGGAGAGTGGGAGATGTGCATTGGATCGTCCTATTAGCACTCTCCAAGAAGAGAGGGAAAGAGTGGGAGAACACCCCCACAATAAGAGTTTTTGTGATGCTTCTGACATATAAATAATGTCTGCACCTTTTCTTTGCCTAGCTTGTTGAGCCAAAGACTGTATTTGTATCTGCTGTAGTGACATGTTGTCTTCTCAGTCCTATCTCCTGTCTCAATCTTTTCTCTTTCCTCAGTGCCATTTAAAAGTGCAATAGCAGCACAAAATTTTTCTTCCTCCAAAGAAGTTTCTCTTGCATCTGTGTTTCTGGCAGAAAAGGGAAAATGAATCCCTTGTTCAAATACCCAGAGAAACCCTCCTGTTGAGGAACTGGATATATTAGCTTACTGCCACAAGGAATTGTTACATGAATTCACTGAAACAAATGGGAATAAAATTTGCATATGCAAGGTGTAAAGAAGTTCAATCTATTATTTTCATACCAGCATTTCTGTTTCTTGTGGGATCACAGGATACCCTGTTACACCGGATACATGTGCAAATAGCGTATTCAGTCTCTATACTTGATTTCTCCCAGTTTTCAAGTGCTTGTCTCTGTAGCTTATGTATGATCTTTCAGCTGTTCCTGTAGCTACTCTGTTAAATTTCTGTACTATCTTTTTCAGTGCGGTATATCCATGTAAATTTTTGGACCTTTTTCCTATTAATTTGGATCTTATGGGTAGCAAAGTCTAGAACTGGCAGAAAATCATTCTGAAATATGGCACTGTCTTGTCTGCACTGGAAGGAAGGGTCAAAGGCTGCAGTGTGCTTAAGATTACATCTCATATATTAAATACTAACACATTAAGCATTTTACAGCTTTGGATCATTATATCTGACCTTTGTGCTGACATGTGTGCCACTAACTAATCACTGTAGTAATAAATAAATAGTAATAAAGAAATAGTAATAAAATAAAAAGTAAATGTAATAAAGACTGCATGGAAACAGCAACTTCATTCCTTCCTGAATCATTTCTCAGCGCTCAGGTGTTGGAAATCCTGACACTATCCAATTTTCATGTGCTAGAATGCAAGGTGCTGCTTCATGTTAGGTGCTTGGTTGTGAGAGACATAGATTAAACACGAACTTCTCAAGTATTTATTCCATCATCTTTGGTGGTCTGGTTATGCCAGGTCAACTGGACACCAGCCCTGAAGATACTGGAGATGGAAGGTGGAGGAAGTGGTGCTTCACCCCTTCCATTCATCTGGAATGTCTACAAAAGCCCATTGTAATAAGAGGCAACATCTCTTCAGGCACCAAAGCCTTGGCTCCTGTGCTTAGGCACACTTGTATTGCTGAAGAAAGTCTGAGGATCTCCAGCTCCTTCCTTCAGCTATAACCAATAGGGAAAGTTAATCTGAAATGGGTCACATTGAGATTCTACTGCTAATCTACGTTCTATTTTTGTGTAAATCCTCTGTCATGTGTGCACAGGCTACAAAAGGATCTAGCCAACAGCTATCATGTTGATCTTCTAAAAGTCTGTATGGAGCAGTTACTAGTCCTAGATTAACTTATTATCTGTTCTTAAATTGCCTAAAATGTAAACCCACCAATCTTTTAATGAGGTAAAAGGTTAAGTAGAATATTAGAAGTTTTGAGTATGTAACAGGCCTATGTAAAGAGAAGTAATTCTGCCTAGGAGTTTGCTGGATGTTCCTACTTGAAGCTTAGCTTTAAGAAAGTAACATGTAGCAATACAGAATACATTGTAAAATACAGATTCTATATAAGAACAAAATATTTCAGATTTAGGGGGTTAGACTCAAACAGAAGAGAACTGTCTCATGTAAATGCTCATGTCCTGGGTGGGAGAATATAATATCCTTTTTTTTTTTAATTTTTTTTTTAAAGAGATTTAGGTGATTGTGAACTGCTTAGACTAAGAATTCCAAGCTTTCTGACGTTATTCAGGAAACTAAACAGTCTGTGTAGTTAATTGTAAAACCCAAGAGGATTAAATGGAGAATACTTTATGTGAGGCTTTATTTTTTTCAAAAAGGCCAGGAGACCTTTGTTTGGGATTACAGTAACTGGAATAGTTCCCTGTGAGTAATTAAAGATTTGAATTCAATAACTTGATTATACTTCCTGATACATATTAGCCCACATACTCTCTAAAGACTGACTACAACATAAATTCTGCTGTGCTGAACCTAATGCTGCTTCAGACTGGAAGAACTTAGGTCAGCTGAAAGTACATTTAATTATGGATGGTGCTACCCAATATTTCAATTTTAATGTTGAGAAAGTTGTTGGGTCAACACAGTTCAGAAGTTTCTGTTGGAGCACACTGCAACCTTTAGGACACAGTGGACAGGTAAAGGCTGTGTTGGAGCCTGAAGGCTCTATCAGTGCTGACTGCAGCACAGCCTCATGCAGAAAGCACAGATAAAGACAGCTGGCACCATCAAACCCAGCTCCTCCAGGTAAGGGCTGCTTTATCAGCTTGAGGTGACCTCCATGACAAAGGCAAGCTGCCTAGCAAGTTACTGATAGTGTCTCTTCAGCTTACCAAAGCAAACATGGGAATTTATGGGAATTTTAATTTAGAAAACTCAGGAGTTTCTCTCTGAATGTGAACAAAAATGCAGCACAGGAGCTGTAGCTTGTGTTTCAAGAGTAAACCAGTAACAGCAGAACTGTCTCGTAGTACCTCACAAAGCAAGTGGAGCTCCTGCGGCAGATGAATGACCAGCATGCAAAAGTCTATGAACAGCTGGATGTGACAGCAAGAGAACTGGAAGACACTAATCAAAAACTGGTTGCAGAGAGTAGAGCTTCACAACAAAAGATAATAAGGTAACAAACTCTTACAGATTCCCCCCCGCCACCTATTAATATCAGTAAGAGCAGTCCAGGTGTATTTCTGTAGTTACTGGGTATCTGTCTCTGTCTAGTGGTGTTCTACAATACTGGCAAATTGAAGGGTTAGTTTTATTTAAAGGCCTTTTCACCTTTTAGCTTGACAGAGACTATTGAAAGTCTACAAACACACATAGATGACCTGCAGCGACAAGTGGAAGAACTGAAAAAGCCTGGACGAGGCCGGATGAGCCAGGAGGGATCTGAGCAGCCAAGATCAATGCACAGTTTCTCATGTTTGAAGGAGCTGTATGACCTCCGCCAGTAAGACTTTTTACCTTACATAGTAAAGAACACTGAAACTATTTTAAGCAAAACTTTAAAACCTAAGACACAAGCACAGATACCAGATAAGCAGGAAAAAAACTACCTGATGCTCACACAATTAGCAAAGTATCTCTGCTGTGTGGTACTGTCATTACTTCTGGCCTGCTTCTAGACCACACTGGTATTGGTGCTCCACTTTCTCCTCAGAGCCAGCCATATAAAATAGTAGCCTAGAAAACTTAGAACAATTTGCACCCCAGTGTTTTCAGTCAGATAAAAGCAAACACACAGATAATCTGAAAAACAAACTTATTAAATGCAAAATATTTCTTGTAACTTACTCTTTCCTTGGATGTCCATGGATATTTCCTTAGCTTTTTTGAACTTAAGCTGGTTAAAATGACACCTAAGCTGGGAAAATAGTGCCTGGGCTGCTGGGATGCCTTTTAAATGTAGAGCTAGAACCATTTGACTCAGGTGAACTGCATTAGTGGGGCCAAAGAGACAATCACCTGGTATAAGCTTAGACTAACTGTAAGCCTAGAAGGCAATTTTGTAAAGGAAGCACCTCCACAGACAAAACAGGCTGTTGTGTCTACATGGAGGTAATACTCCAGAATAATTCATAAATCCAAAAAGAAGTTACTTCTTAGGAATTCAAAAGATAAGTGGATCCTTCAAGCTGCCAAAGGCTTGTGAAAATACCAGCCTCCAGCATTGCTTTGTCAATTATGAAGCTTGTTTCTACATCAATAGTGACGAAAGTTACAAGAGTGGAGTGCTGTAGAAAAAACTAGTGTTAGGAAATACTGCATGGTACAGGGACGCAATGTGTATTTAAACTTAAATTGTAATTTAAACTTTTATTATTCAATGAGCTTGTCTGTAACATGAAACGGTTAACAAGCTTCCATTCTGCCTAAGCTGTGAGCTTGGTTTGATGGCATGTAAGTCCTTACAAACTCTGTTTTGATTACTAAATTGGCTGATTGGTTAGTGCAATGGCCCCTCTTAGTGCTCTGAAGTGTGTTAGCACACAGTTTAAATATGTCATTAGTTACCCAGAACAGGAAAACTTTAGGTGTGGTCAGCTGTACTTCCTATGTTTGATAATCCTTATTTTGTTTCTGCAGGTATTTCGTTTACGATCACGTCTTTGCAGAAAAGATTACTTCGATGGATAGTCAGCTAACTCCTCTAGAAGAAGAAAATGAGAAGTTAAAGAAGGCAGTGACAGTTCTACAAACCCAGCTGAACCTAGAGAAAGAGAAGAGGGTAAGCATGGAAGAGGAATACAGTCTTATGGTGAAAGAAAACTGTGACCTGGAGCGGAGGCTGGTTGATAGAGACTTGTATCGGGCTCGTGCAGAGGAACTGGAAGCAGAAGTAGCTGAAATGCGACAGATACTTCAGTCTGAAAACACACTCCATAATGCAGAAAAATTGGTGCCAGAATCCTTTTTCATTTCGTTCAGGGAATCTCTAGACAGGGAGCTTGGTCAGAGCCTGGCAGATGATGGACTTCTGACAGTATCGGAGCTTGAGAAGAAGGCACTGAAACGGAGCAGCAGCGAAGGCCTCCTGAGCAGTGCTGCTGGGGCAGACATTCTCAGGGGCCATGAAGAAACATGTATCAGGAGAGCTGAAGCTGTGAAGCAGCGAGGAATCTCTGTACTCAATGAAGTTGATGCTCAATACAATGCTCTGAAAGTGAAGTATGAGGAGCTTTTGAAGAAGTGTCAAATGGATGAAGATTCTGTGAAACACAAGGCTGTACAAACACTGAAGCAGTATTCCAAAGACCTAAATGTGGGGAACACCCAGTATGATCTTTCAGCTAGCAATCAAGAATTCACAATTGCTGAGCTAAGTGACTCTTCCACAAATGCTCCCCCTGAATATAAAGCACTATTCAAGGAGATTTTTAGCTGTATCAGAAAAACAAAAGAAGAAATAGATGAACACAGAGCGAAGTACAAGACTCTCTCCTCTCAGCCATAACCTTATGTGTCAGTCAAGAACACACTTCATATGAATGTCAGAAGACCCCTTAAAGTGATGTGTTTCTTGAGCACTCAAAATGAATGTTTTTGATTGGCTGGTAGGCCTGTAGTTAACAAGCTAGTTAGTTATCAGCTAGATTCCCAGTTCCTGTGTAGCAGTAGATTTAATGTTTAGCACTGTCGCACAAACTAGTGGTTGTAAAGCAAACAAACATCATAGCTTAATGCTACACTACTACTTCATATTACACTTCATCTCTGGCCAGAGCAGTGACTGACACTTGTTTCCTTAGTTCACTTCAGAAATACCAGAGCTAAGAACTCTGAATCTCTCACAAGAACCAGACTAAAGCTTTTCTTTGGTTCACAGGGATGATCTAGCCCTGTGACTACACTAATGCAGAAAATGAACAAAAGCAAAGCCCCAACCAGTCCCAGGGGCAGCATCTCCTCAGCTCCAGGAGGGGAGCTGTCCAGCTGATCTTGCTTTGGCAGGGTGGTGGAAAGCTGTGCTTGCTTTAAGCCAGTACCACGTTTTCACAATCACTAAGCTCTCCCACAGGTTAGTATTAATGTCTTCCTACTAAGAAAGGATTTGATGTAAAGTTTGTGTGGCTTTTTAGATATGGTTTCCTTTGTAGGGCACTTTGTCTTAAGGCAAGATACTGTGAATTGACTCTATGTGTTATTTGGGACCTACGGTTCTCTGGTGGAATGTCTGCAAAGTACATTTTTATGTGTATTTGGAAAGTTAGAGAGTTGTTATTTAGCTATTTAACTTTAGAAGTAGCACTGACATAGTGGAATAGCTTTTAATGTTGCATACCACAAACTCCAAGTGCTTGACAAGACAGGCCAGGTAGAAAACCTTATATTGGCTGTTGCTTCCAGTGCCGGCCTCTCTGGACCTATTCCATGCTGCCTGTGGGGTGGGAGGGTGGACACTATTGCCAGCACATATCCTACTGAAAATGGGACCACACTCCTGTTCTCCCTCTCCTTTTCCACTCCCTAATAGTAAATCATACAATACTTAATTTCTGAAAAACAAAGAACATGGAGAAGGTCATTCTTTGGAACACTTGAGAAATTAAGAGGAAGAAAAAAGGCACAGTGAAAGGTGACATCCTTCTCCTTGTAAAGGGTCTCATAGCTTAATGTGGCCTGCAGTTCTTGGGAAGCAGCTTCCTACTGAGATGCTGCGAGGTACCAAACCCTTGACCCAGAATGCTGACAGTTTCTCAGCTTTAGTCCAGCTGCTGCTGCTGCAGCTCTGTTGTGTTATGCTGTTCTCTGTTCAGCTTGTCCTTCAGGTGCAGTATTAAGACTTCATGTTGTGGGATTTTCTCTAAAACATGTATTGCAGTCTGAAAATTATTTAAAAATGGGAATCTGAATCTTCTGAATATTTTTCTAAGCAAATAAATAATCCAGTCAAGCTACATGTGTAAGTAGTAATTATATCCATCTGTGCCAATCAGGAAACTGTACTTGGTGCAGATGGCACCTGCATTATCTAGTCTTGCTATCTTTCCTACAGAGCTCAGATGGAGTTCTCATGAAATTTGTATTTTAGAAAAGCTGTGCTACATGGAAAAGAACAGGCTTGTCTAGGACAGAAATCCAGATGGAAGTAGTCTTTCCTCATTGTTGTGGTTTTTGTCAATTCTGTTCAAAAAGAGGCGAGGGCGGGGAAAGCAGAAAAGCTGCTCTGCCATGAGGTTACTGCCCTGTCACTTTGTCCCTGCCACCTGCACCTGTCCCACCCCAGTTTGGAGATGAAAGCAGTAAATTGAGAAAGGCACAAAGTGGTTCACTACCAGTGTTCCTTACCACTTTAGGGACAGGCAAACCACACCTGCTGGGCAGAAGACATATAAAAGCAGTTCCAGATTTTTGGTTAAACAGGTGATCTTCAGTGGTTTATTACTTTTGGCTAATTTAGAGCACTTCGATAGGAACAATTTCTATGCTTTAAAATACCAAAAATATATCCTCAGAACTTCTTGGTTTTTCTGTACTGTACTTCCCCCTTGGCTACCTGTGCCATTGCTGAGCTCTGGCTGTCCTGCAGCACTTCCCTGTCAGGCTGTGCAGTAAATCCCTTCAGGCTGGGCTCTTCTTAGAGCTGCTCCTGGAGTGTGGCTTTCCCAGAGAGCTTTCCAGCCACAGCCACTGGGTCAGTGCCAGCCAGAGCTGCCTGAATATAAAACTCATCCCAGTTTTATTTTTGCAGTTAATAAACTACACTAACCTATTAAATAAGGAAGGGTTTTAGCTGTTCAAAAATAACCATTTTTCACCAAAATGTGAAATGCCATAAGTATGGTAACAATATTCTTAGCCAGTATTCTTACCTGGATTAACTACCTTAATCTTCTTATTTTGGTCAACAACTCAACTCAGCCTTTTCTGAGCATAAGTAGATGAAATCAATAGAATCCCCTTGAGCTTCTCATGTGATGGAAGCTGCAGCAGAGAACAGGAGCAGCAGTGCCCATGCTGTGCAGTGCCCACAGCTGATGCTCCTGCTGGTACTGCAGGTAAGGCCAGTTCAGGACGAGCCACCAGGGCTGGGTCCCTGTCCCTGCACAGCACCAGGGAGCTCAGGGACTGCACTGCACTTTGTTCTCTGCCTCTGTCCTTCCTCTCCAAGCCTTCAAGATGCAAAAGGAGCAGGTGCAGCTTCTGTTTCTTGGACAAATACAAGGCGGGGTAGAGTTAACCTTTGAGATAAATTTTTATTTAAAAATTACACAAAATAGAGGTTTTACATGGTTGCTGTGTGGTAACTACAACTGGATGCCTTCCAGAGGGTGCCCTCGGTTACTTACCTTGCTCTGTCAAATACAGTAATGCACAAAGTCCTTCAAACCAACCCCACACCAGTAGAAGAAATCCAGTAGTTGCTCCCCGTGTTTCAGATGTAGGTACTTCTCCAAATAACTCATTTCACAGATAACAGGTGAGAACAATGGTTATGTAGTACAGAGTTCACAGACAGTTATTTTGTTCCCCCCTCCCAGGCCTGACATTCCCATGAACATGACTACCCCTGCTCTTTTTATGAAGAGGGCTCAAGGGCTATGACAATGCTCACACTAAAGTATGAGCATCCAGGGATTTAACAAAAACTGGGATGTTTGTAAACAAATTTAATTTATTGGCGTTACTTACAAAATAAAGTTTTAGACCATGATTTTCCATCATGTCTGTGTCACTATATTGTTTTATTTTTTCATAATGAAACAGAAGGAGAATTGCAATACATTGGAAATCCCGGATTAATCAAGCTGCAGACAGGGTCCCACGGTGCCTTCCCGGCGGCTCCGGCGCCTCGGAGGCCATGCAAACTCTGAGTGCGGGGATGTCAGTGGCTGCCCGCAATGGCCACGTGCCCCAGAGCAGCTCAGATCCCGCCCTGGCTGCCGAGACCACGGCATTGCTCCAGCTGTGCCACCCGCTGCGGGTTCCTCTTGTGTCCCCGAGATCACCTGACATCACTGCCACCACTGTCAGGACTGCACCGTCCCCTTAAGATACCACATTCCACCGTAGCTCACGCAGCAGTCCTGGGGAGACAGCGAAAGGAAAGGCTCTGCTGGGCTGCCCAGGGTGTGGTGGAGGCACCATCCCTAGAGGCATTTAGGGGTGTCTGGATCTGGTGCTGGGTGATGTTTCATGGTTACAGTGGTACTGCTGCTTTGATGGTTGGACTGGATGATCTCAAAGGTCTCTTCCAACCTTGAAAATTCTATGATTCTAAAGTCCAGTAAAGTCTTGGGAAAACAACTGGCAGGCTCTGGGACAATAAACATGATCAGTACCAAGCCCTTCTCCAGTGCACAGGAGAGAGCATGAACCCCGGGCACAGAGTATCCCCACCCTGAAGGACAGATGGCTTCAATGGAGGGGACACACAAAGGGGGAAGGCTGAGAGCCACAAGGGACAAATGATGCCAAGGCAGTGAGGAACAGCAGTGAGGAACAGCAGTAGCTCATGGGGGAGAACCTGGGGCTCCTGCAGAAGCCAGATGAGGGAGAGAAGGATGTGTGAGGGCTGAAGAAACAGGGCAGTGGAGGGGTAAAGAGGGGCTGAAGCCCAGGGGAAGAGGCTGAGGGGAGCAGTGGGACAGCAGAAGAGTGAGGGCGGTCACTAGATCTGAAGCCTTTTAAGAAATGCTTTGTATGATAATGAAGTGTCAAACCTCAGAGCCCTGCTGTGACCACATGCATGCTGTGCTTATGGCTGGAGAGCACCTCAGCAAAGGAGTGCAGGAATTGGGGTGTCTTGGGGCTCATTTCCTTGTTTCTTTTAGGTGAGCACACTGAGCTAATTGCTTCCCTTTTGCTCCAGTCTCCCTCTTAGGTAATTCAACACAGGCTCAAGTACTACTGCAGAACTCAGGCTGTGGATCTTAAATGTATCTTTGTTTCTGAAGTCTTGGGGCTCATCCATAACAAAAACAAACCCAGAGGTTAGAAAGAGGCTTTGCAGACTGATCTGCAAATGCAAAAATACAAACCCTGTCAGTCTGTTCCTCTGTGTATAAAAATGAGCACACGCAGATGGGGAAATAGAAGTCAACAAATCCAATTTCACTCGAAGTGGAATCCAATCTCTTGTGGCTTAAAGAAGCCAGAGAATCTTCCCATTTCATTAAATCATGCTTCTAAATTTTATTTCAGAAACAAAGGTGATTTCCCCTTGTCCTGTGACAAATGTGTTCAAGGCAGTAAAGCCTGCCACAACACAAGGCTGCTCACCCACTGATTTAGTCACATAAAAACAGTGCCCGATGACTTAGGGGCAAGTATTTTTTCTAGAAATAGGTTATCTGTTAAATAGCAACAGCATCATGAAAAACTAATGCCAGTACATTGTCTAGATGTTCCAGGAGAGCTGATACTTGAGCTCATGTAGTCGCTGACAAATCCCCCGGCACAGGAGCCAAAGGAAATACTGTCTAGCAGGCAGAAATGTCTGAGCTTACTTTACTGCTAAGACGACCAGGTTCTTTCAAGCAAGACCAGTTTGCTTATTATCACAGCAACAGATCTGTAGTTCTTCAAAGATGCTATTATTCATTTGCAGATCACAATGTAATAAAGTACTTAAGCACTTGTCTTATTGAAGTGGGTGACAGTGAGCAAAGGCCCAGCCACAATGATTAAAGTATTACATTAGTTGGCAACTTTCTGCTTGGCCATTCTGCATCTCTTTTAAAGTCATGGCCTGTGTGGTCTGTACTTTATACCTTAAACTCCTTGAGCAAGTAAATGGTGCATCTTCAAAGAGAGATGAAAGGATTCAAATAAACATTTGCAATGAGATGCATTAACAACTACTCTGCCTGCTGGTTTTGGACTGGGTTTTGCTCTGTGCAAAGCTGCACATCCTGCTAGAGAATAAAATGCACTTCCTTCTGAACACGTGGCACTTGTGCTCTTCAGCATGAACCAGCAGCAGTCAGTTGGTAACTCAGAGCACTGGGCAGAGCCCTCCCACCTCCTTAATGTTTAATTTTGCATTATTTAAAAATAACTCAAGTATCACATTTACTACACTCTATTCTCTGCTGCTCCAAGATGACAGAGAGATTTGTTGCAATAATACAAACTAGTGTGTGAGCCATTGCTCCTTGGAGGGAAAGAAGATAGAAGGAGACAAGTGAATTTTTAAAAAAACAAGCTGAAACACAGGCTTTGTCCATATCCCAACAACAGCTGTTCTACCATCCTTATCATTTGTCAGTTCAAAGTAAAATATAATCCTTTGCTCAAACCAAGCATTAAAACTCATGTATTAATTGGATCAAACCCAAAGTGAACAGAAGCTTACCTTTAACACTCTATCCACCTCCTGCTTGTTTAGATCCTCCCCACACTCCTGACTCAGCTGGCTCTGGATGACGTTCCTGCGCACTCGGTAGTTTTTCGAAAAGAGTTCAAGCAAAACTTGGCGATGCTTTAAAAGAAAATGTATCGTAAGTACACAGAGAACAATTATTCCTATCTATGAGAACTGCATGTACAGTCTGTACAATGTTACAGTCTACAAAACATTCCCTGAACTACATTAGAGGATTCTTGCTTCATAATCCAGAAACCATCCCATACATTCCTGCTCTCCAGCAGTGCCTTTTCCTTCAAGGGCTGTGCAGGGGTCCCTCCAGACCCTGTGGTCACATCTCCACCTGTCCTGTGACCTAGGGTACCCCCAAAGGTACAAAAACACACTGAAGAAGGCATTGCAATGCATTCCTCTCAAATGCTTCCATGGGAGTTCACATCACTACAGGCAAGAGGTTGGCTAGTGCTTGTCTCTTTCCTATAAAAATGTATTCAGCTCACGGAGCTGGGAATTGCACTGCCCATCCACAGCTCATCAGGCACCTTCCCTTTCACCTTGTTTACTCTGACAGCAGTTAGAACTCAGCAGATGCTCACATATGCTGTAATCGTTTCCTACTCTGAGGTAGAAACAGATAAAACAGATACCTGTTAATCTCTGGTTAATGTTGCATTACCATCAAAAGGAAAAAACCTAGGACTGGATCCTGGTCTGAGGCCTGCACTGGAGAACCCGTTCTTCTCACAAGTTCAGAAATAGCCACTGAACTGGTTACCGACATGACTACCAACATGTTATGAGCTTCCTTTCAGCTGGAAACAGGTTGGTGTTGAAAACACCAACAAAGAAAGAGGAAAACTATCTGCTGTACCAGGTCCAGAAACATGTATGCAAACAATGCCAAATGCTCAATAAAAATACAGTGGGGAATGTCACTTATTTTATCTTTACCTGATCATAAGTGTCACCAGCTTCCCAAAGTGCATAGACCTTTAGCTCATCTGGTGAGGCAGCAGTCTGTGGAGGAAACTGAGAACAAGAGGCTGTTAAAAATAACCAGCTATTTAATGAGTTCTGCTTAATGACTGCATGATACTGTATCCCTGGGCACGCATTACTGAATCAAAACCCTGGCTCCCATGGAATAATAACTGCTGAAACAACCCAACCATCCCACCCCAAGTGATGCCTTGGCTCTGGCAGCCTTGTGCCTGCTCAGCACCTTCTCACAGCCCCACTGACAGAGCAGAAACATGGCCTGTGTCACACCTGTGACCCAGGGAATGGAATGAGCACCATGGCACCCTGAACTGTGTCTCAGTGTGCTCAGGTTTGACTGATGGCTCTGGTCAGGGTGGGACAACCTGCATAGGGCACTGGTGACACATCTGTCACACACCAACCACAGCTGGACTTTCAAGGGAAGTGCTGGACATACTTGAATCCCATGAACTATGCATGGGGATAGTCTGCCACTGGTGGAGAGTCGACCACCATGTACCAGAACAACCCCAGGGCCTGGACCTCGATGATATCCCATGGCAAGGTATCTGTAGATTTTTCCTGTCAGCGATGTTTGCTTCCAGACCATCCAGAACAGTACTCAGCTGGGAGCAACAAGTGCATTGCAGGGTCCTTCTGGAGGTTTTTACCTTTACAGTGGCAGGTTTTACAGATTCAGTTTCCATCCTGCTTCACTAATCCCAAGTCAGCATTACTGACATTACTGACAAGCAGGTGCTTCTGCTGTATTGCCATCTCTGTTTTGGGGCAGACTACAGGACTCCAGAAGACTGAACACTGATGGACAGTCAACCTGGTATTTTCTCATTTCAGGCTCCAAGAGTGACAGTGGTTTTGCATGTTTTGTTTTTCCCCCATGTGCCAAGCCAGAGAAACACATTCATTTTTTCTGAGGCAGAAGCCTCACACCCCTGCAGACAGGAAGAACCACAACTGCCTCACCCCCCAAAAAATAAAATACCATCCATTTGTCTTAACATTTCCCCTTGGAGCAGTGACTAATGAGCACTGCTGGAATACGCCTTCACTCCTGACATGTCTTTTCCTGTCTGTCACTAACGATTTATTCCTTGCTAACTGCCCAGACGACCTAAATCAATCATCTACAAAAAGCTAACAAGCCAGTCCCAACTGTTCCAGCATCCCTCAATCCTGGCTGCTGGTACAAACCAAACCTTTCTTCCCAGCCTCCCTCATACCAGCCAAAAGACTTGTGCATTGCAGAGTGAAAAGATCAGCATTTCCTTTCATGCTCTGCCTCTGATCTTATTGCAAAGGGGAAGGGTTTTGTCCAGTGGGAGCTGCCTAGTGGGATTAGCAGCTTTGACTTTCAGGTTAGTCCAAACGGCTGGAATATAACAAGGTTTTACACTTGGTTTAGAGCCAGGATTCAGGTTGACTAGGCTCACAGTACCTGACATAATTCTCCCCCCATAAGGACACTTGCTGAGGAATAATCTCTCTTGTAGGTTTTCAGCAGAGATAAAATCAAATACTCCAGCTTCCCTCCACACAACAGCTGCAGCAGGAATGGCAAAGTGCAGTAGGGCACTGGGAGCACCCAGGCACAACCTGCTGGGCTCGACAAAGTGAGCCAGCACAGCCCTGGAGTGTAAACTCCTCCTGCCTCAGCCACAGGGCTGAAACACAGCTGTGTTTATCCAGACATTCTGTGAGGAAAGAGCTTCCAAACAAACACAATACTTAGTTGGGAAGAAAAACACACAGAATCTCCTCCTTCCAGCCTGCCTTCCTCTGCAAAATGCTGCAAGCACTGCTGCCAACAGCTCCCTGCTTGCTTGCTCCTGTCACACAGCCTGGCCATGGGAGTGGGAAATGCCATCAGGGATTCTTCAGAGAGACACAGCCCAAACAGCTTCACTGCCTTCCCATCTGTCCCTTTCCTGGTTTATGTTACTTTGATCTTCCTAGCCTCACCTTGATACAGTTCTCTGCTACCTTAAAATCCTTTTTAAAATATTTGGCCTGTGCCCCTTCCTGCTCTAAGCCCCTGAAGCAAATGCAGGGCGCCTGGGAGATGAACTCCCTGCTGCCCCAGGGCTGCCACGTTCAAATGGAGCCTCTCAGGGAGGAGCCCCTGGCTCTGGGAAGTGTCTCACTCCAGCACTGAGCCACTGCCAGGCGGCCTCATGTTATAGCTACACCAGATGGAAGGGGCTGAGTGTGCCAGAAAAAAACTTATCAGCTGCAGTAATCCTAAAGGTAAACTGTTGATCTCACCTCTCAGGGAGCCTGGCATTGGCACCAGCCTGCAATGTTCTCTGAGGGCAGGGCTGCTCTCCCCTCCTGTCAGCCCAGCCAGGCAGGATGCACACAACACTTACAAAATTTCCCAAGGCCTCAAAAATATCCTCAAGTTTTGGGCAGAACCTTGCCACTCCACGGGCCCTGGGAAGGGAGCCATGGCAGGAGCCTGCAGGAAATGGGTGTAGATCCTCAGGAGCCAGAGCCCTGCACTGACACCTCCCAAGGGGTGGGAGAGCAGCTCAGCCTGCACAGCTCAGGGCACAGGCACCGAGTCCTGCCTGCCCAAGGCTCCTCTCCCTCCCCTCTGTGTCTGTACCCTCTCCTCACCCTCTCCCACGGCAGCACCAGCCCAGGATTTGCTCTTTCCTGACCTGTGCTTTTCCTTCCCGCTTGATGAGGCTAGAAAGCACAGCAAGCACAGCACCCTGCAGGCATCCCCATGGCCTCAGCTGCAGCCAGAGTGGCCTCTCCTGGCTCCCCACAAACACTGTTTATCTCATGCCCCGGGTGCTGTTGCTCAGCTCTGTAACACATCCTGCATTCCCCTGGTAAGGTTTCAATTGCCATTTTCAGCCACATGTTTTCTATAATTGGTAAGCACTCAAGCCAAAAGTGTCTTCAGCCCCCACAGAACATCATTTTAATTACCTCAGATCATTGATTTTTATCACCAAAGCACTTCCAATTACAGAAAACTAATGAATAACTATGAAATCCCACGCTAAACGACCCTCTAGGCTTTCCCTGAGCTCAGGCACCCTTGCTGGGTTCTGACAAAATTGTCCAGGGGAACAATCAAGAAACACCAAAGTGTGGGAGCCTATGCAAAGAATAAACCCAGCCCCAGCACCTTTGCCATCTGCACAGAGCATCAGGGGAGGCTCAGGGGCAATGATTTACATTGACAGCAGAACAGGCTCATACACAAGAGCTCAAGTACTGTAAATTCTGAGTCAGCAGAACTAAAACTTGCAACAGTTTCCCCAAGAGACATTCCAGGGACCACTTCTGCACCTCTGCAGGTCTCCTGTGACAGGGTTTTCCACACAGAACAAAGTTCCTGGCCACCTCTCTTCAGCAGGATTTTACTTTTCTTTTTGAAGAGAAACGACCTCACTTTCACTTCTCACATAGATTTCCAAAATCCCCACATTTCCAAAGCAAACAAGCCCCAGTCCCAAGCAGCAGAGCAGGAATGACCTCAAGTGTTTACCATCAGCATGGCAGAGGCACACATTACACCAGGTGCAGGGGAGAGCCTGGCCAGCACTGAGACAGTGCCAGGTAAGCACCACCCCAGGACTTGGGAACTGCCAGGAGAGGAAGCAGAAAGCACCACAATTGGAGCTCTCCCTAGTGACACTTCCAGGCTGTTACTCGGTTCCCAGGTGCTGCAACACGTACTTTGCACACGCCTGAACGTGTTCCTGCTGCCCCCCAGCAGCTCCCATGCTCCAGGCTCTCCCAGCCCTCCTGCTTCCTGCTCTTTTGAGCAGTTCACATGTTCCTTCTCCTCTCTCCAAAAAGGCAGCTACTCTCAAGCTCCTTCTGGTTGTAACCCAATCAGCAGTGCCAGATGTCTTGTAAAATTAATTTCCTTTTAGGCTGTTTCCCATGATGCCAGATTCCCTTTGCTCTCCTAAGCATTCCACTGTCTCACAGCCCTGCTCTGTCTCATGCAATCACACACGTCATTTCCATACAGACAAAGAAACAGACACCTCTGCACAGCCTAGGAGGAAACAGAGTGGCCAAGGAAACCTGCTGCAGATGGGCCTTGTTGCTTCCCAGAGGCTCTGCTGGGTGTGCCCTGCTGCTCCCAGGCAGTCAATGTCACTTTTCCTCTCTCAGCTGGGTCCCTGTCCCTGAGGGAAGGAGCTTGTGCAATTCCAGGAGAGCTGCTGGCAATCTGGGACTGCCTTACATCATGTTAACAGGAGCAAGTTGGGACAGCAAATCACAGTGACCCAACACTTTGGATGTGGAAACAGAGGCCCAAGGACAACAGGGCAGAGTGCAGAGCCTACCAGAAACAGGACCCCAGACAGAATTCCGGCAGCTTCAACATGTCTAATATTGGATAGTTACTCCAAGCACATCTGTCCTTCTGGTCCACCAGCACAGGACACAAATATTTCACATCTCAGAGGTTTAACTGCCTGCATCCCTCCCACAAAGCACACAAAGGGAAAACCATACTTACAGGCACCAAAATCTGTTTGCAGCCAGTGTCCAACACCATGTCCTGTAACATTTTGTCTGAAATGCCACTGAACAAGGTATGTCCTGGAGGCAGACTGGCTAAGTGGAGGTTAAATAACCGTTTAAGCTCACTCAGGGTGAGTACAAATTGTTTCTTAAATGTCGACGACACAAAAGCCTTCAGTTCCTGGGCGACCCTGTCCATGCAGCCCCCGGGCAGGTGGCCATTCACAGGGTCCATGGAGCCCTGGGCTGGGTGCAGGCCATTGACCAGGCCGTTGTTCAGGCCCTCGTGGGCTGAAGTATCCATGGGCTCCTCCACACTCACAGGCTCCTCTTTAATGCGGATGTTGGGAACATCTGTCTTGGCCGAGGTGTCGTTTGATTTCATCTCTGCCTTCTGCTTCTGGAACTCCTTCTCCAGCTGCCCATAGTTCTGCTTGACTTTTGCTTTAGCCATGTTGACCCTTTGCTCCCCAGAAACCAGCAACGGATGAGCTGGTAAGAAACAACAGGTACCATAAATCTCAGCAAGGCTCATAGTGAAATAAAACCAGGAAACATCATCTGCTTATGAAATCTAAGGCATAAACCCAGTCTGTTGATTCGATTTTACATTAGTTTTGGGGGGTTTTGCTTTTTGAGGGCAGTGTGTGTCAGTTTTTCTAAAGCCAAATGCTTGGGGAAGGGTGTTCCAGTCAAGGAATCCGAAGCAAAGTGTATTTGTTCAATCACCACGGCCTTTTCTACAATTCAAGAAACCAGGATACAGACTGCTTACACATATCTGCTTCTAACCCAAATACTTCTCTGTCCAACAACTCTTCTTTTTGTCTTTTAGATTCTCTAGTGGCTGGTGGGGCCTGGTGCAGCCCCTGCCAGAGGCAGCACCGGGATATCACCAGGTACAGGGAGGAGTGTGGAAGGGTTAACAGTGAACCTGAACACCCTTGCAGCGTGAGGTGCACAGCAGGAGAGGCTGAGACCCTCTGCTTAGTGTTATTAACCAGTAATGAGGAGAAAGGGACAGGAAGGAGTTCTTTCCCATGGAATCCTGCACTTCTTCCCCTCTCCACACCCAGCCATCCAAAGGTGAAAGGAAGGAGCGTGTTGGCAGCAGAGGAATCCAGTCTTTGCCAAAGCAAGGAGTCTAGTGCTTGAGGCACACATGCTATTATCTTCTCTGCTGTTAGGCTCACTAATCCTCTCCAAATAACCCAACACCTAATCCTTCTGAGCAGATCAGACACAGGGTATTGAAATGCATTCATATACTCCTTTGTCAGTTCTGCTTACACTCCTCAATTGCTCCGGTGTCTGGCACTGAGCCAAACGTCCAGTTAAAACTCTGGAATCTCAAGTTTTCACAATCTTTTGGGATTTTGGAGCAGCTACTTTAATACTCTCACTGGCATCCACAGTGGAGAAGGATGTCAAAAAGAGACAGCTTCTCCTTACAGCCTCCTGCCATTAAATTCTCCAGTAATTGCTTCGCCCTCAACTGCACCAGAGAGCCCAGTGCAAATCAGGGAAGTAAAAAAATCACCTCGTTCACATTAAGCTGCATTAACATTAAATTGAGAGGTGAGAATTATTTGTGCACTGGCCCTGTCCGTCTTCCCTTCAGGAGCTGGTTACACCCCACAAGCTGCCTTAAGTGAGCAAGTGGGTAAGAGAACCAGCTGATTTTACAGCATCAAACAGCAAGTCCCCAGGGCCACAGACTCCTCCTGGCTCTGCTGCAAAGATGCCACAGTAGCTGGTATCACCCCAACTTCAGTGACATTACTACAAACTGTAGTAATCTGTCTTAAATATTCCAGAGGAAATTGTAAGAAAGAAAAGTCATTAAACAAGACCAGTCTCCACCACATTCAAAACCAGAGAGAAACTCCAAAACATCACTCAGGAATATGGATGGGTGGATGCATACATGCAAGTGCTTCAACATGATCCAAGTACAATCCCATTTACCTGATTGTGCCTCTTGTTTCTTTGGTGTCAAGTGCTCCTTTAAGAGATTATAGACCTTTTCTAATCTGAAAGACAAAGACACAATATTCCAGGACAGTTTCAGTTATTATGTCTTCATTCAGCCATGCCAGCTTCAGCCATTAGCTACAACATTCCATCCCTCTAGGGAGCCAAAAACCAGGAATGACTTGAGTGATGCAGTAACACCCCCCACCACACCACTGCCCAGGCAATGTGAGGGAGAAACCTGGAGGCAGTACAGACCAGATTATCAGTGTCTACAGAACCTTGGTACTAAACAGTTCTTCGCCTTTAGCTTATTCCCCAAAATAACAGTAAACTATTTACTTGGCCTGAATGCCCATCCACAGCATCTGTTGCCTCTGAACTATATCTGGATGTTTCTTTACAAAATCTTCATCGTAAGGGAGCATGAACTCCCAACCTTTGTTTATTCTTGCCACAGACATGTGCTCTAGGAAGTCCTTCACATCTTCTGGGCAAAGCTAAAAGAAAAAGAAAAAGCATAAATAACATGGAAGGCAGTTTATACAGGACAGACGCAGCAATGAGCATTGTGCATGAAACAGGAGAGCTGGGCTGATTTGGTGTATATGGAGCTCCATGGGCACACACCCAGCTAAGTCAAAGATACTCATCCTGCTCTGCAGCACCAACACTTTCACACACTGTTAAAAGCCCAGGACTTCAGAGAGCAGTGGTGATTAATCACCCCAGAGTCAAATAGCTCATGGCATGTTTTGCGAAGACAGGGGAGTTTCCAAATTGAGATGAAAAAGCTCTATGGGGAAGAGAAGCATATTCTACAATATTCATCTTATGTTATGTTAATCAGTGTTATTTCAGAGCTGCAGGCCAGACATGCTGCACCTACACATGCCCAGCTTTTATGCAGCACAGGTTCTTACACTTCAAAAATAGATGGTCTGTGCAAAAACTGACTTGTGCTTTATCATTTTAGTGCATTTTAAAGAATTTGGGTTTTGTCCTTTTGACGTAATATTTCTCATTCATTTGCCACTTTTAACAGAATGTTCACGTAACTGAGTTGCTTTAAAGATTTTACTCAATATTGTAACTGGAAAATGCCAACAGAAGAGTTGCTCTTACGACACCCAAAGCAGAGCAGCTACTCTGGGCTGTGTAAGCACCTTCAGTCAAGCTCAATTCAAACTGTGCCCACTTTCCACTGAAAGGACATGATGCATTCCAGTGGCTCAGGCCAGTCTTGGAGTTGTGGAAACTTGTGGGAGCTGCTCAGAATGTTTTTCTCCAGAAAGAGTATTATCTATACCTGTTCCAAATGGAGAGCAAAGCAGCACTGTGAGAGGAAATGCCTGCAGCAGCATCCACTATCTACACCCACACAACGTCCAGCAGCATTTGGCCAACTTATCACCACCTTTGGCTTTAGGAAGAAAAGGAATCCACTCACTTTTGTAACAGCTGCTACTTCCTTTCTCACCACCCAGCGGTCCTGTGTGAACTTCCACATCTAGGAAGGGAACAAAAAAGGAAAACCTAATAACTGCATGTAGCAGTGGCATTACTGAAGTTGTAGCAATGTCCCTGTTCAATGATGTTACCACAAAAATAGAACCTCCATTCCTTTCAAGAATGTAGAAGTAAATGATTCTCAGCCAGCTACAGGAAAAACACTTCCTGGCTCCTGTCCTCAAACAGCCATGAACACAGGACCAAAAGCTTTTAGAGTCCATGGTGTGCCTTGTCAAACCTATGACTACAAAAGCTATGAGGAATCTCTTGAACTCAAACTCCATTTAGTTTCAAAGAAAAAAAAAAATACCCGAACAAAAACCTAACCAAAAAAACCACAAAAAACCCAGCAAAACCACTGCAGGGATGCTGGGACCCCAGAAGTCACACCTGAAGTTCAGCTTCTCACATACCTCATCATCAGCCTAGAGACACTCTCACATAAGGGCCTGTAATGACTGTTGCCCTTCAGCAGCACAGAGCCCCTACGAAGTGCCTGTTCCCTTCTTCTACTCCCATCACAGTCACTTACAGTTATGCCAAGATGTCCTGTCACTCACACACTTGTTCCCAGGTAGGGGACAGTCAGGTGCTCTGCACAGCAGCTCCTGAGGTCCAAATCCTGAGAAGCAGCTGCTGAGGGCAGGCTGACAGGACTTGGGCAGAACACTGCCTGAACATGACCTTTCATTTCTTCCTGTCTCCATTTAAATAAGCTACAGCCTCTTTTAGTCTGTGTGCCTTAATAATGTTAAGAATCCAAATCTCATTACTGGCAATTTCTTCCTGCCCTACGACGTCATCCATTCCTCCTTCTCTCCCATTCAGCTTCTCTCTGCCCACAAACACACAAACCCAATCCACTCACTTTAGGGCACAGGGCATTTCTGTTTTAATGCACAAGAAGACCATAAATGTTTTTTGAGCTTATTAATTACTTTACACAAATATATCCAGGAAAATAAAGTTCACTTTTAAAGCTAGAACACATTTTCTCCAAAAATGCAATACAGCATTGCATACTATTTCTGAGTCGTAAAATCAGACATTTCTGTTTGTCTGAAAGCTAGAAATATCAATCCTTTCTATTTTCTAACATTATAACATTTTCCTTCTTGTAGTATTAATCAGCAGATTATTTGCCTTTAAGATCAACACAGATCCATTTCCCATGGAAGGTATATTTGACATAATTCAAATGAAAATAATGTATCTTTTAATCCTAAATAGTAAAACAGTATCCCTTACTTAAATGAGCACAGTAATTCTGGTCCCTGAACTTTACACACGACGTGTCACCTAATCTGCTGTGTTCTAAACACTTATGTCACTGGGTCACACCTGAATCCAGGTCTCCATATGGCAATGTCCTGGGCAGACATCAAGAGAAAAGGAAGTCAGTTTCAATCACCATCAGTTTGATCTTACAGTAGTACTGCAATACCCTTAAAGTCTCTTGCACAGCGTTCTCCTGTTCAGAGCCAAACCTCATGAACAAACTCTGCAAAAACAGGTAGGTCTAACTGAATCAAATAAGAGCTGTGCAATCAAGATTTGCTCTAGGGGCGGAAGCCATAAACTGATTACAAACTTAGGAACCACTTAGGAACTTAATTCTTTCCATGGTCAGTGAAAATAAACACAATGCAGAGGTTGCTCCTTTTTGCTGTGGTTACGTGTGTGTTTACAAGACCCGTATTCATTTCAACTTCCATGTACAGCTACTGCTCACAAAAGGTGCCTGGGAACAAAGTTCTTTCACTGATTAGCAGCCCTAGGGAATAAAGTCCTTTTAAAGATCAACAGTGCATGCTCAGGGAGCACAAGGCTTACCCACACTGCCCTCCTGAGCCCTCAGTCCTGAGCCCATGGAAATAGAGCTGGAGAAACAAGCACTTCATTATCTAGTACTGGCTGTTCTGCAAGCCCCACATTGTGAGGGCAATGTGATAGTGCTCTACAGCATGTGTTAGAAAGGGATGAATGCTGCTAATGACAGATGATCTGAACCTGCTAGCCAGACATAATGTGAGCCTACACCAACACTCCCACGGCAGACTTGTAACAACACCTTCAAGATTAAAGCACAAACAACTTCCTTGGAGGAAACCCCTCAGTGCAGTAGAGAAGAAGAGTTTTGCAATGCTGTGGCCTCCCAGGCAAGCTTCACTTGTGTTTTCCTTTAAAAGCAACAAACACTTTTATACTTACAACAAAATCTCTCCCTCTACAGAGCACTTCTGCAGGAACTCCACTATGGGGACTAGAAGTATCTTTTGGGTAGAGAACATCACTGTTAATTAAAAGGAAGAGAAATTAGTTACTAGGTACTCCAGAAAAATAGCATTAGTGAAGATTAACATAACAAACATGCCCTCCCTGTTCTGCAGTTAAATTATACCTTTATCCAAAGCATGGTTTTCATTACAGGCATTAATATTGGTGTAATTACACCACTGCAATTACACTAGGGCAGAAAGGCCTAGACCAGCAAAGCACAGACTTATGGCAAGCAGCTGTGTGCAACACAGCTACAAGCTCTGCTTTGTTCTTGCAAAGCCTACCCTCCCTTGGATCCGTGTAAACAAGACCAGAATGATTCTAAGAAGTGCTTATGCTAACCTGATACGCAGCCTTGAAGGCAGCATTTAGCCAAAATGCTGATGTACAGGCAAGAGAGTTTTTTATTTCCTTCCCAGCAATCAAGGGTTTAACAGAACAATATTACAAAATGCCATACTCAGACCAACAGCCCCAAGACCAACATTACTCTGTATCCTCATCTGCTTGCAGGGCCAGCTGATGATGTGTTACCAGGCCCTCCAAAGCCCCACAGCAACTCAGGCTCATGATCTCGATCCTACCCAGGCCAAAGAAATGGCTTGCCACTCTGTTCAAAGCTCTGATGTGTGCTGCCCTGTGCCCAAACATCCCATCCACTACAGATCCACACATCCTCCTCAGACTAGTAGCAAAGAATCAGTTATAACCTAAGAACAATCTGAATGCTAATATACTGTCTTTTAACTTGCTCCCAGCTTCCTCCTGTAACAGCTGGAGGGACAGCAGGGTTGCTGTAAAAGCTGGTCACATTGCTAATACAGGCATGCACCACAGTAGCTGAAACATCCTGCTGGCACACTTGGACTGGCAGCTGATGCCATTCATCTTAACACAGCTATTCCAGAGATTGTAAATCTCTGCATGCAAGGCTCCACCCAGGTAAAAAAAAAAAACATACTGCATTTTAGACTTCAATTCCCCATAGGATGCTCTATCCTAATAAACAGGAAGATGATACAGACTGCAATTCATGTGGTACACTTCGTACCCCCATGCTTGAGTTATTGAGCAATGCCTTCTAGAAGGTCGTTTACAGCTGACAAGAGCAGCATCCACTGATGAACAGCAATGGGACTGCACAGAGATCCTTACAGAACTGAATTTTGCTAAGAAACAGAATAGCTGACATTGGTTTAATCTTCTGCATTTCTATTTGACGCTAATCTCTGGAAGAATTCAGAACAGCTCTCTCACAAAGGAACCTGAGTGCAGACACCAAAAACCCTTCATAACTCAGATGCAAACACAGATTACATCAGTGCTCAGCCATAACCCCACTTGGGACCAGCACTAAGGCATTATCCTTTCACAGCATGCCTTTGGATATGGAACAGCTGACTGTACTGAGACGCAGACAACATGAAACCAAAGGTTTGCAGAGCTGCGAGTTGGGAGCACGAGTGTTTTGGGCCGCGAGGACGGGCATGCAAAGCCCGCGGTCCCCGAGCGGTCCCCGAGCGGTCCCCGGACAAAGCCCGGCCGTACCTCTTCACCACCCAGTTTCCCTGGACCAGCAGCGCCACCTGCTGCACGCAGCGCAGCACGGCCGTGGGGTCGGTGCCCGAGCCCAGCAGACTCAGCAGGTTGGCGAACGGCATCACCTTCACTGCAAGGCAAACACAGCGTCACACACACCACTCACACACCCAGGAATGGGGATGCGGGGTGTGCACGGACAAAGATTTATCTTGGGGAAAGAAACAAAGCCTTAGTTTTACTCAGTTTTACCCCCCTGTGTTGTAGGCATCATCTGTTCTGATAGTATCTGCTAGCAGAGTTGACTGGCTGAACTGGTCACAAATTAATATATTAATAAAATAAAAATTAAAAAAAAAACAACCTGTGCCTTTGGCAATATCTGTAAGCAGAGATACCTGACAAGGCAGGACACTCCTGAGGCAAAATCCTCAGGATTTGCTCTCATCAGAGAGTAATCCTGAAGAGATAACATAAAATTCCTACGTGACACTCATGAAGTGTGTATTATTAAAAACTTCCCAGAAAATGCCGAAGTCCAGGCTGTACATGCTCAGACCCCACATTCCATGAGATACTTGCTGAAATATGTGTATACAGAAAACTATTGTCAAATTAGAAAATTCTCTAACGTGTAAATTGATGGCAAGTGTATCAATAGTCAGAACAGCTGTTACTGTTCTTTTTGAGGGAAAGGCTTGGGATTTAGATTCTTGAGAGAAGCAGAGAGTCAGACAGTCTGTCTGGTGGGGTGGCAGAACTAGTAATACTGGGGAAGGCACCTTATCTGAGGCAACTAGAAGTCACAAAGTGAAGTGCAAATGTATTCTAAAAGCTACAAACCGTTCTTCATCAGGATCTTGATCTGATCAGCAAGGGGTAAAGTTCTCAGCTGGGCCATAGACAGCACGTTGCTTGGAGCCATTGGTTTGTCACTGCAGATAAACAGATTTGCAGTCAATGAAAAAGAGAATCCAGCCAAAGTGGACTTTGAACATTATGTACAAACACTTACTTCTCTTCCTCTACGCTTGGAGGCATCAGCATCATTAAATATTCACTAGAAGAAAAGGAAACACATTATTTCAAATGCCTGTCTTGAGACTTGCCAGGTTTAAGTACAGTAATTTCTCACTTTGAGTAAACCTGCTTGTGTGAATCTACAAAACAAATACCAGCCTGAAAAGAGCTCCCCCTTCCACTCCCATCTCCTTAGAACTAGTAAAAGCTACTGACATTCATCTGCCCAAAGAGTATGAAGTGAACGTGGGTCAGAATCCCAGCTCTTCTGTAGAGCAGAAATGTCCAAACAGAGGATGTGCACAAGGAAATATATTAAACACAGGTGCTCTGACAGCCATCAGTGGGGTCGTGCAAAACCCTACAAAGAGAATCAGGCCAGGAACCAGCAAAATTTCTGTCCCACCCATGCAATTACCAGTATCTGTGAGAAAGAATGAGATCCAAAAGACTCTTCAGAACACCTACCACTGATTTACTGATGTTAAATGTCAAGAAAAACACGCCCATACCTGGCAGAGCCAGGCTCTGCTACTTCACTGTTACTTGGGCCATGACTGTCTCAGATGACAGGGAAGCACTGACAGAACTATGGAAAGCTCCTGCAGAGCTGCAGTCACCAAGAAACAGACACAAACACCTTTCAAGTAGTTTCAGTTGTCCCCACAAATAATAAAGGGAAGTTTTAGAAGATTTGCTAACAATAGAAGTTATTGGCTTCAGAGTATTAATTTATATTAACCAGAAGAAGCTTTTGTTTTAATTTTCCTTCACAGTATTCACAGTCCAAATAATGTAGGATTGTGATAACGTACAAGAAGCTACAACCCTGAGTAAAAACAACAGGTTTTAATCTCAAGGATATACGGAAACAAATAAAGGAACCTCAATAAGATGAGAGCTAGTTTGTTTCTGTATTTTTTTAAACAATTCAAGTTTTATCATGAATAGGATTTTCAAAGAGCAGATTTTTAACGAATAAACCTGCTTATTACTCTGAAAACAATCCGAAATAATTAATGCTATTTCTGTAGGAAACCACCAAACCATTACCTGGGAGATTTAATTAATTCTGTGTTTTCAGCAAGGCCATGACCTTGACTAAATAAATACTGGCGCTCATGTTCAGAACGGCTATCCTGGAGATAGGGAAAAAACAAAAGTCATTATCACATACTGAAAATATACAGAATGCCAGAGAACTGGATTTCTCATTCCAGACTATGGCCACTCTGTCATCACTACACCACTCAAGTGTTCCGCCTGGCTAACTGATGTTCTGCTTTCACTTCCTCATATGATGCTCATGTGATGTGTGAATAGTTCCCTTGCTATGCCTTTGAAACCTCCTGACAGACATGCACAAGTCATCCAAACAGGATTTCTCACACCTGACTGAATGGGTTTCCCAAGTCTTTCACAAAGTCTAGTTTATAATCCAAGACCGAAGTGATTCTCACACTCCCCCCTTTATATTTGTCCAGCTCTCAGTTTTGAAGTGTGGAGACACCAAAGCATTATCCAGCAGAGGAGATACAGAGCACTGCAGGGTCTGTTCCAGCCTACAGGCCTCCTCTTCTTCATTATCTTTTGATGATTCCCTCATTCCACATGGGCCCAGATTTAAAAACAGTTCTGGACTTGGCTGAGCCTTCAGGCCCAGGCAGCCCCAGGAGCCAGCACACACCTACCTTCAAGCCATAATAATGTAGGTGAACCCAGTGCTCTTCTGCTTGTCTCTTCTGCAGGAACTCATAGGACTGAACGCGTCGCTGTCGAGCTTGTTCCGTTTCAGGGCGGGAGAAGCGGACCTAGAGGATTTGGGCATCATTCAATACAGCCCTAAAACCCTTGGAAAAAACCCATCTGCATTACTGATTTGGTGTATCAGTAACAAGCTAGGGGCCCTAACTCCAATGAATCACTCCTTGCTCTCAGTGCCATCTTTATGCCTGTGCAACAAGGGCCAGTGCACCTGGCTTCCCCCACCCAAGCCTAGGATCAGCAGGACTAGCTGAGGTTTGCTGTCCTTTCATTTCACTCTAAATTGCCAAGCTTTCTTGTGAGCTGTTGCCTGAACCAGAATCAAAAGGAAATGTGGACATACAGTAATTTGCTTAACATCGTCTTCAGCTTCATCCTGGGATGAATCACCACCTGCCAGGAAACACAAAAATAAACACACCACTGCAGTGAAAGAACCAGTCTGGAAGAAAGCACAATGAGAACTCCATATGCATGGCTTCAATCCCAGCCTGCCAAACCATGCCATGTATGACAGCATCACACTGCTCCTGTGACATGACACTCTGTTGCCAGGATCTTTCCAGTGGTAGTGGTGGCAGTCCCCACCACTACCCTTTGTCACTACCCAGCACCTCCCACCCCTCTGTCAATAATCCTGTATTGTGCCCATAAAAGCATTTAGGTAAAAAAAAAAAAAAAAATAAAAAATCAGTAAACAATCTGAGAAATGGCCTAAGAAAACACAGTTGTGGAGAATTTACCTTCATTAGCAGCTTCTCTTTCTCGGTGTTTTGCATCAGCCTTGTCCAAGTAGGTAAAGCTTGGCCTCAGCTGAAGAATT
This sequence comes from Rhabdornis inornatus, assembly GCA_013397075.1. Classification (NCBI taxonomy): domain Eukaryota; kingdom Metazoa; phylum Chordata; class Aves; order Passeriformes; family Rhabdornithidae; genus Rhabdornis; species Rhabdornis inornatus. The sequence goes on from VWZS01006719.1 coordinate 1,163,697, forward strand.
CCATGTAGTGGAGTCAAGTGAAGTTCACCTGAAAAAGAGAATTAATGTCGGTTAAAATTGATTTTTTCACTGCACAAGGACTTAACTTTTCATTATCTCCCTGTCTCTGTAAAGCCACAGCTTCAACTGAGTATAAATATTTAATACAGCAAAATGTAAAAAGCGATTGAAGCGAAAAATTCATCCAGTGCTCAGGATTTCAAGGGAATATGAAAGACCAAGACCTGTTTCTTTTATTTTGCCTTTTGTGTTGAAACCAGATCTTGAAGAGAGCCACATTCTGGCACAGGCCTGACTCATAGTCCAGATGACCCCTAGTAAAATAGTAATCACTGAAAACAATCTACATACTGTCATCTCAAATGGCCACCAGACCAAAACTCTGTGATGGCCTGGGCAGTCAAGGGAGGGACAAAAAGTGCTGAACAGGAAAATGAGACAGACAGAATTTCATTAAGAAAGCAATATAAATAATAATGATAATTTCATGCTGTAAGTGTGTATTATTTCAGGCCACCATGAAGCGTTAAGATTTTGGAGGCATCTACAAACCCTGGGTGTTCTTACATATTTACAATTTTGCTACACCTACTCAAGGACTCTTGGGACATGGATAAGGGAAAATTTTCCTTTCTTAAAAGACCCATCAGTCAATTAAAACCTAGGCCAAAAAAAAAAAAGATCAAATAGGTCTTATCTTACTAATGAAATGAGTATGTTTCACTGATGTGAGGGTTAAGCAAAAGAAACTTACCTTTTTTATAAATAGCAGCTGCATAGCGGGAAACATTACTGGCAGCTTGGGAAGAGCAGAAAGTTTGCTTGTCCATCAGCTTCCTGCAGACAGAGGAGGGCAGTGAGATGGCATTCCACAGGCAATGTGGCATGCAGGTACCAAAAGTCTGAAAGCACCAATTCTCAAAATTGGACCGTCAACAACTGCATCAGACAAATATCCATCACTTCTGCAAATCTGAATTCATGATGCACCCCAAAAAATGTAGGTTACTCTCAAGAATACTTGCTACAGAACAGTGTCCAAAGCAGCCTCTGTAACTGTACAGCCACTGGTGGACACACAGATATCTGTGCTCACCCCAAAAAGGAAAGGAAGCAAAGAGGACACCTACGAGGAATAGGTGCTTGTTTCATCTGTACATGTGCCATCCACGTTGAGAGCGATCTGCTCTCCCTTGCTGCGACAATAGTTAGGGTTCAAAGTATCAATGGCCATTTCGAGTTCAACCTAAAGAATATCAGGGAAAGACAGCTAATTATATTAATAACCATGGCATAATCCCAAACATATAAATTAAAACCCAACCTCACATTTTCAAATATTTCCATAGGTTTACAGCAAATTTAAGTACATAAGCAGCACCATTCAAATCCACAGGGTAAATCTCACATAAATGGGTTTGGTACAGTGAGGTCATTTAAAGTTGGAGATACATAAACTCCCATGGACATGAATGGGACCAGTAAAAGCAGAGTTCTTTAGGCAGTCCAGAAATACACATTCACTTTGCTGGAATCCTTCCATGACACTATCAGTCTAATTGACTTATCAACACAAATCAGGTGCACAGGCAACCTCCTTCAGGCCTCTCCATCACCAAGGAGCCATTCAGAATCTCTACTAAGATGGAATTCCTTCTAGTTTGGCTACCAAGAACACGAAGTAACTCAGTCCTCTTCAGAGGAAAAGGCCTTGATTCTGCTAATTCAAGACTGCAGCACTTAGCACTGACTTCAGTTACTCCTGACTTTCATTTGTCAGAGGACTGTAACAAACTCCAAATCTTTAGTGATAAGAAGAACAATTCCTCCTCACTTTAACTTTAAATTTCAGACAAATGTCCAAAAATAAGCATTTTTCTGTATAATATTTCTATTTATATACTATGACAATACAGCACATATTCTTCTTCAGGGTGTGTCAAAGCCCTTATAAATTTAAATATAAAGCTGTGTATCACAGCTACTGTCTTATTTTTTCTTTCCTTTTATGTTATTCATAAACTGAACTAGTTTTAAGTCCCTGGGTGAGACAGCATATTTACAAAAGTTTGCACAGGGCTTACACTGCAAATGTTTGCTGAATTTAATAAAAGACTTCATGAACACAACATGCATTCTAACTCCCAAGTTTACTGAACCATTTCCCTTAACAATTTCCCAGAACCAAATTCCAGTAACACAGACATCTACTGCTGCAGTTTTTAAATAAGACATTGTAAAATAATCACCAGAGTTCTGGGACATATTTGCAAGCAAGTGTAAAGCCTCTGGCTTTGGCTATACTTTACCTGCAGTGATGGTAAAAAGGACTCCTGATGATTCACTGCCAGGCAAGAGAGAAATCAAGACTTGCACTGACACTGAAAGACAGAGGATGGCTCCAAGGCTTCATCCTTCTCCAACCCTTCTCTGAATACTGTAAAGACCCCTTCATTCAAGCTCTTCTCACACAAGCATCCACAGACTGAATTAGCATTAGTAACTTTCCTGAGTGGTTCTGTTTTCTATTAAAATAGTGGCTTTCCCACCATGATTTATAAACTAATTTTATTCTAAACTCTACCTTATTGACACAATAAAAGACTCTTCATACCTTCAAGCCCAGAGATCTGGTCCTGCAAGTAGCTGCATGGTTAGAACAGCTCAACGGCACAATAAGCTTTTCTAGAGTACATTCTGCACATCATAAACTTTTACAGACTGGACAATGATGACCAACCTTTTGCTGCTTTGGTTTTATCTTCGCTGATAAATGTGTAACATCATCGTAGGTCATGGAAGCTGGGCGAATGGGATACTGGAAAACAGATCATTTCATACACCTCCCTTCTTTTAAAGATCAAAGAATTTCACAGAAAGTAACTTAATTTCCCCTCACATGCAGATCCACTTGCCAGATCTCAGAGACAAGACACCAAGAAAAGACATTAATTGACTGATTTGTGAGTCATCAGGGGATTTGGGAGCATGACCTAGAAAGTTTGTTGTTTTCCTCCCAGCCCTCTGCTTTTGCAACCTCATAACCCTCTTCCTGCCCCTCACACACCACAATAACCTGTAACACAGGAAAACAGTCCCACATATTAGTCCAGCAGAAAAAGAAAATCTTAACCCTCAGCATTAACTCTGTGTAGAGTTATTAGAAGTAAAATAACTGTGGGTTTATACAAGTAAATGTTAGCTTAGAAAGTACAGGCCACATGTTGCTGATCAGGAGAGCAGATCCAGGTTCAGCCACATGGGTGTCTCTTTTGAGCCCACAGGGAATGCTGAGAGGACAGTGTGGTACCCCAGTGAAATCTCCCAGCCACAGCAGCACACCCACAGGCCCCATCACCAACCAGCCTCACTCCTGCCTCCAAACTGAGACCCGAACATGTTCTCTACATCCAAGACCTTGGCAGACTGAAGCATTAAGTTATGCTCTTTGCACTTACTTTAAGCAAACTATCACTGCATAAAAGTTAACTGAAATACCTGAAACAGATAGAGCTTCTCCAGTAGACTTCTGGCCAGGAACACGTCAATCTAAAAAGCAAAACAAATAATTTTCATTAGATGCCAACTGTAATAAAAGTATAACCCTTAGAGCTCAAATACTGCCAACATTAGCTTTTCATTATGAACTCTAATCTAAAACAGATTCGTGACTCTCCTGTCAAAAGTTTCCTCTCTGCTGACTTTGACATGAAATTCTGCAGTTGGTCTTTCTAAAAACCAACCTAAAAATCCCACTACAAAGAGGCAGCAGACAGTGGCTCTATCTGTGTTTTTCCTCTCTAAGGAAACTTGGCAAACAAATGTGAAAGAGGAATTTTTTTCCTCCTAGGATCTGAAGCAAATCTGTTTTCACAATTATAGAAAGAGGAGGAAGGTCTCAGCTTGGCAGCACGACCGAAAGGTAAGTTTGTTACTGGTATTTTGGCATAAAATCTTTCTAAATTAGAAAAAAGACACCCACGCCCTCAAGCTGGTTCAATACTTGCATTTGGCCATCAGAACTGAAAATGCACAGATGTTTCATGAATAAGACATATGGAAGCTGCCATTTTAGATACGCTCCTGACAATTGCCACTCCTTTTCTCATGGCTTTTCACTTTCTATGGATTTGCCCTTCCTTGTGCTTCTGGTGCGTAAACTCAGATATCAAGTGACAAGACACTGTGGCTACTTCTTGGGACACAGCAATCCTTTAAAGAAGTCCAGACTCAGAATACAACTCCTTACTTCAGCAGAAGGCATGAATGCTGTAGATTCATGTTTAACAGATATTAACTCATCAAAGTAATTCCAATTTTTTCAGCTCCCAGAGACATGCAACGGAGTTCACTGGAAGCACACACTGGTAGAAGCAAATTCCCCACCTTCTCTTCTGCCATGGACAGATTACAAAGGGTGAAAAACCTGAGCTGCATCTGCCAACAAGACAAGACTACTCTGACAAAACAGATATCATGAGCCATACACTTGGCCCACACAACATAATTCTTTGTACTGCACCAGCCACTGGTTATAAGACAACCACTGATGTTGATGACACACTGTTTCAGCAATGCAGGAACACTGGGAACTGTAGTAATAAAAATAATAAAAAATTATCACGTATAATCACTGTTGCCACAATGCACTTTTACCTCTTGTATAATTGGATCATCTTCTTCATTTGCCATGCTAGGATAAAACAAAGCTTTTTCTTGGCTTATTCCTTGGCACAACCTGAAAGGAAACAAGAATGTCATATGAATAATTTCATCTGTGTCACATACCACATGCAGCCTAGAGTATTGTTCAAGTTAACTTGGTTCCTTTCAGTGATAATCTGTTTAGTCTGTATTTTGAAGGAATGTATGTGCTTGCATGAACAGGTCCCTGATACTCAACAATCTTGACCGAAAGCCACAAAATTATAGAGCGAGCAAATGTCTCAAAAGTAGGTAAACTACTATAACTTCTGTGGAAGCTGCAGTTATTAAGAAAGCCCTGAACCAGCACCATAGGGAGGGGAAGTCAGCCTTTGGCACTTGCACAAAGTGTATCTTTAAAAAAGTAACAGTAACACACAGGTAGGTGTTTTCCAGCCGCTGCTGGCCCTGCAGGGTCACTATCTTGGATATTCCAATCTGGGAATACCCTGACTTTTATTTCATCTCCCTGACCAGCTGCAGCCTTGTCTCCTGACCTGCCACTCTCCAGACTGTACTGCTAAATAGGAGCTCCTAAACACACTGCTCTGCATTTCCTGGAGTCCTCTGAACCCAGCACAACAGCAGATTTTTCTTCATAACTACACCAACTCCAATGAAAATAAGTCTCTAATATTAACTGAGGACTGGATACTCTGAAACAAAAGTTCATTATGTTCAATCCAGTGCTGGAATCAGTGTCGTGCCTGATTCAGACAGCTGAATAAAAAATGATCTCTCAGCTAAAGCAACAATAGTTTTCCCTGTCGAAATCAAACAAAAGGATTTACAAATTATTTGGGATGCCACTGCAACAATGTTAAGACACCGTTAATCAACCAGTACTGGTCAAGATAGGCATAAAAAAATAAGACCTCTCACAAACTGACCAAGGAAAGTTTTAGCAACAAAGATGATCAGGCAAAGAAACAAACAAACAAAAACATCTGTGTTCAAGAACTCTCCCTCATTGTCCTTACTCCTTGAGGACAGCTTGCTTCTTTGCTGGACCTCCGATGGAGGAAGAGAAAGAGAAAAAGCAGCATCCAGGATCAGCTGGGAACCGAGCAGCTGGGAAAGAAGGAACCCAGCATCCATGTTACGTCTAGAATAATGGCATTTTTTTCAAATACTCAAACCACCACACAATTTAGGCAGCTCAGTGTATTTCAGCTGACATACAGGCTCCTCAGATACCACACTAATGTACACACAGTTATCTAAGAAACCTTTCAGAGAGGCTAGACATTCTGGATACAGGTGTTATTAACATCCACTCGGACTTACAGTGTTTCTGCCATTCCATCTAGAAATATAATTCCATATTTTTCACTTACAGACTCTGCTACCCAAAACATGCCCCTACCAGTACTGAGCTGGCATTTTCTATTTCTTTATGCACCAGCATATCCCAGGGTCTTTGTACCATACATATGTATTTGAAAATGTATGACTTAGTATTTCAGATTCCTATCTGAAATAATTTTGTAGAAATTCAAAACACCTTCACAGCAAAAAGCCAGTACCTTAACCACAGACTGGGCTGTGAGCAAAACCCTGAGTATGTGGTATCTGACTAAGTGTTTTCTGTTATCAGGCACACAGCTCTTCCCAGAAATACATACAAATATGTTTTAAAGAAATGAGATTTGTAAGCTCCATTTTTGCTTTCGCTGCTCATGTCCCCTTGGTGGCCCAACACCTGACAGCTCTGCAGACATGGGAAAACTGGAGTTTGCATTCAGCACAGAGATGATGGTGGGAGGATGCCCAAGATGTGTGAGGATGTGTGGTAACACTCAAAACGTGGGATGCTTGCGTCCAAAGCCACCTTCCTCACACCCCTGAGAGAACCAGGAACCACCCTTCCATGCCAAGTATCTGCTAGGCTTATTCTCTCTCTTCTGAGAAAGTTATTTCACTTTTGAGAAGAGAAATTAAGATTCCCTGGGCTAAGTGAAGGACCTTAGCCTGAAGGACCTGATCTCTGGTCCACCACTGAACACTGCTTATGCAATTATACACAAAATCTCTTTGTGAATCCACCTGTCACTACTCAGGGAAAATGCTGTATTACAGAAACTACATTTTTTTCTTAGTCCTGTAAAGACAAAGCATGACTACAGATCCTTTTACTGGAAAGTGAGACTGACATGTCTATAAATAGGAAGCTGTGTGTCCCAGCACAACTTATAATACTCATGCAACTGGAAGAAATCCTCTGAATCAGAATGAAGGCATGCAGACACAATCCTATGTCTGATACATATATATACATAGAATGGTGTTAATTTCCACATTACTCATCTACATACATTTATGATACCACAAGAGAATGGAATCAAACATTAACAGACAGCAAACATGGTCAGCAGGTTCAAACTTCTTTTGGTAGAAGCATTTTCTTTTAAGAAGGACTTTCCTTTAAGGTGCAAATCAAAGTATAATGTGAGTTATTAGTGTGAGCTATTAGCTTGCAGGAGGGCAAGAGACACAAATCTTCTCATTTCTCCTGCAGTGACCAATGCAAGGACAAATCCATGAAACTGCTCATTAGATGCCTATAACACCATCAATGTAGGACCACTGAAGAAAAATGTTGTGGTTAAAGAACTGTAAAAATCAGTGATGAAGCAACCGAATCCTGCATCTCACTCTGAGCTTAGAAGGGCATTTGAATATTAGAAGTTTAATTTTATTTTACTACCAAAGACTTAAATGTAACTGTAAGAAGGTAAATTGCAAACCCACACATCATTTGACACACAGACTTTTAGTCAGGCCTGCAAGAAATGCTCCAGTATTTCATTTTCACCTAAATTTGTCACTAATAATGGACCCCCAAAGTGCTAACACTGAAACCTGAAATATTCTTCATATAATCATGCAGTGCCAAGAAAAGGCCAAGAATTCCTGCTGGATCAGTGCCTGAAAGCAGCACCGTAGGAAAAGTGCCATCCTCCTGAATCACTGCCACAACTCACTCTGGCACCCGCGCTCCTCTAGAAGGGGCTCTGAACAACCCTCGTGCTCAGGGTGACCCATGGCACACAGTAAAATGGAAACTGCAAAAAGAAGCTGAAGCACCTTCCACACATTTATGATGACTATGATTTTGACCCAATTACTTGCTTCATTTTCTCCTCGACTGCAAGCAGCTTTGCACAGTCATCTTCGGCAGTGAACCCAAGAGGGCTCCTCTGCACCAGGACCTCTCTCTGGAGGTGATGTCACCGAAGCAAACCTTTGGGGTTTAACAGATTATGCATCAAGCATAAACCTTTCTTTTCCACCTCAACACGTGTGTAGCGGGGGACGTGCCAGGCCTGCGCTGCCAGGGGCAGGGGTCACTCCCGCCGCTGCGTGACCCTCCCGGGGCAGGTCGCGGTGCCCGTCCCGGGCTCCCCGCGGGCCGCGCTCGCCGCCGGACGCGGCCCCGCACTCCTGGCGCCCGCCCTCTCCTGACACAGCAGCCTGGCAGCGCAGGAGTGCGGGGAAAGGGGGCCCGGCGGAGAGGCCACAGCGAGCCGCCCAACCCGCCCTGACCGCGGGGACGAAGCGAATCCCCCTGGGCGGCACGGCTGGGCTGGGCTGGGNCCTCGCAGTCTCGGCTCCGCCGCCCTCCCCGGACAGGCAGAGCCCACCCCAGCCAAGGCCGCACTCCTCCCCCATCACCGCCCGCAAGGCCCTCGGCGCCGGGGCGGCCCCGTGAGGCGCAAAAGCAGTGCTGGCCCGCGTACCTGTGTGCGGGCCGGGCGGGCGGCGGCGGCGGCGCGGCNCCGCGCTCGCCGCCGGACGCGGCCCCGCACTCCTGGCGCCCGCCCTCTCCTGACACAGCAGCCTGGCAGCGCAGGAGTGCGGGGAAAGGGGGCCCGGCGGAGAGGCCACAGCGAGCCGCCCAACCCGCCCTGACCGCGGGGACGAAGCGAATCCCCCTGGGCGGCACGGCTGGGCTGGGCTGGGCTGGGCTGCAGCCCTGCAGAGCCGATACCAGGCAGGGGCAGCCGCTGCACTTCGGGGCGGGTGCACGGAGTCCTTCCCGGGCTGAAGGCGCAGGGCTGCGGGCCCCGGCAGGACCGGCCGGAGCCACCGCTCACTGCCCCGGCAGGACCGGCCGGAGCCACCGTTTACAGCCCCGGTGCGGGGCGGCCGGCACACNTCGCCCCCGGGCCGGCACGTGGGGACGCGGCGCCTCCTCCTACCCACAATGCTCTCCCGGCCGCCGCCGCCGCCAGGGGGCGATGACGCCGGCCAGCGGCTCTAAAAAAACACTGCTGGCAGCGGTGGGATTCGAACCCACGCCCCCGAAGAGACTGGAGCCTTAATCCAGCGCCTTAGACCGCTCGGCCACGCTACCACTGTGATACTGTATCCCTTCGGCCAGAGATTTGCTGCAGACCACTTTTTTCCCTTCTTTCCCACACCCCTTCATCCCCAGCAACCGCTCTGCCCACACACCCCTTCTACCCGAAAAATAAAATGCGGGGAGTTCCTTTTCAGCCCGTTTCCAAGCAGCGGCACTTGCAGCAGCGCGATGCACGCAGGGACGGACGGGCGGGAGCAGCTGTGCCCGAGCTTCCCGCGCCGCGCCCGCTGCCACGTGGATGCCACGGAGCAGAAAAGCCGCCTGCGCGGTACGTGTGGCATCGCCCGGGCACCCCTCTGAAAGCCTAAAAAAAGTTCTAAGATTCTAATTTTCCGTTGCAAAGCCACAGCTCACTGAATTTACAAAGTCAAAAGTCAGCAGTTTATGGCTGGGGGGTTGTTCTTTTGCGTATAGCACAGGGATCAGTACGGCAGTACTCAGTACACTCGAGCAAACGGATGGTAGCACACCTCAGCCGCTGGTGTTCCATGAATGTGCCCCTGGGAGTCTCTGGCCACATTTTGCCTGATAGTCTGGTGAGTTTTCTTAAATAATTAATGTTATTTTCACCACTTAATTACAACCGAAGGGTTGTATTTTGAGAAAAGTTTCAGCTTCTCTAGGGTAAGGCCACAAAGCCTTAATGCAGCTTAATTCTGTCCTTGTGGCAGTTAATTTAAATAGGATAGAGAAAATAAACCTGCTGGAGCCCTGCTGACAGCATCATTCAACCCTTTTCCCTGGCACCTCCTACAGCCTGTCCCTGCAGCACACAGCAGTGCCAGATCTCTTTCCAGGGAGCTGCTGAACATGGAATCCCAGAATAGTTCGGTTGGGGTTGAAAGTGTCTAAAAGAAGTGGGATAGTCCAACCCTCTGCACTGAGCAGGGACGTCTTGAACTAGATCAGATAGCTCAGAGCCCTGTCCAACCTGACCTTGAATGTTTATAGGGATAAGGCATCCACTTCCTCTCAGGGCAACCTGTGCCAGTGTTTCAGCACTCTCATTGTGAGAGGCTGCAGCAGTGCAGTCTTGCTAAAAATTTCATTCACTGCCTACAAGTACTGAGGAATAACAGCAACACACATGTAAACATGAAGAAACTCCTCTAGTGCTGCTGCAGTTTCACACCCTCAGTTTAGTGCCTTTTCAGGATATGGGTTTTTTTAAGAACAGAGGGAGCTGACTGCAGAGCAGCAGGAGAGGTTCAGGGAGGACAGAAGGTAGGCAGACCTGAATTGGCTTCACACATCAAATCACCTGTAACCTGCTCAGGCAGAAAAGTTTAGGCAGAGTCAGTTTTAGCAGTCTCCAAGCATATGTGTGTGTGTGTGTGTGTGCAGGAGGCTGCATGGAACACTCATTACAAACTGTTCTTTACTGTGTGGGCTGCTCAGTCGCACAGGTTCTTTTGCCCAGGCAGTGCAAGGTACCAACACCCTCCTGAAAAGTGCTTTTCTGCCCTGTCACAGCTGAGCTCAGCCTCTGCCCCTGAAATGTTTCTGTGCCTGGCCACAGGGACATTTATCCTGAGCACCAAAGGAAGCCTGTGTACCCAGGATTATCCACATCAGCCATGTGTGATACAGACAAGGGGTAAGAGCACAGGTTGTCCCTTGGGGGTGGCAGTTGGGTCACCAGTTTTTTCATCTCACCTGCGCAACATCAGTTACAATAATTTAGAAACTTAAAAAAGAATTAATGTAAAGGAGAACTCAAACTATAACACAAACTATAACCTGCCTCATTACATTGTTTTCCTGGCACAGGATAGCCAGGGAATAGCAAGGACCCAACACTCGTATCAAACACCCCCAGACCAAGGGCCAGGCTCAATGGTTACAAAGCCCTGAGCTGTCCCCACACAGGAGTCAGCTCCATCAGCAGGACCAACTGAGAGATATCCCTGAACTTAAAACTGAAAATACCCTGACTCACCCCTGGCAGCACTGCCCTGCATCCATCCTGAGAGGTTCAAATGAAATTCTGCCTGTCCAAATTCAGATGAGAAGTTCTGATTTGACCCATTGTAACTACACCTAGCTCTGTCAGCACTCATGCTACTCTGAGTGAAATTATGTCTGTGGGGAAGAGAGTGAGATTCAAATTAGTCCCACAGACCAGGAACTCAGAAACAGGCAATATACTTATTTACACATTATAAACTGTAAGAGTTTGCTGTCTCCATGGTTTCTGAAGAATGCTATTCTTACTTTGTTACACTTGCCAAACACTCAATCTCTGTGACAGCAGCTATATCTAAAAACTACACAGTATATAAAGCTAAACAGTGCCAAATTTCACCATTTTTCATCTTAGTGATTCTTCAGTGCAGAGGCCCAGATGGTGCTTTTTTGTTAGGAAATTCTGCTATTTCACAGTGCCTTTGCTAGAGGTTAACTTCACATTGTTTAAACTACACAGGTATAAGAAGTTCCACCTGTCTAAAAACAGGCATAAAAGTAACAAGAACTCCCTTTTTAACAGTTTGAAAGGGCCTGTATCAAACAGAGTATTCTTGCACAGAAAGGGAAATAAATCACAGCAACCTGACAGTGTATCATTAGATGCTGTATCCCACCTCAAATCACAGAGCCCAGGAATTCCCAGCCCATTCTCAGGACTAAACAAAAGCTAAAGGCATAGAGAAGCCTCTGTAGCATCCTGCAAATGAGCCCTCCTGTCCTTATATTTTATCCTTCATTGGTTACAGACAGTACATGTGTAATCAAATGCAAATCAAAGAGCACATCAACCATTTTGTTTTCTGGAGAAAAACAGATTTTGATGCTCCACATATAATAATTTCCTCCTGGTTAGTTACTTCTGACTGTTGAAAGGGAATGAAATCAGGAATAGAACAATACAATCAACAGAGAGCATTTCTGGAAGCTTGCAATAATAGGATTGATTTTTGGCAATTATAAAGAAAAAAACAACAAAAAAGCAACCAAAAGCAAACATCCACAAGCAATGAGTATAACACTACTGAGAAAAGTGACAAAAAGAACAATTTTATTGACTAGCCAGAATGAACCCAGACAAAGTGAATGAGAGGACTAAGTGATGCAAGCAAACAGTATTTGCTTGTCTGACATACAAAGGCTTCCATCTCACTGTCCTTACCCAAGCAGTATTCCCACTGACATCTGGAAACACTGAAAGCAGGTAAGTTCTGGCAGGCTGAGCCTCAGATTTATTTTCACATTTTTAAAAAATACAGATTTTTATTTATTCATTGTGAATAGATTAAAAATATAGCATAAAGCAATATCATTGCAAAAGTCTTTAAAGTATACAGTTTTTCCCTTCAAAAGAATGTCACAGAATAAGTTGCAAATATTTCTGTAAACAATTTTCATTTTCATATTATTGACAGTCCCATTTACTGAATGGCCAAATCAACTGATACACCTTAGGACACAAGGTAGTCTTCATCACCAAAAAGCAGCATTTGCAAACAAAGAATTAATAACCATAATAATTTTTGCACTGAGTTGTGTGCACATTTACATACCAGACCTACATAGAGCTGTCAGCAACTTCAACAACTACTGAATTTAGCAAATTAAACTACACCAAAAAGTGTCAATAATTACACTCTACATCCTTTGCATGCACATTTTGGACAGGCACTTTCCATCTCCTCCCTACATGGTTAGTGGTGCTGTCACATATGCTTCTTTCTCAAGGAAAACCTCAAAGATTTGGCATCAACACCTTATGAGGGAAACAAATCTTTTTGTCTGGTTTTGCTATAGTCCCTACACTGTATAGGTTCTGTACAAAACAGACTATTCAACTGTCTTCAGAGGTGAGTGGCTTCACCTTTCATTGACAGCTGATACTTTAATGCTATGAACGGAAATAGCAAAAAAAGCCACATCCCAGAGAGGCTTTAGGCATCTAAAACAGGAACTTTGGATACTAAAAACATTCATCTGAATTGCAGTCCTCTGGTTCTATTTCAGCATGTTAGGTAAAAAAAAATATTAGGTCCAAAAATCTGGTCATTTTAGTACCTCACTACCTAAGATCAACTGAGATCGAGAAATGAGACATTTGTCCATTAACAGGTGAAGTGCTTCGCCCTCACTCTCAAAACAAAACAAAAAAGAAAAAGGCCATGGGCACCCCTTTTCCACGACCTCTGCAATCTACAGCAAAAAGACGTTGCCATGTGTTGCAAGGCTGTTCACAGCTACAACTGCCTGGTGGTTACAGCACCAGCCAGAAGCACAACATCCAAGGGTAACTTTCCTTTCCCTCCTAGAAAGGATTCAAACCCTCCCTTAACCACCAGGAGGTCTCCTCCTTCAGACAGTGGCAGTTGTTACTGATATCACCCTTGGATACTGTCTAAACAGCAATTCAAGATCCACTTGCCATATAAAAAGAGAAAATGGAAGCACAGTTTGATTCCAGTGACAGGTACTTGCACAGGAAAAGAGAGAACTGATTTCTGTTCCCTGAATAGTTTCTGCATTTTACAAGAAATTAATATTCCTTGGCTCTGCATGCAAGAAATCCTAATCAATCCTGCATCATCTCTTAGCCTGCTTAGCTTTACACCTGCTTTTAAGAGCTTGGCTGAAGTGGTGAGCATTACAGCACATCAATTTACACTTCAGGAGACTGCAAGGCCAAGGAGGCAGAAGCTTCCATCTTAAATCTGTTGCAAAATCACTGTTAACCACAACCAAGGAATAGGAACAGCTTCTGTACTATCCATACAGATGGCACAGCAGCTTTGGAGTAAAAGATTGGATTTGAAGAAACTTATCTCTATGCAATGATAATTCAACCACCACCAGGTATTTGTCCTCCCCTCACTGGGTTAGGATTAGGCAAAGAAGACACAAATTCAAGTGTTTGGGGGTAATACTGTTTTCCCTTTCTAATCAGAAACTCTTCTCTAAATGGCATTTGCAGGTAAAATACCATTTTAAAATAGACTTAAACCATATAAATTGTTTTCTGTACATAGAAATAGGTGAATCAACATCTCCTAACCTCTTCAAACATCCATCTGGAGATGGTGGAAAATGTGGTCTTGTTTTAAGTGAGATGATCTAGCTTCACTGAAATTTGAGATGCCACTGTAAAACTAACTTCAAATTACCCATATATTACAAATCTTGCCACTTTGTCATTGGACAAATACAAGATCAGTAGAATTTTATACAACTGAACTTTTATATGGTGCAAAACGTGAAAATGAGAGAGGTAGCTGGATGCCTCACCTCATCAGGAACATGAATGATTTTCTAATGGTATAATATGCAATGCTGGTAATGAATAGAACATTCCACTCTGAATATCCTCACTGCCAATCTGAATCATCTTCCCTACCCCTCTCCAAACTAAGGATTCCATCTGAAATTCATTTGAGAATAAGTGTCCAACAAGGTCAGCAAAATAGAATGGGACTACTTATTAACATCAGTAGCTGCATCCATAAACTGAAAATTTACATTCATATGTAAATTTGGTGAGATACACCAAAAATGATAAAGAAATGCTGAGAATTTAGGAAAATGTTTTTCTGTATGTTGAGAGGAGGAGAAATATGTAAACATACTGATCATTTGCTGTGTAAAAAACAGGACATGTAAAGCCTAAACAATAAGGCCTCATTTTCTTTTGTCAAAAAAACTAGGCCACTCAGTTCTAACAGTGAAAAAGTACAAAAGGTCCAAGTGTGTGTGTATTACAGCTTTAAAACACAAACAGAAGTATGCTATGGCACCCTACATGCTACTTACATTTAAATTTCTACCGTCAAAAAAAATATAAAACTAAAATACGGAAAAAAAAAACCTGGTAACATCACATAAAAATATATATTTTTAGCTGCAAATGCAGCAAGTGTATAAAAATTTATATACAAGAACTGCTTAATTTCAGAGTCATTCTTCCATCATTGCCCAAGCCTCTTCTGCTTTTTGGTAGTACTGATTTGCCAGTCTGCCCTTCATGGCCTCCATGGCTGCTTCTGCTGCTTCTGTGTAAAGCTCACCTAGAGAGGAAACAGCATCAGTTATGTTGACAGAGTAAAGAAAGAACATGGCTTTAGCCTGAAGCAAATAAAGGACAAAGGGAAGAGAAATTGAGTTAAAACTGTGGGCCAGATGTATGGGTGTGTTTTAACAGTGCCAGAGTTAAATCAGCTGGGAATATGGCCTCTGCTCTTCAAAACTGGCTCCCCAATGTATTTGGAAGGACTGGGAACAGGACCAACCTGTAGGAGCCCCCTGACAAACATCTAGCACGTAGATTACACAGCAACCAAGAGAATGTTGTGTAGGGCCTGGGAGTCATGGGTGTAACTCAAACTACAAGCAGCAACCTGCAGCTCAGGGGAGTGACCCAGAAGAGCAACCTCAGAGGGAGTGAAGGTTGCCTGGCAGTAACTCAGTGTGCCACAGATTGGACCTGGCAGTAACTCAGTGTGCCACCCACAACTCTGTCCCTGCCAAGATCTCTTCTTTCACTGTTACCAGCTTTGTTATACCCAGCATCATTAAATTTGAAGGTATTGACCCTCTCTATCTTTTGCAACAGCTGAAGCAAGAAGTCTATTTTTGGGGTACATGCTGGGGGAGAAGGGAAGAAAAAGTAAGATCATAGATAACAGAAACAAAATGAGGCCTCACCTGATCTC
The DNA here is from genome assembly GCA_013397075.1 of Rhabdornis inornatus. Classification (NCBI taxonomy): domain Eukaryota; kingdom Metazoa; phylum Chordata; class Aves; order Passeriformes; family Rhabdornithidae; genus Rhabdornis; species Rhabdornis inornatus. The sequence goes on from VWZS01006719.1 coordinate 1,179,432, forward strand.
TGTGGATTCTTCTCCAGGTTGAACCCTCCCATCATTAACATCTCTGCTTCCCTGGCCAGGAGCAGATACCGGGGCTCATCCTGAGTGCCGTCATATTCACCTCCTTCATCATAGTCGGTCATGTTCAGTGCAGCATTGTACCAGTGCAATGCCTCCTTCCAATCCTGGGCTCTGAAGTCAAAAATAATTTTTGAAGATGGTTCCCTTAGGAAACAAATGTACTTTGTATTGGAGATTCAGCATCCAATTTTGTATTGGCTTCTCAGAGCCTTGATGCTCTCTAAGAAAGCAAATGGTCTTATGGAGACTCATTAACTGCACTGCAGCATTACATCACTGCAGCAAAATGAGGCTGGGGTAACTTTATGCAGGAATTACAGGAGAAAGTATCAGACTGAAGTGTTTTGCTGAACCCCATTACCAGTTGTATAGTTTTGGTCTGGCATTTATATTTCTGAGAGTAACCAATTTGGAAAAAAACCTGAAGTTGCAGAGTCTCATTTCATAAATACTTCAAAATCAGTTATTTCAATTACATTCAATTTCATAACTTCAATTAAAATTTTAATGTTATTTGACAGTGGGAAATTTAAAGAATATTACTCTTGGCCAAAACAGAAAACTCATGTAAATAACAAGACATGCCAAAATACAAAAGCAGAAAAATTGATGTCCCAGCCTTGCCTCAGTGAAGTACCACCAAGTTAACTTCCTCAGCCATGCACAGTACCTGTCTGCACCAAGATTTACACCTGTGTCATATGCTCTTGCTACCAGAATCATGGAAGGCCGGTCTCCAGCTTCTGCTGCTCTCAGCAAGTAATTAAATCCTTTATTTCTGTTCTCCTTTGTATCCTAGTAAAGGAAACAAAACCTTTAAAATGCATGTTTCTAAAACCATCCCTTCATCCCTCTACCATTAAATGAAGTTTCTCAAAGTCAGCAAGTATTTAGTATGCCTGAGAAATTGGTACACCTAGAGGAAACAAAGCAGCTGAACAGTAAAGGTGGCTTCAAAAGCTTCCCAAAGGCATGCAGTAATTTTCTGGCAAAACCAGAAAGAGGCAGCATTTTTTGGTGTTTTGTCCAAATCCTTACTTACAAAGTAATCGATTTTCTCTGAAGAGGCTACACCTAACTATGGTTTTTGTTTCATCACCATTTCCTGCCATTCTTATGTTATTTTTACAATAGACCACAATTCTGCTTTTTGGCATTTTCCATACCTCGAGAGTGACCTCGGAGAGAATGTGATGTGGCAGCTGAGAGCACATGAGGCCTAACCCAACGATGGCTTCCAGCTCGCCGCAGTCTGCAGCCTGCTCCAGGTGGAACAGGGCTGACTCCTGATCCCATTGCTTGTCCTTCTCACAGAAGCGCCCGGCTTCATGATAGCGAACCATGGCCAGGTGAACCTGGACACAATTGCACAGGAGAGACACAGGACGATGGAGGGAACTGATCCTTCAAAACCCCTCTGCTCCTACTTTACCAGGTCTTAGAGGTATGTCCTGGATTAAGAGGAGGCTCAGGGGAAACTTTAACACTCTTTCCAATTATCTGAAAGGAGGTTCTAGCAACATGGGAGTCAGCAACTTCTCCCAAGCAGCTGGTGACAGGATGAGAGGACATAGCCTCAAACTGCACCAGGGGACGTTCAGGTTGGACATCACGAAGAATTTCTTCATGGAAAGGGTTGTAAGACATTGGAATGGACTGCCCAGGAAGTGGTGGAATCACTGTTCCTGAAGGTGTTTAAGAAACAACTGGACATGGCACTTAGTGTTATGGTCTGGTTGACAAGGTGGTCAGAGGTTGGACTTGATGGTATTAGAGGTCTTTTCCAACCTAAAAGATTCTGTGAAAAATAGGTTTCTTCCCACACCAAAAGGTTTGAGAACAACTAAGGCTCCCAGGATATTCAGAAATATTTACATCATGTTTTAGGAGTGGGCTTAAGGCCATAGATAACACCAAATTAATTCACATTTGCATTATCTGGAATAGTCTGGAGTAAAAAGTCAGTCCATGCTACCAGTATTCAGGAGCTCAGCTTTGCCTATGTGCAAGGTATGTGGGTCAGGCACACCACACCCATCCCACTGTATCTTCCCTGTGTGATGCCTGTGGAAAGGCAGATTAACAACAGCATGGCTCTTCCTAAAGGAGCCCAGATGTTGCAAGGCCAAAAGCAGATGGAATTCACAGGTTCCTTAACTCAGATATCCCTTACATAACAAAGGTAGGTGACAGAAAGGTATAGATGTGTTATTTTCAACTGCACAAATAAATGCAGTTTATATAAGTAATATATATATTAGTCTATATAAATAATAAATATAAGATGTTTCTTGTTGGATAAAACAGTATCAGCAGACATATCCTACCTTTCCAAGGACTGACTTCCCAATTTTCTTTTCAAGTTCTAGTGCATTGAGCCTCTGAATTTCTTGGGCAACACAGGACGGCCTGTGGATGTGGACTCTGGAAGAGTTGTAAAGATTCCATTTCTCCACACTGATCTGAAATACAAGATATACTATTATTTATATTCAAAATTTAAATTCCCATCCACATGGGTTATCTTCCAGGAATCAAAGCCTCTACTAATATTCTTACTTAGTAGTAAATACTGTATTTTAAAACCCAGCTTTCAAAAGTCATGTTAGTAGCTGAATAAATGGTTATTATTCTTGATTAAAGAAACAGAGTAAACCCCTCTACTTCTAATCTGAACATCATCACTTTGAAGAATCATCTCAAAGTTCTGAATCAGAAGAAGTTACAAAAATAAGCAACTGAATAGTCACACTGCAAGCACTAAAGTTATGCATGCACAAAAAAATGAAACCCATACTTTTCTGTCCAGAATTTCAGTTCCCAACACTTTAAATGCAGCTGGCATTCTAGCAAAATGACACATAACAACGCAGAAGATGACAGACAGATACATGCATTGGCATTTCTCAGGAGGAGCAACCCAAATGAAGAAATTTTTTAACATAATGGATCAGTGGGAAACAGTAGCTGAAAACAATCCTATCACAATTAAGGCCTCCGCAGGTACACAGAGAAAACACAACAGGAAAGGTTACTGGCATAGAACTTCAGTCTGTTAAAACTGTTTCAATTTTCTGAAACAGGAATATATAATTATTAAAATTAAATTCTGAAAATTGTATGTAAATAAATGATTAATTGTTGTCAAAGCTCTGTTTTTTCTTTCATTTCACAGTAGTTATTTGTTTAGGCTTATACCCAAGACCAATTATTGCAGAAATTATATTTTGTAACAGCATACAAGGTCTGGTCTTTCTTAAGTCGGTTAGGTGACAGCAGCTCTCCTTCACTGTGTATCTGTTCCAAACACTGCATGTTTTTAAGAAATCATACAACTACACACAGGATGGAATTCCAAAAGTAAGGTGCAGTGAGGAAATATAATTTAGTTAGGCAGAAAAGAAATCCACAGAGCTGTAATTTTTTTGAAGTGAGAAACCCATGCATAACCACTAATGTATGACAGAGGTCAACTACAGAGGTGACAATTTGTTTCACAGTACTTCTTCAACAAGAAAACAAATACAAAACATAAATGGAAATAACAGAGTGGCAAGTTGATATTAATAAACATTTTCTGTAGCTGAAAAGGAAGGGAAACCAATATCTGGTTCAGTGATGTGGTTAGGTGGCAGATGGGTGGAACAAAGGACAAGCAGAGCAGCAAACTCAGTCTGTGAACATTTCTGCTTTATTTACCCTTGCAGAGCTTCCCAAACTGTCTTCATCAGACTCCTGCCTCCGGTTGTTGTTTGAATGGCCCTACGTTAATGTAAAGATTTGCATCATTCAATTTGCAGGAACTGATGTGTGACAGCTACGCCTTTAGACTATTCCTACCCTGCAGAATTAATAATAACAATGACCAAAACAGTTTCCATTGGATTCTTTTCTTTCAGTGATATCACAATATATTAAGAAGCATAGCAAAATGATAAAGAACTTGGCACACATGGGCTTTAATCCTGTAAGGTGGAGATGCCATAACAAATACCTTGCCAAAGGAGGTGACAAGAGAAGTGGTATCTCTGGAAGCAGTATTCTCTTTCCTGTCTTCTAATTAAATATCTTGTTAAGATCTCCAGGTCAAAAAGCATTTATTTAAAAACTTGTATTTTGGAGGAATAGCCAACTAACTCCCAGGAATTCTAAAGTTCCATATTATTACCTAGCAACAACATTAAGTTCATTAATATTTCAAGCCATACAAAGTAAAGAGTGTAAATGGGTCTGAAAGCAGATCATATTCATGGATTCCACATGACAAGAAGATGGCTACACCTCCTAAATGCAGTATGCAATACTTGAAAAACCCACACAACAACATCTAATTAAATACAATATTTGAAATTAAGCTACTAATTATAAATCATCTTTTTCTTGTAAGAGTGTCATTCCTAATATGAATAAGTAACTTCACAACATGGGGGAACTTCTTTATGTCCTCTGTTTTCAAAGTATAGATTAGGATCAGATCTAGATCAGGAAGGATAAAAAAGAAGAATCTTCTACAAAAACAATTTATGTATGAACTGACCAAACTCTGCTATACCAGTCAGGTTCTTACCCTCTCTCTATGATCCAAATCTTCTGTCTCACTTCTCTTTTCACTGGGATATCCACTGTCTCCACCATTTTCAAAATCCTACAGAAGTCAAGAACAGAACAGCATTAAATTATAGTTTGTAAGGACCTCAGCTCGACATTTCTCACAGAGCAAACAGTTTGCTCTTTCAATGAAAATTATTGGATGGTTATACTGGATGAAAATAATTGTGCTACCTCTGTCAGAAGGAGCAGGACTTAATGATACATAAAGTAGTCTAATATTGTCTTCTCCCTCATACACTTTAAAACAAATCAAGGACTTGCATATTTTATCAAATCAAGAATCCACTAAATATAGTTTTCAGCTTCCGTGATAAACCAATAACTGACAACCCCTGGCACTAAGGCCCAGCACTGAAAAATGCCCATTGCAAACTTCTTGCATCTCCTCAGACAAGGTTCTCTAACATTCCATGGTACCATTATTTGCAGAGACCTAGTCCATAGGGATCCTTTAGCTCTAATACCACAGCATCTGGGACAAGCATCCAAGAAACAATATGCAGGCAGGGGAGCAGGCACATGCTTTAAGCATCTGTTAAAATACACCAGATCCAAATAAGTATCTGGTGGCAAAATAATGAATACTAAAATATTAAAATACAATGTTCTTCCTTCACTAGAGACAGAAAATGCACAGAGGTAACATGAGCTGCAACAATAAAAATAGGCAGAGCATCTTTATGTGCTTTTACTGAACAAAATCTTCGGGAAGTCCTATAAAGACATATTTCATTAGGAAACTGCAACCTCATTTTTTGTTGGAAAGACACTCACCCTTTTGTTGTCAAGCTGATCCAAGTTATCTACTTCACTGAACACAGGCCAATCTAGGAGAAAAAATATTTGCTGTTATTATAAGGATAACATGCTTGAGGAAAAAGCTCTAGATATCATTTTATTGCTGTTTTTTCTCACAGAAGCATCTGTGCATTAATCATCTACATAGAAGTACTTTCAGTTTTATTTCTGTTCAAAGAGGAGCACTAGAAACAACTGTTCTGGATTAAATCAATGCTGTTGTGTCTAAAATAAAAGTAAGACAAATACAAAGTAGGACGAGTCTAATGTTAAGGAGCTCCCCCAGAGGTGATGTATGAGGCTCACTCACTAAGCATGTCCACCTTGTGGCTGTGAGGGGTTGCAGAGGATGGAGAGCAGGGCAGGGAGTCAAATGCCACATCACTCATGCTTTCATCCCCAGAGTTTTCAGACAGGCGGAAGAGCAGCGGGGGCCGACTCCCAGACACCGTCCTCACCCGGCTGCTGCCGCATTTCTCCTCCGTGCCACGGAGAATTGTTTGAGCAGATTCCTTGGCAAATCAACAAGAAAGTCCTGTCAATAATCCTTTTGTGTATTCTAAACGTGCTATGCAAGCCAACGTGAATGTTTATTAGGAGTCCTCTATGAATATACACATTTAGACAGAAGTATTTGCTTTGGTAAGTTCTACACTGCAACAAAATATCAAGCCCTGACGTTTTTACTGTCAAGAGTTTTATTTAGGACTGAGTTTCATTCCAAGTGTTACACCAAGTCCCATTCCCACCAAAATCTGCTGAAACTGAGATCAATTTGCAACAAGCATCAAACCAGGTTTGTGAGATCCAAAACTTATACATGATTTCAGCATTCAAAGATCAACTTGGTCCCAAATATACACTGTGTTACAAGGTTCCCTGTTAATTAAAGCTACAGCTTAATTACACTTTTTCATCAAACACTTACAAGCAATTTTTTATTAAAATCCAAGGCATCCTTCTCTTTGGATGAAAGATCAAATGGTGCAAGCCCCATGCTTTTGCAGATGTTGTTGCAGAAATGAGAATGAAAGAACAAGGCCATACCTCGAACACCTAAGGCATTAAAAAAAAGTTAAGAAAGGGTCATATTTTATATTACTATTTACTTATTAAAAGCTGAAAGTCCCAAAGCTTTTCCTAAAAAGTCAAGAGAGAGAACATACTTTGTAACACACAGCCTAACCCATTCCATTTCAACACCTGTAAGAGCTTTTCACTCTCTCCGCATGAGGGAGTGAAAGAAGTGTGAAAAATCTTGGAAAGCTAGTATGAACAAGATATAAGAAAAACCTAATCCAACTGCATCACTGAGAAACGTGCCTCGATTTGATCCTGCTTACAAAACTTGCAGTGTCCTACAAACAACTTCATATACAGACACTCGGAACTTCAAAAATACACAGTGCCTATCTCTCTGCATTCAGCTATATCCATTCCTGCAATGTGGCAAGGAAATCAAAGGCCATGATTATTGTTCTTACAATGTAGAAACTACTTAATTACATTACTTATTTAGGAGTAGGACAGGAGACATGAGCCAAGATCAGCTCTCATTTTAAGACTGTCCTTATATGACAGCTGACCTGTACAGGACTCCTTACAATAGGACTTCACCAGACCCTCAGAAATGTGACAGCTCACCCAGTGCAGTGGCTACTTAGCAGAGCTGGGAAGAAAAGAGAAGCACTCCTTAGTGAAACAGAATAATTGATTTTACCTAGGTTGCCATCTCCAAAATCTGTACCACTCTCTGTATGGATCTGAGGGTCTGTGTAAAGATCTCCAACTCCCTGGATATCAACAACAATGAGCTGGTGTCCTGAGCGCTCAAAGGTGAAGTGACTGAAGGCCTGGAAAGAACCACAGAAGATGTCTGAGAACGCTCTCCCTTCATCTACTGAAAACAGCAACACATGTTCCCCATTATAAATGGGAAAAGAAGTCTGGTAACTCTATCAGAGAAATACAACAGGTACAAACATCATGATGAAAGCAGCAAAAGATACTAAAAGGATGTAGTATCCTGTCTCTCCAACCTGCTCCAACTCACAGAGAGGCTAAAAAAAGGAGGGTGAAAAGCAGCAGTGGGCACAGGCAGGGGAAAGGAGATTGCTTAATTCCTCATTTTTGTACTAGAGATTGTTTTCCACTACAGTCTTCACCTTAGGTGGTGGGGAGCTGGCTGGCAGAGAGAAAAACAGTGGGCTCTGAAGCCAGTGCAGAATAACTTCTGTATAAACATTCTGTCTGTGCCTGTGAACCTACAAGCTCTGCAACTCTGGGACACTGCTTCCTTCTGCCAACAAGCATTAGTTCTGCCATACTTGGGAAAAAAATCCCATAAATAAACGTGAGCATCCCCACAAATTCTTCTTACCCTTTGAGTGATCCCCCTGAACAACTGCTGGGTCTACATTTGTGTATCAGATAATGAAATGTACATTTGTGCTCTTGAAAAACCACATTTCAAGAATCAGGTATAAAAAGCCCTTGCTTTTAGAATAAAGCTGAGATATTAGGAATCTTCTGGGAAGGCCTCCAAAAAAGCGTTGCCAGGCCTGGAGGAGGTGACTGGTGGTGATAGACAAACACTTTAACTGCAGAAAATACCAGGGAACATTTCGTTCCCAACCTGTGAAAGCACAGCACTGATTCAGTGCACAAACAACAGCCCAGAACATAAACTCTCTGCTCACATTAAGCCTCATGAAAAATACCTTTAAAATAGTGGAAAAAAACGTAAAGAACAAAACTCTCAAGGCCCAGTAAAATACCTCTTTACGTTGACAACTTTGCATTTTTCAACAGAATTTCAAATTTATTTTACAAGATTCAAGAATCACTTGAAATCTGTACTTGTATTTCTATATGCAATCTCAGATTCAGCTATTCAAAGGCTGCAGCTGGAAAAACCTAAATTTTTATATGCAAATGGACTAGATTTATTTACATGAATTGGATACTAGCCACCTCTTGTGTATTACGTGAAGCACCAAAAGACTGTTCAGTACATAGTGCATGAGAGATCTCTCTCACTGCCTCAATTTGAAGAAAGTTTTAAATATTTTGATGCCTGCAGTTATAATTAGAGTCAAAGGGCTTAAGGTTTCCAAAGAGTATTAACCCTGTTCAACTCAACTGTAATCAACTGAAATCCAACAAAGAAGCACTCAGCACTTGAAAGAGCAGGCCCCAAGTAAGGGGCAGACAAACTGCAAATAGAGAAATTAATCTGGCATTGTACTGCAGAGCCTGCAGTTTCCTTTCTTGGCAGTAATGCAAGACCTTTGGAGAGAGCCCAGAAATTCCCTGCAGCAGACTCTATGGAAAGCATTCAACAAAGCCTCACTTGAGGAGTTAGACGAATGTTGTCATCTCGCACAAATCCAGAATTTGAGTTGTATTTGATGTATTTGCCCTCAATGTAATGTTCCAGATGAAAGAGAGGCTTTCCAGGCCTGTTCTTCATTTCAATAATACAGGTCTGCACTATATCCACCTGGGGAGGGAAAGAAGATAAACAGTGACTAACAGAACACTGTCTTCAGATCAAAGTGTGTGTGAATCCTCCAGCTGTGAAAACTTTCCCAAGGCAAGAATCTGAACAATTGCAAAGATCTTTCTGTTGAACAAGGGGGTGGGGGAAGAGTCATGTGTTTCTTGAGTTATTGGAGGAATTCCATAAATTAAAAGCAGTCACTTCAAAACAACTCACTTCTACAACAAATCCCTCTGAAAAAAATTCTTATCAAGTGCTGGCTTTCTATTTTATCTTGTGGGTACCTTAAAAGTACTCTGCAAAGAGCCTGTACCCAGAGAGCAAAGCATACAGTCATTACTGCACAGCTCAAAGAAATGTGTTTTCAGAGGAGGGCTGAAGGTATCTACTGTTCAGGTATCTCTGTATCCTGCCTCACCTTCTCTCTCTGTCCCACACACATTCCTAAAGCAGAAACCATCACAACTCTCACTCTACTTCTATATTTTCTCCAACATGGCATTAAAACTTCTAGATTTGTAGATTTCTCTCCACATGCTTTACTGTAGACCTCATCTTGCATTTATGAGCCAGGTAGTTATTAATTAACCCTCACATAGGAGGCAATGCAAATATTCCACATATCAAAAATCACTCATTTGGGCCATTAGAACTACTAAGGCTTCCAGCAGGTTTCCAGGTCTTCTGAAAAATCAATACTAATTACATGTTTGGATGAGTGTGCAAGACTTAAGCATCTACCTTCCTGGAGCACTGCTTGCTGAGATTGCTGCTGGCAATAAATTTTGTAACATCTCTGTTTATCACAAAAGCAGCTGGGCACACATCAAAGAGAGCAACACAAAAATCATTTTATTTTGGTTTTCAGTCAACCACTGAGGACAGTCACACAGACAAACACACAGCCCCTAGTCCTGGAAACAAAGCAATTTCTGTATTTACTCCACTCAAAATTAGCCATCATTTAACAGAAAACAAAGAAGGGCAAAATAATCTATCCAAGCATTTAAACGTGATGGAATGTGAACAAGTAATTCCTGCTAAATTATGTCTGCAAACTAACCCAACAGAAGGACAATATTGCATTTTTGCTTAGTCAGATCTTTGAATGCACCTGCTTTGGTGGCTTGTGCCGGTTGTACTCTTCTCCCCAGAGTTTTGCTTCCATCTGCAGCCGAACATCCTCAAAATAAACATCCCTGCTTACACTCTCTATGTATTGCTTGGCAACATAATTATAGGCACCTTTCCAGTTCTGAGTGTGTAAGAAGTTGGACAGCTTTTTTCTGAAAGACAAATCAATGATTGGTGAAAGGAAACCCAAGGATTTTAATTCAATCTTTCCCATTTCCTTGCCTGCATAGACAGAATCAGGCTCCAAGATGAGCATTACCCACGGTCATTTACCAGATATTCTACCTGAAACGTGCAGCACAGGAAGAGGACAAAGGAAAATGAAACACTCCATGGGAATGGTGGGGATGTGCCAAACTGTTTGGTTTAGCTGCAGCTACTTGTGCTCTGAACTTTCTCCTTTTCTAAATTCCTTTCCCTTCCTGTTCCTCTCAAATCTGGAGTATGAAGGGTTGGTGCCTGGTCAACAACCTGTTCTAATGTCAACAATTATTTTATGCAGAAATTAACAGGGAGTGGCCTTTCAAACATGAACTGAGAAACCTCTCCAGGGATAAATGCAATCTGCTGCTTCTCAACATATTGCAGTCACTGCTCAGTAACCCACACACTCCCAGAAGGAAAACTGCACCTGACAGTTCTCATGATGCGGCTTTTCCCTTTTGTTGATTTGCAAATCTTTAATCCACAGATCCTTTCAAAGTGGGGGGGCTGGGGCAGGGGGTGGTAGTGTGTAGCACATGAAAACTTTGATAAGAAAGGATCTGTTGGCTGCCAACAAATGCATTAAGCAGGTGCTTTAATTAGTAGCAGCACTTAAACTCTCAACTTTTCCTCCTCCTTCCTTTTCCTCTCCCTGCCAAGACCTTGGTGAAGAGTTCTTGGTACAGGGGACACTCTACAGGCAAAGCAACTTCATGCTGCCTGTAGTCCTGCAGGGATGGGCACACAGCCACTGCAACAGAGGCAGTGGAAAGAATGAACAACGCATGAGGTAAGAATTTTAGCCAGACCCTGAACTTCCCCAGTTCTTGAAGGAACACACTCCTCTTCATAAAACAAGCCAGCTCATGTTTTTCTAAAGTCAATATCCTCACATTGGTTCACTGGGCTATGGGCAGCTAATGTTGTCACACTGTCTTAACTAAACACTTGCAGAGTTACAAAAATCTAGGAGAGAGCTCCAGATGGGAAATATCACTGTACCACTGACACATATGGGAAGCCCAGCAGTTGGCATCTGGCATTCAAGTCATGCTTTTTTAGTACCAGAGGTTAACACAAAACTGCTAAAAAGTTTCTCTTTATGGCATTACTCAAAAAACATTGTGTAGTGGGGAGCTTGGTAAACAACAAGAACTAGAGGAACGTCAGCAGGCTGAGATTTGTTGCTTCTTAGGCTCCATTCACTACTGTATCCAGCTGGCTTTGCAGGAACAGAGCCACCAGCATGAACTGATACTGAAACAATGCTAAACTGGAGCACTGAGGGTTACTTTTCTTCCTTTTTGCTGAAGTTCAAAACATCGTATTTCCATCTTTCAAGAGTGTCTATCTTTCCAGAGCTGAAACCACACATGAAGCGCAATTTCTCTGGATTCCACATATGGGAAGAAGGGAGAATGTTTTTAAACACACACACAAGTACATTTTCCAGGAAACATTTGTTTCCAGAGCCTGAAAGGGGTGGGGTAATCTCTCAGCACACACCAATTTATAGCTGGAGGTTGATCCCCACAATAACATTCGATAACACTCCCCAAGGAAGTAAAAGCTCCTCCTCTGTCTTCCCCCACACTTTATCCTTCTGGCAAGCACAACTGTTAGTGGTCAAGTTCTGCCTTACTTAGAACATTATTCTGGTATATGTGATCCAAGGCAAACTCTAGGAGGATAACCTTTTACACCAATAGAAGCTTTTCCAGTTGAGACTGCACCATGCTAATATTCTTTCTCTTTTCTCTGCCTAACTATAGGCCTCAAGTTGGTCTCCAGGCTACACATACCTATGACCTCATACCAAATTTGAAGATATTTCAGCACACAGGGAACACAGAAATTAAGTGGCTATTACTATACTTTCATGAATATTTTGCCTCCCAGGGATGATTGAAGTAGAACATCCAGAGAACATTCTCCTTTCTGAACCCCACCCCCTGCAGATGGAGTCACACAAACAGCGATAAACCCCTCAACAAAGCCTTTTAGAAAGGAGTCGAGCTTTACACAATTTTCACTACATCTAGGTGAAATTCCAGTAACCACAGAAAAAAATATTGCAAGGAGGCCAACGAAGATGAAGTGGGCAGATACTCACGTTCTGAAACACTCTCGCATTGCTCCACGACCGAAAGGCTGGAGAAAAGAAAAAAAACAAAAACCCAGCATTGCCATTTCCATGAAGTTGATTTCTAACCAATAAGAAATGCAAACATGACTTCCCCTTTATACCATGCAGAAAGCAGTTTTCACACAGGCTCTATCAAAACATTTCCTCAAGGAAAAGTGAAAACCCACTGGTAGTGTAAGCAGGTATCTAGGGAAAGGCATTTGGATAAACTCCCCCCACCAATATCCCATGAAGAAGAAATGGTATGTCTTTTAAATAAGCTACTTGAATTCTCTCCCCAGTAGGGAATCAGCTCTGTGTGGCTGCCTAAAGAAGCTTCATAGACTTCATGCTCTCTGCATTTAGGCTTCTGTGTAGGATGTGCCAAAAAGATCATCATCTCCCTAGATGCCAGATACTCAGCCAGCAGCACAGAGCAAGGCAACCCCAACACACAACCAACCCCAGGACTTAACTGGGAAATGACAGTGCCTTCTACCCTCACATACAGAAAACTCAGTTGGCTTTCATTCTAAGAACAGAAATTATTTGGGAGCATGCAAAATAGAAGGACTACTGCCAGGCAGGGAAATTATGCCAGAAGGAAATGGGAGGGGTGACATGGAAGGGAAATGACTGGGAATGGAACAAATGCCTCATGTTGCTGACAGGGAAGGTCCGACTCCATTTTCTACTCTATTCTGGAGAGAAGGATACAAAGAAAAAGAGACAGGAGAAAATAATTACACTGAGACTTCAAAATTTCTGTAAGGAAAACATCTTGCTGCTACTATTCAGGAACAGAAAGGATATTACAAACTTGCTGTTTGTAAACATGAAGGACAGTGTGATCTTACTTGAGAAGCCATCTTGATAAGGACTTCATCTTCAACCCAGCCCCCAGTAACTGCATTGTACCTGCAAAATCAGGAGATACATCTCAGAAAAATGCAAAGGGAACCCAAATCCTCCCATTTCCAGCACCTATCTGTAACTGACTCTGGAAAGTGCTGCTGCCACTCCCACATAAAAGCTTCCAGTCTTCCCACTACACTCTGGCCCTCCTCATTTTAGGCAGGCAAGCAGAAACACATTTAGCTCTCTGAAGAGACACTGAACTCTCCTGTCAATGAGCAGATTCAAAAGCAGAATCTGAACTTCTGTAACACTGCAAATCAGGCTTTATCTGCTTTGAAGCTAAACCTCCTCTGTGATGCCTGGGCAGCACAGTGGGGGGCAGAAAGAGCGCACCCAGGGGATGAGGACACTGGACAGGATGTCTCCCCCAAACCTGAGCTTGCATAGGCCTGGTTCTGGCTGGGTATTGGCCTTGGGGCTGTGGAGAATGTGAGCAGCACCAGCTGTGAGAAGCAGTGGGGCCAGGAACTACCCAACACTGCACTGAGGGAGGAGCAAGTCCCTGCACAACCCTGTGATAATACAAAGAGTATGACTGTGGTTTCTCTCCACCCCTTTACATCCCAACACAGTAAAAGCAAAACTGAGAACCACAGCAGCTGAGTCATAAGCACATGATTGTTTCCAGCCTAGTTCCCCCATCCTGCACAGAGTAATTCATGCATGCAGACATATATATATTATATATATTATGTATCACTCCAGTTTGCAGAAAATAAAGAGGTAAAAATAGGAGTATCAGAGCCATCTCTTTTTAGCAGGATATTGAGTAGCCCTAAACCAAAATTATCACTTATTTGTATTTTAAAATATGCAAACTATTTCAGGACTGTGTGGCTGACCAGGGACAGATGCAGTCTATGGGGAAGAGCAGCACTGCACGACTGGTACAGGATTAGAAGCAAGGCCTCCCCAAACACTGATGCTAAGTGGTGATTAACTGGCCTCTAACCCCTAACCCTTCCACCCAGAAACCTGTGTCAGCAAAGTAAATATTTTGGCAAAGCTCATGTTAAAAGTACTGAAAGCAGTACAGGGCCAAATTCCCTTCTAGCACGTAGACCACACTGAGCTATTCTGGGCTTTATAAAGATTTAAATTCCATGAACATGCAACAATACTGCATAGACTAGCAACACTGAAACTACCATTTTGGGCAAGTCGTGGAGGGCTATGTCGCTTTCTTTCTCAAACTACTTAAACTAAGTATGCTGCCTCTTCGTTGGGATTAATTTCCTTATGAGATTACATTTATGGCATTAATAAATCAACCAGAAAATAGTTTACAGCCTTGTTTCCTGTCTACACAGTGAAAGTCCTAGTTACTGCTTAGGTGGGAGAGAAAGTATGACAATGGTTTGCTGAAAGGTTTTTTTTTTTTTTGATGATGTGCAGTATTTACATATTTCTGAGACACTGAGTTAAGACCCACTCACTCTGGGCATTATGGAAGTTCCTCAGCCAGATATTCTGCACTACACAAACTCAGCCCTTGCACAACCCAGCAATTTAATAGCAGCATCCAAAGCAGGCAGACCCACAGACCTGTAACGAGTGGCATGTTCTGTCTCAACGTCCTCCAGATGAAACTCTGCCCAGGGATCAGGCATGTGCTTGGCTTTCTCAATAGCATGTTTCCAGGTTTCCTGAAGAATTTATAGACTGGCACTTAATTTATAATCAGCAGCAGCTCACAAAACCAGCACTTTCTAGAGCACATCAGGATCCTAATGCTATGGAGATGTGCAACTAACACAAGCTCCCAAAGCACTACTCAGAGCAGGGACCAGGTAGTACCAAAGACCACTTTGACTTTTTATAGTTTCAATTATAATGAAACCCAGCTCAGATATATAAAGCACAGATTTCAGTTCAATTTGCACCACTGTAAATTTACTGAGAATAGAATCTGGCACAGTACAGTATATACCAGATACAATTTACAATTTAAAATTAAATTTACAATTTACAAAGCCTGTGGTAATTTGCACATATCTCTAATATGCTCTGCAAATGGCAGTAAGGCACACTCAGATGATATTAATTCACTTTCTCTGTTTTGATTTTTAGCTTTTCATACACAGCAGCATATGTTGGTTTTGCAAGCATAAAAGTAAGTATAAAAAAGTCCATTAAAGATACAATTAATATGGATAAATTAAGAAGTTCTGTGAACCCTAGGGTCCCAGACTGTGCTCAGCATGAGAAAGAAGAAATCAGAATGTTGTAAAAATTGATTATTATAACAATTCCAGACAAGTAGCTATTTCAATGTTCACCAAGTCAAGAGTAAAATATCAAAGCAGTTTTCTGGAGTACAAACAGCCTCTCTCTACCAGCCAATCTGGACACTGTACTCTTAACATTTTGTTCTCCCTCTCTTACATTGTATATTTCCAAGAAAACTGGAGATATGATTCTGCGATGTGCTAAATGCCTTCTGCAAAGTGAGCAGGAGAAAAAGCACTCTGCACTCTGCCAATAAAGAAGTACTGAGTTTTGAGATATTATTACTGCCTCTCTGACTGAACTCCAAGTATGCAGAAACAGTAACTTTTAAGATTTTGGAATTATTTTGTTTTTTATCTTCAGGAATTAAAATCAGTCTTTTTAAATAAAAAATACACTATAAACTTGTGTCAGCAATGGCATCAAGGAAGTTTTTGAAGCAGCTTTAAATGTTTGTGTTTATTTTGAATTTCAGCTTTAACTATGCATACCTTGCAAACAATTTAAATGCTCCCCTTTCTTACAATAGTAACACAAAATGAAAACAATACTACATTAAAGAAAATTACTTTAAAGAACTAGTTGAGAAAGATTTCTTACATGTTTCATTAGAAAATGAAGTTGCCTCAGGTCATGCAATGACAGCTCATATGGACCTGAGAATTTCCATACTTAAATACCTATGACAGAAATAAGGAGAGGCAGCAACACGAACTGCTTGGTTGACCAGCTGTATCAAATAATTCTTGAGTAGATTTCCTCTCCAAAACGTGATTTGTGTTCATGTTAGATGATAATTTAAGTAAGTTAATTACTTGTGCTTGATCTCTTGAGGTGCTTTGTACAAAAGCTGTATCCTAATCTTTAAACAAACACTAGTTGGATTTCCTGGAAATGCTGCTAGCAGTGCAATTTTTCTCCTGCTGGAGGCATATGGCTGCCATACAGAGAAATTTCAGGGTAGAGAATACAGGATGGTATTATTCCATTTAACAGATACCTCTTCTAGTTTTGACTTGATGACTCTTATTGGCTGAGGCAATCAGTCCTCCCAAACAATAAAAAAATGAACAAAAAAAAGTCCATAAAAGGGGGAAAAAAGACAAAACAAAACCAAAAAATCATAATGCATCTATTAGATATGGTGTTCACATTTTCTTTTTAACCTACCCGACCATGGTCAACCACAGAGCCATGCTTAGAACGATGTTGTGTGTCATTCTAAGGGATCCATGAGACATGAAAGTAGGAAAATACATGTGATAAGACAAATTATTGACAAAGAGTCTTGGTTCTCTTTGTTAGTAAAAAAAACCCAAAACTTTCAGTTAAAAGCCACTCTTCAATTTATCTTCCCAATTTCAGTTCATTCTTAGAACACCTGTGAACAAGCCTACTGAGGTAAGCTGGTAATTTTTTTAATTGGAAAGTATTTATTAAAAGGGTCTTGCCTATAAACTAGATAACTAAACATTGCTGAGTCCTGTTTAAAGCAGAGTTAACAGCAACTTCTCTATCTGGTTCTGCCTTTCATTATCTGTGGCCAACACTGCCTTTCTTTAGCTTTGAGGTCTGACAAGCAGACTCTGATAGGCCAGGCTGTGGAGTTCAGGATGTCCTCAGCCCTGGCTGTCTGCTTCATTGTGTTGGAAGTCACCATCTCTGCAGCTTAAACAGGAGATGGAGACTGGCTTGCTCCACATCTCAACACAAAGCAATTTATCTGTGATAGGAGCTACAATTAAAAACTAGACATTGTGGAGACCAAAACATGGGTACAGACATTCTGCAGAAGCAAAATGACAGCTTAGGAAGGAGGAATTAATTGCAGTTTCTGAAGTCCTTATCAGTTTTATCTCAGACCATGACTCAGAAATTGTACTGCAGACCCAGAGGCAAGCATTTAGTACATGTGAAAATGTACACACAAATGAAGACTATGCTCCCTATCAAGTCTTAACTTGCTTAGTTTACCATATACCAACATCTGTTCCATTTCTATACTAAGCTTTTCCTCCTCACCTTCCTTAGGCATATGCACCTTTTAATGTTTCTATTAACTAGCTTTGGCAAAAATCTTCCTGTAGACAAGCCAGCTTCACTTTCAATGTGCTACTCACTATGTCATCTGACTGAAATAACCCCCAGTATTTTTTCACAATTAAAGCATGCATTAGGCATAACCGAGATTTTAGAGTATCTATTAAATAAATGTTAATATTTATAATAAGGAATGTGTTAATAAAACACATTAAACACAGGAAAATCTACGAGACATGCCAGTTTAGCACAAACTTGTTTATTTAAAATATCTAAGCTACAGAGTGGATGTCACTTGAGGCTCCATTGTCTAATCTGGTCTGTGTGAAGGGATCGGAGTGAAAAAGGACACACTGCCAAGGAAGCACCAGCTACAGCCCCTCTGACCTCCCTGCAATGCTGTAGCTGCTGTTCATCCCAAAAAGGTCAGATACTGCTTGTGTACACTGCCAGGAACTACTGACAGTGTGATGCTTCATGCCCAAATATGAAACTCAACATGTCGAAAGCTCTCTAAGAAGGAACTATAACATAAAAACCTACCCTTACGATTTTATAATTTACAATTTTATTTGTCCAATTAAAAACATCACAGATTAGCAAAACTAATAATAAATTATCTTCTGACAGGCCCCAACTTTTCTTACACCAATTGTATTATCTTTTGAATCTTCCAAACAACATACTGCATTGTAAATTGTTTGATCCTAATGGCAGTGAATTGTTCTCCTGGACTGAGTGGAGGAAGATCTCCCCCTGAACTGAAAGGGACAGTAAGCAATTCCATGGCAGTGTCAGACTGTTGGATTAATGGAATTAACTGCAGATCTGGAAAAAACAGGTGAGTCTCCTCACTGAAAAGTGTTAGTTACAAGAGATGAAGCAGTTAGAAAATGTCTCATGCCAACTAAGTAAAACCAAAACCTTAATGAAGACTAGCAATACTTACCTTAAAGCTAAAGCTTCTGGGAGAAGAGCTTGAACTGTACTGTTCAGTTTTTGCTAAATTGCTGTAATAATTGTCTACTTTGGTATTGGCAGATTTGTTAGAAATTGGATCATCAGTTATTGGACAGATAAAATAATTGTCTTCATCATCACTATCAGCATCAAGATAATTCCTGGAGTCTGCTGGAGTTGTTCTGACATTATCAATCCCTTCCATACGAAAAATAAGGTCCTCGTCTGCCATGTTTGCAGGAGGTTGGTTTCACTCCTGCAAGGACTGCAACATCCACTACTAGCACATGCAAACAGGGGGAAGAAGCTGGCTGAGAGAGAAAAAAAGGAAAAGGTTGTTATTAAAAGAACAAATAATGCATGACACTGATGTCAGCACACTAGCAGGAAAGAAATATATTTGCATCTGGCTCTGCAAAAGTAATCCTCAAGTACCTACATATAATTTTGAACACCTCTGCTAGAGCTGCTGAGAAGAAGCATTCTACAGGACTGAGAAGATAGGAGCTTAGTATTTTTCTATCCTTGGTTATCTCCTCCTCCAAATGTTTTTATTCTTCTTTATATGAAATGCTGAGTTTCACAACACTAGCCTTAGAAATTTGAGAGAGTTTTACCTCGAACACCAGTCTAATTTTCAAATCTTTGCCAGACAAGTCTTCTCAAGGATATTGTATACAAATGATCAGTCAAATAAATTAGAGAGCATTATAAGAACAACACAGAAAAATTTTCCACCATCCACAAGATTTAAGTTGGCTTTCAGCTCATGTACAGCCGATGGCCCATAGGCTGCTGGAAGTCTAGCATGCTGCAGAAAAATGAGGTGGAGGAATGATTAAAGCCCTTGGAAAAGGCGGAAGTTTACACAGATACTCTGGAAATACTGACATATACAAAACAGAGGATTAGTGAGAATATTCAAAATTTGGTCCTGACGCTGGCTGAGCAACAGGATGTAATTTAAAAGACACTAAGTGTCACATTGTTTAGTTCTTCACCCAACCAGAAAGTCAGGGATTCTCACACAGCTAGTCTAGTAAAACAACCACAAACCAAGGTTTTCAGTTTTGCTTTACAGTTATTCCTCAGCCCTTTGCATCTTCAGTCTTCTTTTTGCATGAAACAGGAAGATGAATACACTCCTACAGAGGTATTCATAGCTGCAGACCTCACTCCCCAGTTACTGAGAAACTGCTCACCACAGAAACAGTGCCTTAACATGTGGCAGCTTTCACCAGCAACATCATCTTGTTGGTTACTAATCTTCTGACAGGGGCAGCATTCCCACACTTCAGCCAGCAACACAGGTAATTCCAGCACTCCATCAGGCAGCAGCTGCTCTGGAAAGCCACTGCTGGAGGAGGTCTCAGCCAGCTCACCTCACTTAGCACTGGGGCAGCTCTGGAGTGCTCACCTGCTCTTCCAGCAAAGACCACACGGGAGCTGTCGATTCTGGAAGGCGCAGTAGCACATACCTGGAGAGGGAAGGTGTCCTCAGCTGCCACTGCCATTTTTACTGGGATCATCTTACCAGTGTGCACTTAGTGCTGGAGAACCTCTCCTGTCTGTCACACACACAGCCAGCAGCTGTCAACTGATGCCTCAAGGACGTGACTAATCCAGGACATAGCACAGCACTGGACAGCCCCATTACACCCAAGTGCTGTCCTGCACTCCCTTCTGCTCCTGCTGTCACACACACATCAGCAGATCCACGCGGTTCAGGACAGTTTGAGAAGGAGCAGCAATGCAGGAACGCGGGATTGTGCAGCAGCAACTGCAAATATTCTGATTTCTGTGACTTGTGTAAATGAAATATCACCAACAAATCAGTTTCTATTTAAAGCTAATGGTGTTTATGAAAGTCTCTTGATTTTTCTTGGAACCCTATTTCTTATAAAGTACTTGTGATGTTTACTCTGGAAGTGTATGTACCAACAACCATACTCACATAAAATGCTCTCTAAAACAGAATTCAATAGCCACACTTTGAACTACACAAACACTGCTCTAAACCTCACAGTTTCCTTGACAAAAAGCCTTATAAAAAAGTCTGAGCTTCATCCCAAGGCTTCTATTCTGTGCTTTTGCATTATAGCACAGAAGTTATACTATATAGGAATTTCTGTTACTACTGCTGTTGTGTTTTGATAACTTAATCTTTACTATCCATTACAGAAGCATTCCTAAGGCTAAGCAACAAGGAGAGTGAGACTGCACTGAACCAAGCCTGCCAGCCTGCATTATTACACGCAACCTGTAATTTTAACTACCCACTCCAACCCGCTTTGAAAATTTATTCCATTTTTTATCAACCTTGTACAATGTGATTCAAAATGCAGACAATTTAAAATGCAGTTCTTAATCTACTCTAGTCTGTATTAATTTCTGCTTTTCCAATACCTGTTTCAAGTGTTTTTCCTTCTCTTGCCTTTATATCCAAGAGCTACACGACCAGGAGGGGTAGGTGAGTCGCAAGGACAACATGCAAATATGTGAACACAGATAAACAGCAGGGAAAATTCACACCACAGGGCTGTTAAAGCATTACTTGTTTCTTGTAGGTCTCTGTCATTACAAAGCACTGCTGGGTTTAGTGAGACTCTTGACCAAGGTTCTACGGTGGCCTTAGCATCTAAACCTGCCTTCATTGATCCGAAAGAGCTGAGTGATAGGAATGCTCCAGTCATCAAAAGAAGGGACAACAGGAGCATTCCCAGATGCTTCGAATTCACTGTTTCCGCTCAGACATAACCCCCTGCAGCTCTTTAACACAGGACAGGAGGGCAGGAACTGCCCTGTAACAGAAGTCCCAGCTTGTCTTGTGGAGAAGCATTAAAGCAAGCATGACCCAGCTCTCCCTGGTACAATACTAAATCCCTTTCGGTTTAATACCACATCAGTTAAAGCCATTTAACAAGATACCTGTAAGAGTAACAAACAGCTTCTTCTTAAAAGAGAGAAGTCACCTTCCAGATTAACATTCTTTTAAAGCACAGATTCAAAATTTTAACTGAGCAATTATACAGACCATGTACCTTACAATGTATTAGCATCTTTATGAGCTACAGACCCAAAGCTACATAAACTTGTCCAGAACAACCCCACTAGCTATGTTATCCTGTAGCATATTACAGAACTACTGTGCTTTCCAAACACACAGCTGACCCCTAGAAAGCAAATGTCTATTCTCATCTGCACCACACACTGCAAGAAAACAGGTTCAGTAGGCAAGAACTGTGATGAAAAACAAGATAAAAAATTCCAGAGATAACTCACTGTCTATCTTTGAAAACCTTGTCTTACCAAAGACAGATTTCTAACGAGAAGCTTTTAACACAGGTCTCTCCCAGTGTATCACTACTGCAAACACCATGGCACAAATCCCATTCAGTTTGCCTGCAAACAAAGCTGGGATGATCATTGTGGAAGTCTGAGTGTTAGAGAGCAACGATGCAAATTCATGAAGCAATGGGGTGAGTTCAGCTGCACCAGCTCAGAGTACGAAGCATTTGAGACAAAACTCTGTGCAAGGAAACACAGCATGGCTTCAAATACACAAATGGCTTTTAGAGCTGCAGGCAGTGAGACACAAGAGCAGCCCTTCCTAGTCAAGTCTACCCTGCTGCCAAACACGCAAATAAACACTACGGCAAGAGTATCCAAAACACTCTTCAAAAGGGCAGAAAAGGAACTTCCAAGATAATGACAATGGAAGGCTATTTTAAAGTTATAAGACCTGTCATTTCAACTGTCTTTAAACACTGCACAATTACCTATCGCTGACCTTTCGTAAGCATTTGCTCAGTACCCCACGTTGTTAACTAACTCCATGCTTTATGCGCATTGAGGTACTTGAAGAATTCTCCAAACATGAACCGTCCTGGAGCCCAAGGACGTCCCAGGCTGTCAGGGCGGACTCAGCCGCGGTCAGCCCCGCACACAGCAGCTGCTCCACGGTCACAGACAGCACTTGGCGCCTTTAAACAGCGTAGGCAACAAATTATGTGCACTGTCGTGGGACCATAAATGCACGAAACGCCAATCTTCAGATGCGAGCGCAGCATTGCTGCCCAATACCACAAATCAGGTTACTTTTTGCCCGCCGGCCTTTCGCAGGCTCTTACCACCCCACAGATCATCATTTTCCGCAATCAAAAACGCCCTTCTCGCGCTTCCCGCCGCGGGCGGCGCTGAGGCAGCTTCGCACCGCCGCCGGGCCAGGCCCCGCACCGCGACGGGACCTACCGGGTTAGGAGAGCCCGGATCGACCGCGCAGCCCACAATCCCAGGAACCCGCTCCAACTGTCGCCCCACCGAAGGAAGGCAGGCGGTGGGAGGAGAAGCCGCCCCGCTGAGGGGAGGGAGGAGGCGGGAGCGGGACCGCCCCTCACCGCCCGCGGCCCCAGCAAGGCGCCGCCTCCCGCTCCCTCAGCGGCCCCGCGGGCATCGGCTGCCCCGCCTCACAGCAGGGCGGCGCCGGGAGCCTGCCATTCATGTGAGAAAAGCGATAAAAATCTGAGCAGGACCCCTAGCTAACACTGTTATTATGGGGGGATCCCGGGGCGAGGGGGCGCAAGAAGGACAGCGGGTGTGCAGGTCTCCAGAGCTCTGCTCACAAAGTCAGCCGCCCAAATTTGCTTTCATTTCTGTTCCCGTTGGGAACTGGAACTTTGGGGAGCTGAAAGGAGGGGATGTCCTGAGGCAGGTGCTCCCATGGGAAGCAGCCACTGCACGGCAGCCCCCCGAAGATCCCAGCCCCGAGGAAAGGCACAGGGAGCAGACGTGGGCAGCGACTACGGGGCCTGCCTGCACTTCAGGTTGGTCTTTTCAGCTAAATTAAATTGCGCTATTGCACATTTCCCCGTAAGAAATGGCAGTATTATGCACCAGATCTCACGTTCTAAAGACCACGTTTTCTCAAAGCACCCACATTTGCATTTTTCCTAAAACACTGGCTTTCTGGGTTGAAAATGCCCATGTTTAAGCTTTTCCTCAAGCTAGAATTTGTTGAAAATTTAAACAAAACTCCTTATCCTTTCATGAGTTACATGGAAATTAATGTAAATAGGTTCTGGCTTAATTGTATTACTTGGCAGCCTGCAAAGAGTCTGCCTTTTTTACTGCTGTCCAATCCCTTATTCATGTAAATAATCCTCATTAGTGTTTTTTACCATGAGTAGGTAACAGAACCAAGACTGGAAGATGTGAATACATCCTTCGTGACAGATGGATAGTCTCTTGCAGCACCATAGACAGAAAAATGTACAATCCCTGTGCTCTGAAGACAGCAACAAAACACTGCTGCTGAGATAATCTTAAGGAGGAAGATTACCAATATTTAATTAAAAACACACAGAGCAGATGCTCTGACTCTCTGCCAGGAAAACCCGCCATTACTTACAGAACTTAAACTGTGTCTCAACATGGGGACTGGAGGGAGCAGCACACGTGTGCAGGAACACCACCTGCAATTTGAGGGTACATGTAATTTTACCATCAATTTCCAGCACCATGCTGAGGCTGCAGCCCTGGTTTGAGAATGTCAAGCAGACACTTGACTAAGCCCCCATTTATTTTGCTGCTTCCTAAGAGCACATTTTTTCTCAAATTCGTCTAGAGTTTAAACTGAAACACATTTGAAATGTTAGTGATTGTACAGAAAAACTCCTGAGGGAGGTCCTATTAATCTCCTAGCTGCAAATCACTATGGTAAATATTAGCAGTTATCAATAACTGAGCACTTTTGCCCCATGAGCACCAAAACCTACATCTCATTTCTCACTCTGCTGTCAGCCCAGCTGAGCACGTTGAGGAGAGCAGCACCCGGCAGGGCTGATGTTGGGATGCTTCATGGCAGGGCCCGGGAAGAGCACAGACTCATCAAACGAATTCTGAAGGCCTCAGAGAAGCCAGATGTCTGGTTCCCACTGTGTGAAAATGTGTTGATAATGGATAAAAAATCACCACCTGCCATGGCAGGCGACTGATAATAGTGAAGTACTGTAACTGATACATGAGCACAACTGAACACGTCATGTGAGTAGCTTGTTTTAAACTTAGGCAAATAATGGAATCATTAAGGTTGCAAAAGACTTCCAAGGTCAAGACTAACCTTTGACTGAATCCCACCGTACCGACTAGACACAAAGTGCCACGTCTACTTGTTTTTTGAACACTTACAGGGATGGTGACTCCACCACCTCCCTAGGCAGCCTGTTCCAATGCTCAACCCCCTCTTTCAGTGAAGAAATTTTTCCCAATATCCTACTTGAACGCCCTCAGTGCAGCTTGCAGCCATTTCCTTTTGTCTTGTTACTTGGGAGGGGAGACTGGTCCCATGTTGCCACTACCTCCTTTCAGGGAGTTGCAGAGAGCCTCCTTTTCTCAAGGCTGAACACCTCCAGCTGCCTCAGTTGCCCCCAGAGGATTTACCCTCTAGACCCTTCACCAGCTCTGTTGCCCTTCTCTGGACACAAAATACTCGGCATCATTTTGGACTGAAGGGAACCTCACAGCTGCCTTCTGCCATAAATCCTCATGGAGAACGTTCTGCTCTATCAGGAACATAGGTCATGCCTTCTCAAGCTACACATTTCTCATGCTTTCAAATAAGCCAGCTCAGCTACCCTGGTGCAAGGGTATACTTATTCCCAGGATTAAGCCTGGAGCTTCTCTTCTATTGTCTATAACATTTCCTTAAAAGAACAGTGATGATGAACAACCAAAGACATGTTGAAATCAGGCACCGGCCCAGACATGCTGTATCTTCTACTTTTAGTTTTTTATTTATACATTATGTGTTAGATCCTTTACACTTGAAGAGTTTGATTCACTTCTTTTGTTGTTTGAAAATATTAAAAATTAAATTTGAAATGGCAGCCTAGGAAGTCAATGGCCTACAAGTCTAATATACTATTCTTCCATTGACTATGTTCAGCACTGCAGGTATTTTTTTCCAAGACCACTATAGCTTGTAAAGTTTCAGTATGCTCATTTTAAATAAGGTTCCCTTTAGAAATCATTGTTCTAGAGAACTGTGGCTTTTGAAAGGGAAAAGGAAAGGACACCCCATATGATGTTAACTTTCAGAGCAATTTTATTCTGCCTTTGTTTAAATCTGCAGATTTAAAAACTGTCTTTAAATCAATCGATTTCCAGACAATTTGTGGCCTCATACTCCTATGAGAATCTGGTCTTACAAGGTAAATCAAGTTGGTCATAAACCTCACTCCAGTCATATGGGAGGTGCATGTAACACATACCTAAAACGTCCTGGAGTACCAATGCATGACTTTCTACGGGACGAAGGGCAATGGTGGACATAATTTCTCCATATTGCTTTAATTGCATTACATTTAGTCTTGATATTTTTAGCTCTGTCCACAAAGTAATTATACAAATTTCTCCTGGAGGCCTCCCAGAACATGAGTCTTTCTACTCACCAGTGACCGAATCTGGCTCTGGTTGCCAAAGCCAGCTCTCTCATAGAGGTGGAGAGAGGAAGCACCTGCTCACACCGCACCCGAGCTCAGCAGCAGGTAAGTGAGGCACCGACGTGGCAGGACAACAATCTGTGTACGGGCAGCCCCGACCACCAGCTGCCAGCGAGATAAAGGCGGCGGGGCCTCCCGTGTTGGGTGGGAATGGTTCAGCTGAGGACACACTACGATGCCAAGGGAGCAGCTGCCTGGGAAGGTCACCGGCCTCGCAGTGAGCTGGCAGCTCTTGGACAGCACATGTGCTCTGGTGGGCCGGAGGCGACTGCAGCTGGCAGGGAAGGCAGTGGGTGCCTGATACGGAGCAGGACGGCCCCTCTTCGTGGCCGGGAGCTGTCTGTGTGCACACCGACTACTGCGGCTGCCAAGGTACCAGCCAAGGGCTGCCCTCGAACCTGCGTGACCACGGCACGGCCATCGCCGGGGCTGCGGATCCGCGCAGCCGGGCAAAGCTCGCCCGAGGACCAGCAAGAGCTGATCCACCACAGCCGCGGCTGCTGTGGGGCACACATCGCACAGTAGCGCATCGCCGAGGTGCCGGCCTGGGCCTGCCGCAGGCAAAGTGCTCCGAGGCGCAGCCCGATGGCCGGAGCCCCTGGGGAGGAAGAGGCCGAGGCTCAAGGTCCGGCCGAGCCCGCGAGAGGGAGCCGGAGCCCGGCGGCTAGCCCGGGCGACGGCCGCAGATCCGGCTGAGCGCGGCGCCACGTGCGCAGGCGGCACCGGGCGCGGGTCAGCGCCGCCACCTCCCGGGCGGGGGCGGGAACTGCGCTGGGCCGGGCCCGGCGGCGCCGCCGCAGCCGCGGGCACGGAGAGCGCGGGGAGCGCGGGGCCCGGGCGGGCGGCAGCAGTGGCGTTCACGGGGCGCGGCAGGCGGCGCAGGCGGTGTGGTGCCACGGACATGGATTGGCAATGTACACAGATGGATGGGAAGAACGGCGGCGCTGCCCTCGTCAAAGAGGCCTGGCGGGCGCATGAGCAGCCAGGCGGTAGCGTGGCCGAGTGGTCTAAGGCGCTGGATTTAGGCTCCAGTCATTTCGATGGCGTGGGTTCGAATCCCACCGCTGCCAAGCTGTTTTTGTCCCCGCTGCGGCGGCTTCTTTTCGCCACCCGCACAGCGGGAACGCGGGAGCCGCCGGCGGGGCCGGCACGGTAGGAGCTGCGCTGCCCGGGCCGAGCACGGCGCCCGGCGGGGCTGTGCGTGCTGGGGCTTGTCGGTCACAGCTGTTAAAATCAATGTTAGAAAATTGTGATATGAGCTAGGGAAAACGGATTATCAACTGTGTGACGATCGTGTGTGATCAGCTGTCTCTTGGTTTAAGAATAACACGAGAAACGCTGTAATTTTCAGGGATTCTGCCTTTCCGCGCTGCTTTTGGGTTACAGCACCCCGACCCGCGGCCCTGGCACCTGGGCGTTGCGGCTTGCCCTGGACGGAGGGGAGGTGCCAGTGTTCGCACCCTCCCCAGAATTCTCAAATCCCTCCGTTATTACTCCCTTCCAAACCATGTTTTCTCGAGCTCTCATGCCCAATCCTTTCCCAAACTCTCTACTGTTCGCATCTTGCTCTTGGTTGTTCTCTCTCCATGTTACAGGTTGGAAAGATGCAGATGGGAAGGAGATTTCTCTAAGGAGATTTCTCTAAAGGAGATTTCCAAATTCCCACCGTGAGCGGTGGATGGGAAGAAGCTGGAACCTCCCAGACCGTGGTTTAGGTCTATATTTTAGCTGAACAGTAATGTGAAAAGCGCATTGTTCACTTTAGCTACTGCAGGAATTTGCTCAGTACAACTGCTGTACTTAAGAAATTTGGTGCCAAAACAGACTTGTGCTTTAAGTTCAACTGAGGAGCAACTGAACTGTTGCCCTTAACTACGGGAGGTGAAGGAAGCTGTACAAAGATCTGTGCAAGCCATAGTGGCAGATTCCTCTACTGTGACATACATACACTTAACTACTGTAACTTACTTAGTAGCTTCCAATTTAACTAAAATACCCAGTTTTGACCTGTGAAAAACTCTACCAGCATGTACCTGCAGTTCTGCACCAGGGGCAGGGCAGGGAGCAGTTCTGGGGCATTGTGCAGAGGAACAGCAGGGACTTCAGCAATGTTTCAAGTACACTTTTATTTTCCCTTAGATGTGGTGCTAGAGATAATTCATGAAATCAGACAATGTGAAGTCTCTGTAGACCTGGTGTGTTTTATTTGCAGTAATCTGTTCTGTCTGTGCCTTTGCTTGTTTCTCTGTTCCCCAAGGTAGTGAGCCATGACAAAAGCTGTGGTTAGTCTTTCTCCTTATTTCAGCCATTTTTCTTCACTGGTGAAGCACTGCAGGCTGTCTGCAGCTCTTGTTCGTTCTGCAGGTTCTCATTTACTTCAGCAATCAATGTGGAAAGTTGTTGTTTCAGTTTGAAATAGAGGCAACAATCTTGACTCTGGTTGTGTTTCGGTGATTTGGCAATTACTGTTTACTGTATTTTAATTTTTCAGGTCCAGCCACTCATCTGTAATGATTTTGTTTGTATATTTAAAAGTAGCTGCCTGTTTGTTGCACTGTGGTAGTAATTATTGTGGAGGTTAGAAAGATCTGGGTAGCAATACTGTGACTGTGCAGTTTATGTAGGTCAGTGTCGTCTTTCTTTAAAAAAATGCAAAACTGAAAGGCTATCAAGTTTTAAAGAAAAAAAAAACAAAATTGAAGTAATAATTAAAGTAAGCAAAACATTGAGGAAGAGTTGATAATTCGAGCGTTGTGGTCTGGATTTCATGTAGTGGTCCACAGAATCAGCAAAGTCATACTTCAGTGGGCGGTACCCCAGCTGAGCCCGTGCCTTGTCTATTCTAAATGTGTGGGTTACAGAAATGTTCATAACCTACAGGGCAAAAGAGTCAACATACAAAGATATGACTACACAGGCAACTGGAACAAACTGTAAATCGTAGCAAAGACACAGTTAATGTAAAATACAAAACCCCCCACAACATTTTATCGATGTCTCATGAGTATTGCACACATTATTTTTAAAATTGTCCACTCAAAAGGAGATTCTTGAAAGCACAAAGAGACATTAAAAGATGCAAAGTAGAATCTGTAAACATCAAAAAAAAAGTTCTGCAAATGTTCTCTTGCTTAGGTACTCAAAGAGGCAGATCAAAGCCATCTTGTAGGCTCTAAAGGCCCAGCCAAGTCATACGGGATACTGACCCTTGGAAGAGAGGAGCTGAAGAAGCCTCTCCAGATTGCAAGCATAAGCTCTTTTCAAGAATCTTGGCAACCAAGCACAATACATTGCCTAAATTATACACAATGCATGTATTTGCCCTGGAAACTGGAGGCTGAAGTAGCACTGGGTGGATTTTACTTTCTACTGACTTAAAGTCTCCTTCATATTAACATGTATGGATCCCATGGGAATTAAGGAAAGTTTACAAACACACACTTTACCTCATTTCTGGTCAGCAGTGGGGGCAGGTCAACAACTGGTCTCAGAATGGAATGGAGGTGTTCCATCAATGTGGCTGCATAACAAAAAATTTCGACTTGAGGACTGTGACGTATCTCACACTGTAAATGCTCACGAAGGATAATCACAGATCTGAGAGCTCAGGGCACCATTACTAACACCATCAGGACTACTTGCTCACAAGGGGCTGGATTTAATCTGATTATTGTGCTTGTGGGAGAAGGATTTGGAAAGGGGAAAAGATTGGGCACAGGTCTAGTGAAAAGGTCATGAGGCTTCATAAGAAATATGGCAACAGAGAACTCAGTTGGATTCTGTCTGATCTGCAGGGGGGGTTTGATTCTGGAGAGAGCAAGACATTTACCTGTGCAGAAAAGCAGATACTCTTCAGCATGTTTCATAAAGTCATGAAGTTTTACATTTTAGTTTTTGTATCATTAACTCAAAAAAGTTATACATCTGTTAGGTCCTACATAAAACCTGTTTTAGTGGGACTTGAATAAGAGATCATCTGGTTTCAACATACTGCACAGAGGTGAATTTTACACTGCTGAACAGTAGGTGAGCACACATAATATTATTTTTTTACATGAAAATGAAAATTATGGGCAAATAAAATAATATTATATTAGTTAGAAATGAGGGTAGCGAGAACAGGAAAGAGGAATATTGATAAAATATTTTACCTGATGCATAGACTAAGCAAGTAGGAATGCGTATCCATGGCTTACTGCACCCTAATCTTTCAAACTGAAAAAGATTTTAAAACAATGAAAAACTCCAGAAACTTCAAACAAGTTTTAAGTTTCAATGTAGAAGACATATATGGAAATATTTACTGTTAAAACAGAAAAATCAGAGCTCTTAGTATTTACTGTTTTTCATTTTTAAGGAGATGCCAGTTAAATGTCACCCACAGACACTATGTCATTTTCCTACCTTAAAATAAAGAAATAAATTATAACAATTAATCAAAATGTCATGGTGTGCCAATACCTAATTTAACATCATGACATGTTTATGGTTTTGAGCCTATCATTAACAACAACATGGTATTTTTAAAAGAATGAACAGATGAATACTTAAGACTTATATTTTTTGCCCTTCCAAAATGCCCATTATTCCCATCTGCATGCCCTGAAAATGAAGACAGTAACGGCTCAGGACAGGGTGCTGGTGTAGATGGTCCTTTGGTCTCAGGGAAGACAGTAACTTTAATGTAATATTTTGGGTGGGCATTGTTACACTGAAATTCAAGCAGGAATTAAACCAAACTCTTAGAGTTCCGTGTGGAACTCTCACACCCAAAGCAAACATACAAAATGTAGCATGCACACAAAAGCTGGAGTTGCATACAGTTAAATTAATGTACTTGGAGATGAGTATTGAACGTACAAGTGGAGTTAGCCATTCAAAAAGGTTGGATTTTTCACCATCATGAATGAAATACACCTGGCCACTCTGTTAAAGAGGTAGAGAAGAAACAAGTCAGTAAAAATAATGCTACATATATAGAGACTTCTTTTTCTTTATCTCACCCCTTATGAATAGCTTAAAAATAATACAGCAATATCAAATATGAGTGGATGCACACACAGGTCACAAACTCTGCTTGTGTTTCACTCAGTTGCACTGTTATGAAATGGAATTGGTGAGCAGGTGGTTTGTGTGATTAACATGCCTTGGAATAAATGGTTTATTAATGATGTACTTGTTCAGAGTGGCTGTACTGACTGTGAAGGGACACCACGGGAGGTGATGCTGGATCTCACTGGGGCTGCTGGCATGTGTCCACCAAAGGGTGGGACACCTTCTGCTCTGGGTCTAGTTAAGGCTCACTGGAATCCAGAAGAGTCCTGTGTAGCCAAGGTCTATATTCCTGCTTTCCTTTTGCCTTCAGAGTTTTAGAAAAAGGAGCTTAATCTACTTTGAACCCCTTTCTAATATACTCTCAGGACAATGCTTCTAGGTGTTTAAAAACCTGCATTTACAAGGAGGAAAACAGTTGTAACTGTTTTTGAAAGAAAATTAAATGTGCCTCTGTTGACATATGGTGTGGGAAGAACTGAGCATCACAGTTCAGAATATTAAATCTGGACCTGTACAGGGGAACAGGATGAATCTGCCTGAACTTCCAGTTTGATTTCCAACATAGCAAACATTCTTTGCTCAGCTTCCAGAAATGACAAACACTGCATTTTAAAAATGCAAAGATGGAGATATGCTTACAGAACTGAATATTCCATCTCTTAACCAACACCAACAGCCAACACTGTGCCCCATCCCACATTGCTCATAGCACATTTATCAGCTGAAAACACAGACAACAGCATAAGCTGAAGGACAATAACTCTAATTACTGCAGTGGTTACTATAGCACAGTGGCAGGATCCACTGTCATATGAGATATGTGGTGCTTTTACTGTGTACTTACAGCTATGCAGTTCTTTTCAGGGGTGAGAGCTTCAGCAGCCAGAATATGAGCTTGTACAAAATTCTCTACATGTATCCAGTTCATTTTAACAGTAGGGTCCGCAAACTTGAAGCTAAGTAGCCTTCTCTCAATAATCTTCTGTAGATATAAACAAACATGAAACTATAACAAAATGGGTTTTAGAATGAGGTAAAGTGTACTTTCTTGTCCAGCTAAATGTAGGTTTAGCTTTACTTTAAATAAATGAAATACATGAATCAATTAAAAATATTTAAAGGAACTGCTCATGAGAAAATGTCAAAAGATGTATTGCAATATATCTTGAATTTGCAAAAAATACAAGTACATTCTAGGGATAAGTAAAATATTGTATGGAAAGGTGAGATACAGTTCTGAGAGGATCAGAAGTATTCACTAAATTGGATCTAATTTATCAAATAGCTTTGGCTAGGAAAAACTGGAAGATACACTCTGGCTGGAAGGAAAGGATCCCAGTTTTCGTTGAACAGGTAAATTTTAGAAACTGCAAAACATGACATTTGCACAATGCCTTAAAATTGGCTCAAAATAAATAAGCTTAAAATCAAATAGAAAGTTTAAAATATTTTTAAAGGGGCTAAGAAAAAAATCTCAGATTTAACTAAAATGACATTTGCCATTCTTAAAATTATTTACAAGATGATAAAGTATATTTTGGCTGACTGCAGTATAATTTCCTACCTCAGCCACAAACCAAAAATATCTGTTATGTGGTCAACTTGAATCTATTATTTCCTGAAAGCTGTGTGTAACTTCATATTACCCTAATTCTTTTAAAATAACTGGCTCACAGAATTCTACAGGGGTCATGTTCTAAACATCGTCTGTTGGCCCTGCAGTTTAAAAGCAAATGAAAAAGGGTAAAATGTGAACACCTCAGCTGCTGCCCTTCCGTAACCTGTTGTACCAGAGGGTGCTTCCAACTCTGGAACCTGCTTCATTGGACAGTGAAAGCTGTTAATAGTTGAGAGTGGAAAGAAGATATTTTGCTGTATCTCTTTTCATTAATATTTAAAACCATTTGGTGTAAGTTGCATGTAAACAGACATTTGAAATATCGTGAATTGGCCTGAATCTTAAAGTAATCATTAAATTATAAAGCTGGATTTTCATGTGTTTGTATTTAAAAAAAAAAAAAGGCTTTTTACATCTACACTTTACAGATATAATGCTTGTTAAAAAAAGTTAAAATATCCTCAGCAGATGATTGAATTGTTGAATTGCTACCCAACAAGATAAGTCAATTTATAACACAAATAAATTATGCTCCTTTCAGCTTTTTACCCATATGATAGAAAACTCTGCTGGTTAAAAAATTCAAATGACATACTGCTAGTCTTGGCAAGTGTCTCTGCTCTTCTGGTCCATAGATTCCTGGTGGGCGAAGGACACAGGTATGGAGTATTCCACCTCCTAGAACATGGGACAAGATCATTCTTAAAAGACCTTCACGTCACTACATTGTATCTTTATTTGTATGAGCCAAAGGCTCCAGCAGCAGAACTCGCTCGAAATTAATTTCATTACCTTAAGAAACAATACTTACCTAAAGGTGCTGCATTAGTAGCTGGATATTAAGATGGGAGAATCAGAGCATGCAAAATAGCAAGCTCAGATTCAGAAAAGTCCTGCAAGCATAGTTGTGTTCGTAGAAAATAACAGATATTTAAAAATCTCTTTCTAATCAGTCCCTTGTCCCTGTGCCAGAGCAGAAAATGAATGTGTTGGCTGTGGTGATGAGTTCACTGAAGTGAGCAGGTTGTTCGAAAATATATTGGATAGTGGAATGAAACCAACTAATCCCACACAAAATTATTGATAGGAAGCAGTGGCCTGTTAGTAGTACAAGGTAGAGCTGAAATGTTCCCTCAACAGCAGGTGCAGTTCCCACTGGAGTGAGGTAGGAACTCTTGACAATTTCAGTGGGATCATAAAAATCAAATCTTCCTGTGTACATCGGTTGGCTGTTTCATCATCTGCTAATAACTGTTCTTAACAGTACTTGTAAACATATAAAATATTCGGTCCTGCTATGGCACAGGCTCAAAATGAGATGTTTGGAACACTGACTGGTTCTATTTCATTGACAAGTTGGTCCTGAAATTAGGAGGGGCTTTGATGTGAAGAGTTGCTAAGGAAATGAAGGGGGGGAAAAAACCCTTTTCTTATTTTAAATGAAATTATTCTGTTGGGATGGAGTTCCCATCATGGACTTTCTATCTGTTATAGCCCTCTGCAAGTATCAAGTGAAGAGTCTTTTCTGTAAGTTGTCCACAGCTAAATTTAGCTCAGTATCACTTGGTCACATAGAATCATGTTGCACTTTACATTAATTTGTTTTGCACTGGCAGTTACAGTATCTCACAGGTGAGCTTAAGTATTCAAGTGTATAGCTGGCTTCCTCAACATGGAAAACTTTGGGAAGCACTAATAAATAATTCCAGGCTCTAGGCTCAGGTAGCTACTTCATATTTTAATATAGAACTTGAGGGGGTGTGTGGTATGTAACAATCAGCATTTGTGTTTATGTTGCATGAGACAGTGACGTTAAACACTTGTTTTTGTTTAATTTACAGCTGTCTTACTATTTTTCATTAACATACTGCACTTACTGCTACCATGCTAAAACCTTCTAGAGACATTGTGGGAACTTAAAACCTATTAAAAGTAATTTTTAAATAAAAATACTTAAATTTGTGAGAGGGGGTTGGTAACTTAATTTCATAGCTGCTGGGCAATCTTGTCCACTAAGGATTGATACAGGACACAGGATTTTGGGGAGGAACAATAAGAGGAGGAATAAATTCTACTATTAATTCATACTCAGACAAAAGTACCTGCTAGTGAAGATCCATTAGCTGCTAGTACCATTTGTTCTGCAATTGATTTGGTTCTGGAATAATGATCAACAAGCTACAGAGAAAAAGCAAAT
Source organism: Rhabdornis inornatus (assembly GCA_013397075.1). NCBI lineage: Eukaryota > Metazoa > Chordata > Aves > Passeriformes > Rhabdornithidae > Rhabdornis > Rhabdornis inornatus. The sequence goes on from VWZS01006719.1 coordinate 1,214,382, forward strand.
ACATTTGTATCACTTCCTGAAAAGACAGGGCAGAGAGGCATCTCTTCACTAGATTTTACTTAGCAGATGGCAACAAATACCTCAAAATACAGAAGTTGTGGGGTATTAGGTTCAGGGTAAAACACATGAATATTTCTAGGGTAAGGAAGCATTTTTGTGTATGCAAATCTGGTTAATTAATTTCAGCACATCTGAGAAGCAATAAATATATGTATGCTTTGAATGCTGCCAGGAATGTAATTGATCACTACTTTGTAATCTGGATTTCTTCTTCAGGTAACAGAAAAGTCAAATGCCAAGTTTTGAAGTCATTACCCTTGGTCTGAAGTATCGTGCTCACTTCCATGTGGCATTGTCCCAGAGAAAATGTTATTTAAAATGTTATTAAAAATATTCATATTTTATCTCCATCTCTACTTCTTGAAAGACTGTGAAGGACTTGATGGAGAGAAGAGAGACACAAAAAACAACTGTGTATGCAAAGCAGCCAGAAGTACTTTCTCTTTTTTAATTAAATACAATAAAACTATATAAAAATAGGCTGCTTTTCTAGATGACCTCTACCTTGAATATATGTCATCCTCTAAGGGAAAACCAGAAAAATTATGTAGATAATAAATAGCTAAAGAGGCACCAAGCCATATAACAGAATCCTCACGTCCAGGTGGAATATCCCTGATGTTAATGCAGCACTGTGGGAGCTATTTTCCAAAATCAAGGCCTTAATAGGAAAACAAATAAATATATACTTTGATGTGCATAAAACTGATGTGCCAAGGTTGTGAATAGCATTGTCAAAGAGTGTAAAGAGTTTTCTTTTTTCTTTCATAGAATCACAGAATGGTTTGGATTGAAGGGGACTTCAGCAATCATCTCATTCCAACCCCCTCTTCCATGGGCGGGGACACCTCCCACTAGACCAAGTTGCTCAAACTCTCATCTCACCTGGCCTCTCTTGTGCCTGGATACTTGCATCAGGCAAAACACTGTCATAAAAACTCCAGGATTTTTCAGAAACATGGAAGTAAACTGAGGAATTTGAAAATACAGTACAACAAAATACCTTGTCAATTGGGAAATATGGCAAAGATTCCTCATCCCCATCTTCAATAGGAAGCCCTCCAAACACCACATTCACTGAGCTGGTGTACACCAGCCGAGGGATGTCTTGTTCTTTGCAGGCTGCAGCAATGAATAGAGTGAATTACTTTAGTGGAAAATTTTTGGGAAAGAAGTTTGTGTGACATTTTTTCTAAGAAAGTGTCAAATACTAAAAAAGAAAATCCTTCCATCCTGTGACTGGGTGAGTTGAAATGCAGAGCATATTTAAAGGGAAAACATCAGTGTAGAAGCAAGTGCTTTACTCTCTGGCACATCCTAAACTGGGTGCTAGCACTGTGCCTCAGGATAGCTCCTCCAGCCTGCTGGGTATCAGGACAGAAGTCCTTCTGCTTCAAGGGCTGCCCACTGCCTGTGCACAAGTTGTTGGCAAGCAGGTTAACAGCTACAAAATGCATAGGGAATTGGTTAACTCCTTACATGGGTACAGATTCCAACATCAGTCAAACAAGGTGTTGAAAAGCTGGAGTAGTTGAACTGCAGTGCCCGCTCTCATATCACACCTCGTAGTAGAATTGAGCATAACCCCCCTGTGACGCGATTCCTCATTTTCTGTCAGCAATGTAGAGTACTTGGTAACAGAGTGTGCCAAAAAGGCCAGCTGGCTTTCTCTAAATGGGATATGATGTTTGATATGCTGTACTAACCCCCAATGGCACAGTTAAATACCTACCACTAAGGATGAATCTTGTTCCATTAATGTTTACGGTTTCAATCTCTTTTTTATGCAACTAGGAAAAGAAAAAAAATTTAGTGCATTTTTTAGTAATAATACATATTCAGTTCTATAGCGGGATGCCAGAAATGTCCCCAGATAAACATAATTTAGTGCTTTAATCATAAAAAATGTCATTTAGACTGCTGTTTCAGACTTAAAGAAGTCTAATCATTATTTTTAAACTACACCTGTATTTTTCTTGTATTTTTACAGACTAGTCTGCTTGAAGCAAAGAAAATTGCAGTGCTTCTAAAAATATATGTCCAGTTATTATATATCTTGCAGCAGTATGTTAAATATCTGTGTTTCAGTAGCACTTCAGTGACCAGTTGCCTCTAACCAGAGCAATTCCAATTATGCATTGCTCAGTAGCAACAACTCAAACAACTTGGAGTGAGCTGTTCTATCCAGACAGGGTAGTTACTAAAATTCCTCTTATTAAATAGAGTAAGAAAGGGGTGTGTTTGTGTTTGGATGTGTGCTTGTAACTCTAATTATAAAATTGTGACTCAGAGTCCTACATCAAGTGCATCCGTACAGCTTTTTACCCAATGGCAAACAATTCAAGACTTGAAATATTGTTATTGTTATAATTCAGATATATGAAATAATTTATAATTTTGTTAAGGTTTTATTCCTCCTAGTGACCTTACACCTAGGACATCCATGTGAATGTTTAGGGAAGAATCAGGGTTTTGGAGGGAACCAGCTTCCCTTGTCCTTCCTTTTGTCTTCACAGTGTTTCAGAACATTTCAATGCTATTTCCATCTCAAACACCTTCCCAGGGTGCTGTAGAACCTCTAATGGAGAGGAAATCACTCTGCAAGCAGCCTGCTTGCAGCTGGCACTCCAGTTTGCACAGAGCAATTTACCAAAAGACCAGGGCAATATGAAGGGATGAAATCTGCCATGCAGCGTTACAGCATCAAAGTCTCTGCAGTCACAGAAAAAACCAAAACTGTGTGGGCTCACCTGCTCTGTTCCTGACATTCCATATGAAGCTACGTGAAACACACAGTCAGCCCCTTCACAGGCTGCCAATATGGCACTGTAATCCCTGATATCTGTCTGTAATATATAAGAGAAGATATTTGGACATGAAATCAAAGCTGCAGGTGAGCATTTGTCATACAGTAGGTTAGCACAGAGGGAATCCATATATATATAATGCATATATAGAACTGTACCTGCTATACAAGTATTCTGGGACTCAAAACTGGGCACACCTCACTACTTGCTTATAATTATACTTTTCTTCCATAGAACCCAAAGGACTTTAAAGACATTAATTAAGGTTCACAGTAGTCCTGTGTTTATTCTACAGGTGGTTAAAGGCCTGGATGAAGGCAGGATCCTGTGGAGTCAGGAGTGAAACTTCTCTGTGCACTAGAGGTTTCGCTGGTTTCCTCATTTCAGATATACTAAAATCCATTCACCAAAACTCATGTGGGATATTCACACAGTTAAAAAGGTTACTCAAATTTGAAATAATTGGCAATTAGATATTTGGATTCTGTGAAAACTGTTAAGACATTATGGAAAAGTCGAATGAGCTTACTTTGAGCCTTGGGAAAATATTATTTATCATACCTGGATCCACACCACTCCGTTGGGAATCATCCACAAAGGCTTGTGTATGTCACACAGAACAACAGAAGCTCCTATGTTCGCAAGAGCACATCCCAGCTTGTATCCACAATAGCCACCCCCTCCTGTCACCACGGCTCTCATACTCGTTTGATGGTATGCTCTAGCATGTTTGTTCTGTTTGCAGCCAGGGATTCGGCGATCGGGTGCTGCTACAGCACTCATCTTTGGTTTTGTGTCAATGAAATAGTGCCCGGCACTACCAGATACATGTAAAAATTCCTTCTACATGGTGAGAATTGCTTCATAGCACTCCTGGATGCAGACAATTTCAGGGAGTTTCATGTTGACAAGAACTATTCACAGCAGCAAAATATGACTTTAATGCAGCCTGTTTAAGAGAGATAAAGACAAAAGCAAACCAAAATTTACAGTCCCCAGTTTACTGCCAAGACAGACATCTGAGAGAAGTGGTATTTCCAGCTTCTTTCTAAGTACCAGCAGGTGAATTAAGAAGGTAAATTAAGAGTACACTGAGTTGTTATCATTGGCAGAGCTGGAGTTGAGATAGATGAGGATTTCATGAGGGAAGAGGGATGCCTGATCCTCATGTTATAACTTTAGAAGGTGTATCAGAGAACAAGGCTATCGAATCCCTCGCTTTCAAGGGGAACCCGAATAAAATAGCTGCTATACTATAGAAAAGGTAAAAAAACTGCATTAAGGAAAAAGTAATAGTGAATCACTTATTTCCTGAACATGGGGGTTCTTGCCCTTCCAGGGGTTCCTCACTGGCAGTCAGGANGCGGGAGCCGCTCCGGGCAGGAGCGTCCGGCCCTGCCCAGCCCGGCCCCGCCAGCAGCCTCCTCAGCGGCCCCGGCGGGTCCCCGTAGGTTCCGCAGCATCCCCGGCGCGCTCTCATCCCGCAGCACCTCTGACATCCCATCGCATCCCCAGGCTCCCACAGCACCCCTGCGTCCTACTCATCTGGCAGCAGCTTTGGGATTGCACTGCTTTCCTGGGGTTTTGCTCGTCCCACAGCATCCCTGGGATTCTGCTCATCACGCAGCATCCTTGTAGCCTACAGCATCCTGGGGATCCCACAGCATGTCACGGTATTCCTGGTATTCCTGCCAGAGCATCCCTGGGGTCCCAGAGCATGCTATGTTGGTTCTTACCTCCTAGAGTCTTCACACAGCTGTGACTGCTGCACAAAAGCATCCTGTCAGTAGCGAGGGCTCCGGCCACACTGAGGTACCTGTTGAACAGGTTGTTCAGGAAGAAAACACCACCCCCTGCCTACTGGTTGGATAGTTGGTGGTGGGACATTGCTCATAGAGATGCAGAACTTCTGAAACACCTGCAAAACAGCAGGAGTTCCCCAAGTGGCACAAATAAACAAATAGGCACTAAGGTCCCCTTCCACCTGAGTCTCCCTGTGGTCATTTGAGCCTGGGAGGTTGTGAAAAGGGTCAGGAGCTGCAGAATTTCAGTTACCCATTCCAGGCAAAAGTTAGGCTTTGAACACGTTTACCTCTTTTGTTACAGCTGTGCTATGTCTGAACATTCACATTACATTTTAATCACTTAAAGACACATTGCAGTTATGTTAGAGTAGGAGTAACTCAGGAGTCAGCTTTAACTGAGACTCAGTAAAGACCCACAGAAATAAGAGAGCTGGCTATTCCCAACTGGTACTGATGATTGTTTTAAAATCTCAAATACTGCTTCTGTAAGAAAGATAAATCAATGTACTGAAGCCAATTATTGTTAATCGGTGCTGTTATAACAGTGATGTAAAAAGCATCCTACCCAAAATAACAAACCACAGGTTTGGTGTTAGAGGACTGAAATCATGGGACTCCACAGGGACTTACAACCACAAAGCCAGTGAATTCCTTGGTTAATCCTTACTGAGGAGCATCCAAACAAGGTCGGAGCCTGCACTCCTGTGAAAAGTGTTGGTGTAATCTGGGATGCATCCTGAGCTATTAGTCTGGTAAAAGCAATATGAAAGATTTATAAATAACTAATTTAGAACCAAGCTGAATGTTTGCATGCAGCTAAAATGCTCTCACTGGGAAGTAACTTCACACTTATGGCTTTCTATTCTGCATTTTTAGGGAGAGATTACATGGCACCGCCTGTCTGCAGCACTTGCTGGCTCAGCTGCAGGTCTGTGGTGATACATTGTTAATTTTTCTGGTTTTAATAAAACCTGGACAAAGGCCTCATATCTACAGAGCTTCTTTAAGCTTCCTGTCAATTGCCAGGAATAAGAGAGAGGGCTGAGTAGTGCCCCTGCTAAAGGAAGATGTACAGTGGGAGCTCGCTTTGTATGGACAAGGACAATCTCCAAATGCAAATCCATAATCAAGCAGACTCTACTGCTTTCACTGCACACAGAACTATTTGTTTAGTGAAGAGAAAAAATAGAGTAAAACAAATCTTTGCTTACAGAAGTTGCAGTGGCAACTGTGGTTGCTCACATATTTTCCTGTCACTGTGTGTTGTCTTTCACCTGTAACCTGTATTCTTCTAGGGTTGCTGTTGGCTCTCCTGCATATCCTATAGCTTTAGAGTGAGAGAATCTCTATAAACTTACTGGTCTTAAAAATCCTGTAAAATGCTAAGAAGAGGCAAAATGAACACAGAGGGGAGATAATCAGATGGCAGAGCTGTTCCATCATTGTCTTCCATGGCCCACCGTGGCAAATGCAGCTCTCTAGATTCATGTGGGGTGCAAGAGAGGGAGTAGCTGCTCCCTGGNAGGGGTTCCTCACTGGCAGTCAGGACATTTCAGAGGCTGTGCCTACCGACTCCCTCCGACACCCCCGTCCCTGCTCCGGCCGCAATTAAACATTCAAAGCCACCCGAGCCCCGCCGGGGCTCCCTGCATCTCACTTGCAAACGGGCCGGGCGGCAGCGCAGGGACTCGTTCAGGGCCCGGGCCCCGCCCGTGCCCCAGCCTCGGGCGCCGCCGTTGCGGCCGTTGGGGCCGCG